>JADHKT010000038.1:2500-132910 GCA_019925285.1 Graphium sp. VPRI43844 | reverse complement strand
ATTTTTTAAATTTGTTTGTCTTGGTTTGTATTTTTTTCAACAACCAAAACCAACGTTTTTGTCCAAACAAGCCCCCCCCCCCCCCCCCCCCCCCAAAGGCAAAACTAAAACGAAGAACAAGACCGAAAACAGGCGAGTAAATAGAAGGCTCATTTCCCATCTCTTTGTGACAACCCCCCTCATCTGTAGGGCAGACCATTGCTTATTAGTACTGTTGCTTCTTGATACCATATGCCCCAGCCACCGACGGTTCTGCTTTCCTCTTGCCTAGAAGCGGCAACGGTTCCGGCGTGGCCCTCGCGCCGCCAAAGACCCCAACACCAAGCCCTGGCGTGCCCGCTCGGTCTCGATCTCGTGATGCGTCTTCGTGGCAGCTCACATGGTATGCCCGTCCTCCTACCAGCACGGCATCGAGCCATACCCATTCCTGGGCAGCATCGAGCCACTTGTTTTCGAACTTTTCCTGGCAGATTGGACACACCTTATTGATGCCCAGTGATGGGTCGGGCACGAGCATGTATTCGAGTTTTGGTGTTTTTTTAGCTGATGACCCGGTAGACTCGGCTGCCGCTTCATCCGCGTTATGGATATACTCGTCGTCGATTGTTTCTCGAGACTTGACCCAATCCTATCGCCAGTGTTAGTAAAGACAATTTCTAAAAAAAGAAAGGGGAAGAAATAAACGCGTCGTCCAATTTGCTGTGAAAGGTGTGCGACAAAACTGTATGGTACTTACCGTTCGATCGATATACCAGCTACGATGCTGGCCTCGTTTTTCGGCCTCTGTCATGCGTTGATGGACACGGAAATGCCAATCCATATGGGCCATCTTCTTCTTGCGGCCTTCCTCGTTGGCCTTGAATCGTCTTCCACACTGCGAACACGGCGCACCGAGACCTTCGTACAAAAGAGGCACAAGATGAGGCTGGTACCTAGTACGAGAGTTAATAGAGTAGTTCATCTACAGACAAAACGACGCACGCATTGTAGTAGTATGCTTTTATTCTTCACGGGTACAGTCTACAACTATCCTCCCAACATACATGCCATACCAACCCTATAGTTTGGCAACGGGCGGGGGCAGCAACATAGGAAGAGCACAGAGTTTGTCAAAAGGGAGGGAGGGACTTACTGTTGTTTAAGGGTCGCGCTATTGAGACCAAAGTCGTTCGCACGTTGTTGCTGTGGGTGCTGTTGTTGCTGGCGCTCCAACACACCTTGTAGCGAGGGCAAGAGGCTGGACAGAGCTGCGGGGAGACCTAGAGGGACAGGATTTGGCGCCTGAGCTACCGAATTTGGGGGTGGTGGTGTTGGTTGTGCTACTATCCCCGTGGTCCCGCCGGGCTGTAATAGACCGGCCCGTCTGAGTTGGTTAATCAGCGCCATCGGGTCTGCTGCTATTGTGCTCGCCGGCGCCTGTGCGGTTGTGGAGTTCGTCTCTGGAGGCGTGGGCTGCGGAGGGGGAGGAGAGGGCCGGGCAAGTCCTGGCGTCGAGGCTTGCGGTGTTGCCGAGTTGCGGCTGAGTAGGGTGGCAAGGGCGCCGGGGCCTAGAATCGAATCGAGAGTGACGGATGGTTTTTGAGGGGGTACTGACGGTGACTGTGCGCCTACATTCCCGGCGATTTGGAGAAGGGGGTTGTGAGAAGGTGGGGGAGGAGCATGTACGTGATGTGACATGGGGGTTGGCGTTGAAGTCTGTGAGGGTGTAGCCCTCATCGTCACGGCAAGATCATCTACTTGTTTCTTTACTAGCACGAGCTGCTCCTGTGGCAGAACTCCAGCCTGCAAAATGGTTTGCAGAGCCAGGAGTGCCTTCAACCTTGTTTCAATACTTGCATCATAACCCCGCGATAATTCTGCCTGCGTCGCGACCACCAGGCCATGTACGTCCCTATTGAGCGCATCTATGCTTATTCCACCGACCGGTACGGAGCCGGCTCGGCGATCCTGCGGAGGAAATGCCCCCAGGCCTACATTACAGTGTGGACCTTGAGGCCCACGCGGAGGCATGAAAGGTACCTAGTAGTAGGGTTAGCGCACGGTAACCGGGTAACCGGGTAGGCGGTGAATCGCATATGGGCCGGAGAAGCGGGGTTTGAGCATACTTGCTGTTGATGGGGCAAGACTTCACCCCTCGGCCCAGCCTGGGGCATTGGGGAGCGTCGCGTCGACGCCATGCCGGGCGGGGTGGGGGTATCCCGGGCTTGGAGAGCAGATCGGGGTCGTCCCAGGTATTGTTGTTGCCCTCGCAGGCTTTCTTGGGCTTGTCTTGCAGATGCTTGGGCCTTGATTAGAGCCGTCTCTATGGGGGTGACGACCTCCAGGGGAAAGACGGGCCGCGTGTCGATGGAACCGGGAACAGGCTGTTTCCAAGTTTTGAGCATCTCTTCGAGTTTGCGGCGCACCGGAACATCGACGGTGGCGTATGATTCCATGAAAGTGCTATACAGCTTAGGGGCGAGATAGAGGGTGTAGGGCGTGCCAACATTCTTTACTATGGCATCCAGGACATATAAAGCCGGTAATTTTCTTTGAGGGGGCGCCTGTTTGGGGAAGAGTAATTAGCACAGCCGATAGCAACCGTGTCGGGGCAGAGGTTGTGAAGATTTGATGGCAAGCGTATGCCCTAATACATACCCTGAGGATATATGACTGAAGAACATCTGATATTTCGAATGCATGTTCCGTATTTTCCTTTGCAATCTGGCAGAGATTCATGATTTCGACACGCAAGACGGTCGTCATGTCCTCCAAGGCGCTCTTAAAGTCCTCGGCAACCTCTGCAGCCGAATTTTCTGGATCGTACGACATGATAGCGCTCCCCGAGGCCGGTCGATGAACAATTCAAGGACAAAGAGCATCAAAGAAACAAAGATGAGATCCTTAATGCAGTGGCAAACACCCCGCACGAGGGTAGAATCAAGTGTCAATTGTGTGCAAACTTGTTTCGTTTCAGATTTTCTTCTTTTTTATAGAATGTACGATGCTGATTCTTTCGACCACTAAACGTCACGTAGTCGAAAGATAATACTGAGTTTCCCGGACGGGGAATATGAATCATCAATCTCGTACGATGGATCAAAAACTGGTCGAGCACTTCGCCGAGCATCCAATCTACGCAATCCCCTAAGAAAGGTGTAGGCGGTTGATCATATTTACCGAATTACACTATTCCAGCCACACATGGACACCCAAAACAGGCTCTTGTCGAGACAAAGAAGAGGGAGAGCGCTCCTAATATAGTCGATTCGAGGCTGTTTGGGATATCGGCGGTGGCTGCTTGACGCACAGAGAACCGCTTGAAGGTGTGGAGGGGTCCGCGGGCGAGATGTGTGGCACGCGTAGGAAGGAGTTGGCGGAAGGGAGAATTTTGCTGAGATGCGACGATTGAAGAGGACGAGAGAGTGTACTATGGAATGTTCGTTTCGTGGAGAATTAATTAACGAGGTGCGTTTTGAAGATACCACGTACGGGCAGGAGGAGCGAAGCAGTTGCTAAAGAGAGGGAAGTTACTGTCAGGTTGAAAGGGGATTTATTAATACTCCGTACGGAGGAGTACTTGGTAGCATACCAGAGAGCAAGCTTTAGCGTTTATGGTAAAGCTTGTACCGAGTAAGTAGCAAGTAGCTTGAGGTTCCACGTGACCCGGTGTTCAGGGCCCTGGCCAATCGCGGTGCCCTAGTACAAGTAGACCACGTGCAAGCTCAAGCTATTACTTAATACTCCGTACTTGCAAGCTTCCAAGTTTGAAGATTTGTGTTGATTTGATATTATTTTATGCATACCTTTTATGTCCACGCGTATCTATGATACGAAAATTAGACTTTTTCGAAGCCTCGCCTCACGTGCCTTACGGAGTGGTGTACACCCTTCACGCGGCGGGAGTTGCAATAGGGAAGCAACGAATCAAGATCGGAGACTGAGAGGGAGCTCGAGCAGGTGGCTTAACCCATACGGAGTAAATCAACCATCCCGTACCAGGGAGAGATCAAGTATGCAATACATATCGTTCGCTCTTTTGGTCCATCCCTCCGTCTTTAAAGCACAAATCTTATCCGATTGACCACTTCAAGTCAACACAATGAGCATCTCCTTACCTGGAGTCGTGGCGCCAGAGGACGAGCCGCCCATCCCGATCCCCTCCAGACATCCTGCTCGACTTCTTGTTGCCGCCGCAAAGCCGAGGATTGTGTCTTGCCCATGGGACCTTGGGGATTCGTTGGCAACGCAAGTGGCCGAGTCTGGCCAAGATTAGATGTCCCACGAGCAAACCAACAGGCATTTTCGCCTCTCCGACTTCCGCGTATCCGGCTCCGATAATGTCAGTATTCTCGTGACATACGACTTCCTCCAATGGAAGCACAACACAGCAATCTTCCATATCGTCATGCACGGCATCATCGTGCCCCTCGAACTGTTAATGGACAATGTGATGATTGCAGCTCGCGACTTCATGCTCCTCCAACACCCCGTCTTGTTTACCCCCAGTGCCGCGCCGGTAGGCGATCCAGACGCCGACCTGTCGCCTCGTGAAGTTGCGGATAAAATACTGAGCGACAGAATCGTGCGCATGAAATAGAATTTAGCCTCCAAGAAGCCTCGGTATTCCGATTTGCAAGATCTAGGTGCCGATGGTTATCGACAAATGGTGACTTCACTATCGACATCCCGCGCCTCAGGTCATTTGCAAGTAAGCCTCGGTAAATCAGGCTCGGATATCCTATTTGCGAGGATGATGAGGATGAGAGAAGTCAGGGATTCCCAGTGCCTCGTTGAAAGCCCGGAGTCCGATGAGGGAACATGCGAGGAAGGGACGTCAATCCTTTCGGGCCTCTTCGACGTTCTGAAATCGAAAAGACGTTTGTCGAAGGCTTTTACCGCTGGGTGGAAGAAACGGTCAGTTTCGACGATTGAAAATAACATCACGAAATAGCTCGGGAAACAGCTGTGCAATGGTATACACGGGAAATAGAGCCTTGAGTGTTACAGCGATGGGGAGAAAATAATATAGCAGCGTGGCTACCCTATTTTATTGAGCGTAGAAAAGAAGAAAGTATAGAAATAATATCACAGAACGAGCATGCCATCTGGGCATTGCCTTGATTCACTTTTCTCTCTCATTCTGTGCGTGTTAAGCGCTTTGCGAGGCTGTGATGCTCTCATTCATGTCAATTTTTCTTCCACAGACCCCTTTTCCGTGGCCCCCTGGTTGCTAAGATCATTTGGTTCCTCGAGGGTCGGCAATGCTGCATCAGAATTAGTCGGCGTATCTGCTTGAGGAGCTTGCTCCTCTTTAATCTCGCCACTATCAGCCGTTTGTGCAGTATTCGTGTCGGTTGCCGCAGTTGCGTCACCGACCGCTGGTGACGCTGTGGTATCATCAGCGACATTGTGGTTGGTATCCATCCCAGTATGGACAGGGGCCTCCATCGGAGCAGCAGCAGCAGCAGCAGCAGTAGCAGTAGCATCACCACGCGGGCAAAATTGGCATTCGTCCCTCAACCAGACAAAGACATGGCACTGCATGGCCCTCGCCATATCCAGGTAGGGCCTCAACTCTCCACCCCCAGTCTGAGAATCGTCTTCCCGCACACTGGCTAGATCCAACCTTGCAATTGCGCCATGAATTCCCACTGCGGACGGCGCGCCAAGGAGGTATATGCCAGCTCGCATAGGATCGACAAAATATAACGTTACCCAGTCTCCAGACACCGCCTGGGCATCATGGCCGCGTTCCAGCGCAACAGAACGCAGTGCTGCTAAGAGACCTTGCTTAGATAGCGGCGACCCGAGTCCGCCGGTGGTGGGAGCTCTGTCCTGGAGAAGAAGAAAATGGCAATCGTACCAGAAGTTGTGCCCGAGATGGGGGTGTCGGTAGCCAACGAAGTGGATGTGAAGGGGGATGCTCTGCGGCAATGGAGTAGCCCACGATGGGCCTTGTAGCAGACAGGCCATTTATTGTGGTCGACTTCTTTGACTGTTCGGCTAAGGCTTTGAACGATCGAACGCTTTTGTGATAGTAGATGTGTAATTCCACCAGCTTGGCATTTCAAGACCAACAGAACACCGAGAAAACACACTTGGTAGAATATACTCGGCCATTTATACCCTGGCTTGAGTCGTTGCAACATGATTCATTCACTGGTCAATAGCTTAGCTCGGTTCAATGCGCTGTTCGGCTGTCCCTGTAGCAGGTAGGCCGTGATTCACCACAGGTGCATCTCAACTGGTTTCACCTGCTACGATTGTGTGCAGTCATCACATTCACGCCTCTCCTACGGAGCATGATGTACCGGGTTCTGGCATTGCGAACAAGTGAAAGTGATATAATTGGTGGTGAGGTTGACTTCACAGTAGCCAGTAACAAGAACGCAACCGCAGGATGGGAACAAAACGTAATTGTCTTTTTTAGGAACCTAGGTAACGTAATTTCCGTCACTTTCACCCGAGAGGTGGTCAGACAAAAAGGCCCCTCCGTTCCTCTCTCGACATCCAACTCATGAGACAGAAGATAGGAGCAAAATGAAACCAAACGACAAGATCAAGACAAAGAATCAAAACAAAGTATCAAGGCAAATAATAAGGAATAAAATCGCCAACCAAGTCCAACCCTCATCGATATTGTACAGTGAACACGTAACACAGACCGAGATAAAAAGACTGAGTCTGTGTCATCAAGCTGGCGCAGAGCATACTGTCCCTACACAGGGTAGCAGCGTCGGATCAGGCAACGATGAACGGAGCCCGAATAGTGAAAAAAAGCGAGAAAAATAACAAGAAGAACACGCTCGAACATGACCAATGAAAGCAAGACACTTCTGTTGGGGGTTGGGAAACGGACGTGCGGTGTAAATGAGGGAAGGCTGAGTAGTTGACGGCCAATGGTTACGCGATAGGCGTGCGCAACTTCCGCCTCTTTGGCTATTCGTATCCACCCAGGCTTCCCAGTCAGATTCCACAGGGCCTAAGATGGCTGAGGAGACAGAGGCGCAAAACAGAGGAGAACGGTTAAAAAAAAAGACAAATCCAAATGAGACCCGGAAACCCCAGACGTACAACGGAACGCCATCATGCTAGGACGGAAGAGTGAATAAATCAGAAGAACGTGCGACAAGAAAACGGGAAAATGGAAATCGAGAGCATGACTTTTTGGTGGTCAAAGTGGTGAAGAACAGGTCGATTTTCCAGGGCTTTTCGACACCATAGGATTTGTTAGCTGGGGTTGACCTTGGCGCGCTTTTGTATCCTCGGCGTGGCCGGCTTTTTGCCTTGGATTCCGTTGACCTGGGCAGCTGGCCCTGTCGCCGTCGAGGTCCCATCTTCCTCTGTCTTCACACCAGACGGGCGTCGGCGTTTGTTAGAGGCGGGGGATGTATTGGCGCTGGGTCCACTAGAGCTCGTGCCTTGCTGACTCTGTTGCACCTGCAT
Source organism: Graphium sp. VPRI43844 (assembly GCA_019925285.1). Taxonomy (NCBI): domain Eukaryota; kingdom Fungi; phylum Ascomycota; class Sordariomycetes; order Microascales; family Graphiaceae; genus Graphium; species Graphium sp. VPRI43844. Next base: position 125,482 of record JADHKT010000038.1, on the reverse strand, counting down.
AACAGGTGCCTGCATCTGGCCGAGTGCTGGGCTTCCCACATGGGGAGATCCTGGCAACTGGAGGTTCGCCGCTGCAGGGCTAGCTCCTACAAAGTTTCCAAAGTTCGGTGTTCGTGGCCCCTGGGGCATGATCTGCCCATTCATCATGGGCGGCTGCTGTTGCTGCTGTTGCTGCTGTTGCTGTTGCTGTTGATTGGCTACCATTGCCACATACTGCTCAAGGGCCGTGTAAGCCCCAATATGGGGATGTGCATGCGTGTATTGGAAGAGGGGGCTCATCTGGCCAACTACTTCAGCAACCTATTTTCAGTCCCAGTTAGCCTCCGTAAGACGATCCAACCTGTTCAATGAGACCTTAAGCATTATGATATACCTCGAGAAACTTTAAGACAGCATCTGGTATGCCCATGCTCTTCGTCACACCGGATGGTGGGAGGTTCGAGAGCCCATCTGGGGGAGGGTTCTGAGGCGATTTTAGCTGTTTTGACTTGGATTTCTTGCTCATCTCCGGCGAAGACTTATTATCCGAGTTGTTCAGTTTGTGCCAGTCCTTGACCCAGTTATGGAGAGGAGTTGCCGCCTCGACTACCTGTTTCAAGGCAACATATTCTTCGTTACTAGTAGTCACAAATTCGAAGACTTCAAACTTCTGCTCGGCATCAAAGTGCACACGAAGAGTTCCGTTGGCAACCAACTACCATCGAAGGGGTCCTGTTAGTTCCTGGATAGCACTCATAGGAAGGGGGTCAGGTGATAGAACTCACGTGCGAGCCGCTATCGAACCAGTAAACGAAGCTGGATTTGGGATTTTCGATCCAGTAGTTATTTTCTGGTAGAGGCCGGTCTACCATGCCCTTCTCCATGATGAATTGCATCGTTTTAACACCACTTTCGAAGAATGTGTGGAAATATCGAGCGAGGGCAGGAAAGGCAATTTCGTATTGCTTGTCAGACTCGTCGCCATCGGTGATGTGGACCCAGTGCCGGAACGAACCCCGAGGTGAGAAAAATCGAGCGACAACCTCGTTCCAGTACGACAAATCGCCCTTGCTCTTGGCACCCTATCGTGTAGTTGTTAGTAAGATATTTTTAACGGTGAGGATGGAAAGGAGCAAGCCACATACAGGATATCCGCTCAGGTGTTCGCCAAATTGCATCAAACGCAGGCAACATATGTTGCGCATATTTTCACGTCTCTGCTGCTGTTGCATGAAATTGTTTGTAAAGGCTTGTTGTTGCGCCAGGGCCTGGGCCTGGGCTTGATGCTGGGCTTGAGCTTGAGCATGAGCTTGAGCCTGGGCCTGGGCCTGAGCCTGGGCTTGAGCCTGAGCCTGTGCCTGTGCCTGTGCCTGTGCCTGTGCCTGTGCCTGTGCCTGAGCTTGGGCTTGAGCTTGAGCCTGTGCGTGGGCTTGCTGTTGTGCTTGAGCTTGTGCCTGGGAGTGTGCTGGAGTGGGCATTTGTTGGCTTTGAGGAGGCACCTGGGGTTGGCCTGGACCTTGTCCAGGATGTTGGCCTTGAGGGGTATGGGCTTGAGGTGGATGATTGGGAGTCTGTTGTCCCTGTGCCTGAGGGTTTGGTGTAGGCCCTGGAGTCTGGGCAGGAGTATGTTGGCCTGATGGTGCAGGGGTGCCAGCTTGTGGGGGTGGTTGAGATCCCTGCTGACCAGATTGCTGTGGTTGGGCCTGTGGCGGTTGTTGACCTTGGCTGGAGGCCTGGGCCTGCATTGCCGCTGCTATATGTGCTTGCTGCTGCTGTTGTTGCGCCGCTATGCTTTGAACCTGCTGTGGTGATATCTGAACACCTTGTCCAGGATGTTGGATGTGTTGGTTCTGAGCAACGGCTTGTTGCTGAAGGGCTAGTTGTTGAGCCATGTACTATATAACGATCCAATTAGTTCACAAGCGCCGCGAAAAGGGGAGAAATATTGTCTCGGGCCATGAGAGCATACCTGAGCATGGGCTGGGTTTTGAGCCTGACAAAAGTGAACAGCAGTTAGTAGGGTTATACGACAGGTCAAATCCGAACTAGGCTTACCGATCGCATCCTCAATGCAGCAATTTGTGCCTGGTTTAGTGGAATCCCCATCTGCATCCCGTTCATTCCGCCCATTCCTTGAAGTTGCTGGTTCATGAATGCTTGGCGCTGTTGCTGCTGTTGCTGTTGCTGCTGTTGCTGAAGGATCCGTTGTTGTTGGTGTTGGAGTTGAGCGGCATGCATGGCCTGGGGATTCGGAACTGAATTAAATGGTTAGGACTAACATTTAAAAACACAAATCAACACAAAGGATCTTGACTTACAAGCTGCAGAAAACTGAGGTTGCTGAAACATTTGGGCCTGGGCCGGATTTAGATGCTGCAAGGCGTGCGCATTTGGGCCACCAGCACCAGGGGGCATGACTCCCATGAGGACGGGGTTGACCTGGCCACCGGGCGCGGACACCATATGTCCCGCTAATTGGGGAGGGATAGCGCCTGGGCCATTTGGGTTTGGGTTGTGAGGCATGCCAGGGCCCATCATATGCTGGGGAACTCCGGGGTGTTGCTGCATAGGATTCGGGTGGCCACCGGCGGTGTACGCCGGGCCCATGCTAGCCATCATTTCCCGAAATACTTGGATTGGTTATGCGCCCTCTCTATTCTCTCGATTATGGCAATTCGGTCGCCCTCATACGCGTTTGACTGCGTGAAAAACAACGGCGAGCGGGAGCTGTGAAAACTGGTTCGAACAGGCCGGCGTCTTTTGGGTGGCTGTTAGACCTCGAGAGACTAGGAAACGATCCAAGTCGAATAGTTTCGAAGGGGAGATGATAAGGAGGCGTGTTGGTGTGAAGATTTGTGGGCACGATAATAGCGCAACCGGTATAGCAGGATTTGCCGTTGCCGGACGATCCAGTGTCGCGAGAATAATCGACTCTCGAGTCCTTGTACTAAACGTCCTTGGTGATGTTGATGAAAGGTCGAAGAGTGAACGAAGTGCAGGTTAATTGGAGTCCCCGTCAAGAGGTTATCTCGTTTGAGAAGGTGCGGAAAATGAAAGGAGCACAATCATGAGTCCAAAGACAACGAAAGATCGAGGAGCGGCAAATTCATTTAGAAATATGGCAATATTTCAAGGCGCCAACGATAATCGCTGGAAACCGACGAAAGATTGAGTCGAGCGCAGGCACGCTTTGTTTGTTGGACGGAGTTGGAAGAAAAAGCGGGCCAAACTGTAGAGAGCGTGTGTCGGTCTATACCGTCGACGAGCAAGCGTGGTCCCTGCGGTTAAAAACTCGATACGGAATTGCCTCTGGCATATGCAGACTGCCTGGATTGTTGGACGTCAAGTGAAAGTACTTTTATTGGGATAGGTCGATGATTGCCAGTTGAGACGGGTGAGTAGCAGACCCATGGGCTCCAGGGGGAGCAAAGCGGGCGCCGTCACAAAGTCGAGTTTTGGCAAAGACGGGGGCGACAAATCGCAAATAAAAAGAGGGGATTCGGATTAGAGAAAGGATGCGAAAGTCAAATAGATTTACCGAGGCGGTTTGGGGGATAGGAGCGTGTGGTGTTGAGAAGGGAAATGGCAGCGAAGTCGTGATGTGTTGATGCCTGCAAGTGGACTGAGTAGTCAAGAAGCAGCAACCCACGCCAGGCTGATTGATACAGGTAGGGGGGTCTGGGGGGTCCGAAGGTTGGGGTGCTAAATCCTTTTTTTTTTCTCTTCCACATCGCCTCAGGTTTGTGTCACGTATGCAGTGTAATTGAATATCGGGTATTTGAATGAAGAGGAGGTACGGAGTACTGTCTAGCTGATTTAAAAGTGGGCCACGTGCCTAAACAAAGCGGGGTGAAGAGGTGCGATTTTGGATATAGTGATACTCTTCAGCAAAAGGAACGAAGAAAAAGAAAAAAGGTGTGGCGTAGATTCATTTTATGCATATGTAACCACACACTTCCAGCGACGGGGTATTAATGACATTTGTCCAGATTTAACGCCTAACTTCTTGATAACAAAAGTAAAAAAAGTAATATGGCTCTTATTAGTTGCAGATAGGCTGCACACAAAAATTCATCGAACCTATTCTATTCTTTGGAAAAGTTTTTTCCATCAGTTAGTTCAAGGGGCTGGCGATCATTCATGTTACAGAAGGTACTAAACTCACCCACCCAGTGAAAGCCAAAAAAAAACCAGGCCACGTGACTATAGCCGAGTCAGGTTTAGTAGTACAGTTTGTCGCACAGTATTACTTTACAATTGACACTATACTGACATATATCTTGTGGGATTTTTTTCTTTTTTCTTTGCATATGAAATTTCAATTCTTCACCTGCGAGAATTTAGCTATTGACATTCCAGAGCAGCCCAATATTCTCAACAGTGTTTTCTTCTTTGAGAGAAGGCTTTGCCAATTCACGTAGTCTCCCATGATAGGTTGACTTAACATATAGAGTAAGTTGAATCTACCATTTCCCTGCACCAGCTCGCACATTTCCCAAATACCCTTTCATGATGACATCCATACAAAAGTCTTCTTTTCCCAGCCGAATCGACCATGAGGAAGTCTAGTCTTTCGGGTGCCTTTCCTACGGGGAAGGACCTGTTACTTGCCAGTAATCCTGTCTGATCACGCAATTATGCCCCGACCTTTTCAGTATTTGAGTTGAAGAAACTTAACTGACCATCGCGAAGTCTAGTAATTTTTGACAACAGACATGACGGGCTTACTCCCTCTAGTGGCCCCAGTGAGCTCTCGTTGCTCGCAATAGTTGGTAAGGTTAGTCGATCTCTGCTTTTTCCCTTCATTCCCTTCCACATGATGAAATATTCCATAAATTCGCAGTTTCCACTCGAGTCCCAACGAGCCTTTGTGGGGACAGATGAGGGTGCAAGTCCTTACCTTGGATGTCTGATCTATTCTTTTACCCACATGTTTGTCTTGAAAAACTTGAAGATCGTCATGTACTAACATGAATACTTAAGGTGCCGTGATGATAGTTCTCGACTCGTAAAATCGCTACTCAACCTTGTTTACTACGTTTAACGCCAGGCCCAAGTGACGAAGATTTGTGGATGACAACATTTGATGGTTCAAGTGAACGGTTTGAAGAGTCGATCTTATTTGTCTTGGTCTGCTTAATCCACTTGTTGCTGTCAGAAGGTTGCTATCCGTGAAATACTTGCCTAGAAACCGTAGCCATAGCGATGTATATTTGAAATAAACTTTCAGTCATGTACCATATGGAAAAATTTGCACACATCTCCATCTGTTCATCAGTTGCTATCCGTTGCTATCCGTTGCTGGGCACAGATACGATACCCCATTAAATGAAATGTAATATAACGCCAAAACCTAACTGCCTTTTGATCCGAAACCGTTTCGGCCTTTTGGCCCCTCCCAACCGACAGTGAGCGCCGACCAGAATGAAAAAAAAGACAAGAAACCGTTTAGGTGACACTGATACTCTCCTTGACCTCCTCCCTTCGTACGCGACTACCCACCATGCCCCTGCGGTTCCGCCCAGTGCGGCCACGGCCAAGCCAATTGAGTTTTAAAAGACGGCACAGCTCCTCCATCTTGCGATTCCCCTCATCTCCTGCCTCACCCACAGTTCCGCCAATACTGGCCAGCACGCTGGTACATTGCAGCATGCGACCCACGAGCTCCGTGATCTGTTTGGAATCCTCGACGTTTTGGTCACGAACACTCCCAATGCTACCGCTCACACTACCACTGCCGCTGCTATTCCCAATGGCTTGAAGACTTGGCGTGAACGGTCGGAGGAAGGAGCTCCCGGGCGCCGAGGAGGGGTGAGCGCCGTCGCTCGTGCCGCTGGCGAAGCTCACGTTACTGATAGCCCGGCTTCGACTCCCGGCGGCGGAGCCCTCACCGAAGAGCGTTGCGGAGCTTGAATTGTAACTTGCGACGGATGGGTCCAGGCTCATTGCCGTTCCAGGCCGGGCCATGGAGGCGAGACCGTCCGTTGACGGGCTTGTGGATAGTGCAGCGTCTGTAGGAGCCGCCTTAGACATGCTTGCTAGAGATGAAGGGAGGAACTCAAGGGAGAGGCGTGAGAAGATTGTCTTCAGTGTCTCGAATCGGGGGAGGATGACTGTATCTCTATAGGCGACGAGAACGAGACGACGGACATCAAGAACAGTGGCTGCAGGGGTTACGTGAGCACCGGGTGTCCGCACTGAACTACCATCATCAACGACACCGCCCCAAAAGTCGCGGGCCTGGTCGCGGGTCATCAGTGTGCCACGACCTGAAAACTCGAGATCCAAAGGTAAGAAAACGGATTGTATATATGGTAGGATGGAGGTGAATGTGAAAAGCCAAAGTTCAACAAGAGCAGGAATTAGGCGATCTTCGGGGGTATGGCGGAGAGTGCGGTCTAGGGAGGAGAACCCTTGCTCGAGAAGCTCACGTAGATCGTCTAGTATTATGTTTGGCGACCGTCGTTGTATGCACAGTTGAATGTGCATAGCGACTACACGGTTAAGATCCTCAACGGGATGACGTAAATCTTCTCCTTCAAAGATGACAAGTAACTTTGCTTTGAGAAATGGCCAAGCATCATCGAGCGAGATGGCATTTGATCCGAGTTTGCCTGGCTCCGCTGGGTCAAGGTGGATAGAGCTCTGGTTGGAAAGAGTTGTCAAACTCGCTGGGCCTGGCCAATCCGAATGGGAAAAGGCGGAGTCTGGATCCAGACGGTTTTCCGAGCGTTCTTGATTCCTTCTATCTCGTCTACCACCGTGTCGCAAGTCTAAGCTGGCCATACTTTTCGAAAAGGATGTAGTTGTTGGTGCCGGACTAGGAGGCAGGTTGAAGTTGTAGACGCTACCAGTCGTCAACAAGTCAAGACTTGGTCGGGAGTTGCTCGAAGCTGAAGAAAGATGATATTCCTCTTTGAATTTGTGTTTCTGGCGTGAAAGAAAATGAGGCCTCTTCTCCTTTTCCTTGCCTTCCTTACCTTCTTTCTCTCCCGGGATATCGAGCGGTCTAATAGTCGCCGATGACAAGTTTGGCAAATTGTAGAGGGATGGTGTCGAGCTTTCCACAAGACTCGTTGTGCTAAAGTTCCCGCGTTGGAGCGCTGAGAGCGCTGAACCAATCTTTCCTGGACTAGGAAGAGGCTTTTCATCGGGGTCCCCTTTGGTGCTGATCTTGCGTGGCCGCGAAAATAATTTGACCTTGGAGCTCTTCTCCGACTTGTAACCCTTCTCTTGAGCCGGCGGCGGAAGAGGAGGGGGAGGCGGTGGTGCTTGCGGTGCAGAATGGGATGGTTGTAGCGGAGAAGTCGGCCCAGAGCGAGTGAAGACAACATTCGCGGCCGCCGTAGCAACCGAGCTTCCTAGAAACGAGCTCTGGAAGCCCTGCGAGCTGGAGAAGGCACTCTCGCGAGGGGCGCTAGCCTCGGTCAAACTGAGCATCGGGGGGTTGAGCTGCGGCTGGTGTCGGTTGTTACCCGGGCCTGGACCTCCGCCTGGACGCCATGACAGATCCAGCCCATCACCCTGCCCTCCTGGTACTGTCTGTGACCGTTGGCGGGTATGCATACTTGTCTGATGGGAGGCAACCGCAGCCTGGGCGGCCATTTGGCTAAGGCCAGGACTGGTAGGCCGAGGGGGCTGGGCCATGCCGACCTGCGCAAGGCTCGAGGTGGAGGTCGACGGGAGGGTAGCCTCAAAGAGGCCCTGGGTTTGGGAGTGTTTTCTATGATGACCTTTGGTGGCCGTCGAGCCAGAAGGGGTTCGTGGAGACAATGGCGAAGATGGGTCGTTCGTCAAGCGAATACTGGGGGGGGCTGTCGGCCTTGAAAAGTTCTGGAGGCTCGCTGTGCTCGAGTTGGTGTGAGAGGTAAAAGCTGAATAGATGGGAGTACCGGCGGCGGCGGCTGCGGCTGCGGCTGCAGTGTTCGAGGGATGTCGTCGGCGAGCTTGGGTTATCCCTAGCGATGCGCTGTCTTCACTTGATGAGGACTCGGCTCGTCTGACAGTGGGGCGCAAAGGAGCTCCAGAGCTGTTGGTCGCTGGGCCAGCCAGGGGCGAGAATGTGCCCGGGGCACGGGGCGGGGGTCGTGGTTGGTGCATCTTCGGGGATTCGGTTAGGGGTCTGTTACATCTTGCTAATGAGACGTTTTGGCGGAGCAGAGAGCAGAAAGTGGGGGGAGACGAGGTTTTGAAAAGAGAGTCGAAATAGTTTTTTCTTCGAAGGGCTCAGGGCAAAAGATAGCGGTACTGTCACCTAGGGGCTGGAAGGTATATTCGTATGTCTTGAGCTGAGGTGTGACGAGCCTCGAAACAAGGCTACGTAAAGAGGGTGCAATGGCGACGGTTGGCTTGTTTTAAGGTGAGTGGGGAGAAGGCCCCAGGCGACCTGCCAATCGTTCGTATCAACTGTGAGGGTGAGGAGGTACTATTAGTTTAATTAATACAGGGCACGCTCTAGCAAAAAGTACTTCTTGTCTAGTATTCTGATAGCGCTATAAATACCCACCTTTCGCCCTGTTGCTACCCCCTTCGTTGCTCTATTAATTGACAACCCTTCATCCAGCCGTGTCTCGTTCGCAGAGGAGCGATAGGGCTAAAGACCCACTACAAAAAAACATGGCGTATTTACGGAGTAATACAGTAGTAATCTAAAATGACTTGCTTGACTTCAGACATTTTTTCGTGTCCTAGAATATTTCCCCCGCCTTCATCAAGCCCAGTAATTTCGTTCCTACCTCCCCAATACTAGTTTTGAAATTGTAACCAACACGTATTTATCCAACCAATATGGCAGGTAACGAAGCCTCGTCGGTTGTTACCCCTCACCCCATGAAGCTTACAGCCGCATACTCCTCGCCCACCAGCGCTTCTTTTTGCTCTACTGAAACGGTTACTAGACCGTCCTCGGAATCGCTTGAAGAAAAGAACAAATGCCTCGCTTCGCTACAGAGTGCCGTGACAAGTCTACAAGCCCAGATCAACAAAGAGCTTACCGCCCGGATGGAAGAGGATATTGCGCGGGACGCTGCAGGAAAACTTGGCGATGCTAAGGAGGAGGAGAACTATGGCGAGGAAGTTGCCGAAGAAGATTGAGAGAGACGCTGGCGGACCCAGGAACGGACGGATTTCCCTCTACTTCCAAAAAAAAACAGGATTTGCGGTACAATTATATCTAGATACAGGGTATTACTATGCTACAGCCCGACGTCTCCGGCATCCTGGCCAGGTCAAGTGGAAATGCAAATGCTAAGCCACATACGCCGCTATGCTAAACATACGCCAGAAGGAAGAGACAGAAAGGAACAAATAAGCGTGGGGGGGGGTACAAGAACATCTCAGCCGGATCTAGTCCAGCTCGCCGCCCGAGTACCTTCTGGACGGTGGCCCCCGGCTCGACTCGCACAGCTATAATGCACCACCGAGTTGTCGGGAAGGACTGAGAGAACACTTCCACCAAGACGTTTGTGGCACACCCCACAAAGTCTATCGTCAGTCACTAGTACTCTTCTGTTTCGTCCTCCAGGTACGCCTGGCACATCACCGCCCAATAAAAGTTGTGCTTGGCTCGATATCAGTTCTGCTGCCCTTAGACCAGCAACGATTCTCGATTCGTTTACAATGCTGGTTGCCGCTCGCATTCTACCGCGGAAGTACGATTCTAGCTCTCGGACAGGCAGGTCATTGGGAATCAAAGAGAGAGTAGATGCTGCAGGAAGTCTCGAGCCGTGTTTCGACAAGAGTTCAAGGGCTGGTGTTAGACACGGCGAGTGTGGAGGCGGCGGTGTGAGATAAAGGGAAAGAAGTGTATGGTAAATCGACGGCGAAGTTTCGGGTCCGGCTTCATTCTCGGTTAAGGCAGGAGGCTGCGTTGGCGCCGTTGCAGAATGGTCCATCTTATGCACTCGGTTACAGTACCTAGCGATAATACATATCGGGTTAGCGGCCCGTTCAGTGCTCTTGACTAGATGCTTATGCCAGACGGTTACATACTCTTCCGCTTTTGCGTAATTCTTCATCTTGAAGACAAAGATCTCGAGCGCCTGCTTATGATTTCCCATCAAACTAAGGATAATCGCCTGTGAATCGTAGAAGGACGGGTCTGCAAATGCGTTAGTGGCCGCAAGCATTTGGTGACAGGGGTAAATGAAAAGAAAAGAAGAGGTCGATTCGTACCGTCCCGAGGGATGAGTGTAAATGCCCGGCTGAGACTGTATTGCCGACTCGATCCCAAGAACTTGATAAATCGCTCCATGACAACGTCCCACTCGTTACCCTTCTTCTCGTCACGCAGATAATTGACGAACAGCTCAACCAGTCTGTTGTGGAAATCCGGCGTGAGGTCGTTCAGTTCATTAATGATGTGTTCAAGGTACTGCATTTCCAGGGTTGCGCTGATACCTCCGAGAAATTTGACTACGCGATCTCGTGGCAACGTTTCCGCTTTTTCGGAGTCCGTTACAAATATATCCATGCCCAACTCCGGGGCGATCCGCAAGGTCCAGTCGGCATATTGAAGGATCAAGTCAATATAAGACGAGGGGAGGCCCTGGAGATACCTGATAGTGCGTTGAGGCCCATGGAGAGAAGGGGCATCCTTGTCGGGAACTTCGGCAGCGCCAAACCTCTTCAAGAGCTCCAAGGCTTCAACGTGCAGTTTCTTGCCGTAAAAGAAGTCAACGAGCTCGTTATATCTATTGTGCTCTAGAAGTTTTTCGTTCACCACGGCGGGATCGCAGAAGTTAGGTATTCGGAAAAGCGATCCGGCAAGTGTTGGGCGAGAGAACATGTATGATCGGAAGAGCGTTGTATCGACGAGTTTAAATGTCTCGCGCAGTTGCTCCTCCAAATCCTTCACAGAATCATCGTGCGCAGAAGCTAGGAAGCTCTTCATTGTTTCCTCGGCCGTCTTGTTCTTTTCGGACAATGGCTTCAGGCGGCCGGTGACGGGGTCTATGACCCTCTGTAGCCGAGCTCGGGTGCCTGCCAAATAGCTATTCAGTTCCAATACTGCGTTCATCAAGTCCTTGCCTTCCAGAAGGCTATTTTGTGCCAGCTTTCCATTTGCACTTTGAACATCCTCGTCATCCGTACCGGCCTTTTTCGGGGGGTGGATGGAGGATGCTTCTGAGGCAGCTCTTCCACGCATGAACATGGAGCCCCAGCCTGCTGCCTTGGAGGCCGGTGCAGGGCTGGTGTCATCCGGGTCTTGCACACTTGGATCCTTTCCGTTTTCCTTCTTTGTGGTGGGCTCTAACTCCGAACTGGCTTCCAACGTGGCCTCTTCTGGTTGATCCGACTGTTCGATAGCAGCAGTGGACCAAGCCGAGAGTTCCCCTGCGATGGATGGGGGGAAGAGCCTCAGAACCCGTTCGGGTGGGGCATGGACTTCATCCTCATTGAACAGATCCATGGACTCGCGGAACTTCTTTTCGGCGAAAAGAAGCTCTGCCTTGAGGCACTTGACATCCCGAATGGATTGCGCTTTATTCTTGAGTAGGGCATCCTCAAGCATGTTTAAAATGCTAATAGCCTCATCATACTTGCCACTTTCCACCAACTTGTCCACCTGCGAGTCGTAATCGGTAGCATCCATTTTCCAGACGCAACGATCGCCCGATATGTGGAACTCCTTTCCCCTGTGGGCTAGGCTCAGAGCGGGTGGCGGAAGATGGATTTGGACGGCACCGGGAAGGGATACGGTCTGTAGAAGTGATAAGGTATCGGGGTTTCGAATTTCCAGGGAGCCTTTGGCAGGGGGTTGCAAAGCTAAAATGTAGGGGTAAGAGTAGCCGATTGAATCCGGGGCGCTGGTCCATGGGATCTGTCTTTTATCCTGTGAATTCCCTTCGTCGTCGATAAACAGTGTATTGATATCCTTGGCAAGCAGAATCTCATTATTGGCCAACTTTGTCGCTAGCGGTTTCGGGGTATATCCGCCTAGGCCCATGTAGCCCATGCCAGAGGAACCGACGGCACCAAACCTGCCTTGCGCCCCCGCTGGGCCATCGATCTCCCGCAATACATTCGTTTCGGTGTCAACGAGAACATAGCCCGACGTCATTCCGATTACCACCCGTGTAGCGGTAGCCCAAGTAATAGAGCGTATGGCGTCCGGTAACATCACCTCACCGACATCGGTGCCGAGCTCGCCCTCGTGCCAACTCCAAAGAAGCAGACGTCGCTTCACAGCTACGGCCAAACGGCTAATTATTTCGGGTATTCCTGTGGCGGCATCTTTGACGATATTCGATGTCACAGCAAAACTGGATGCGTTTCGCGTTCCAACCAAAGTTTCGATAAGTTCGTACGTCTGCAGGTCATGGATGGACACCTGGTAATTGGAGAGAGATATGAGGGTGTTGGCCTCCCTGATAATGGCAAGTTGTTCGATTGGCCGTGTGGAAAACCTCTCTACTTCATGCAAAAGGTCTGTTGGCCTTCGGGACGGGTCTGGGGTCTCAGCAGGTGACGCGATCACCTCGTTCGATTGTGTTGTAACGGCCGGGGCATGGGCAGATCCATTTGACGAGTTTGTTTCGGGGTTAGGGCTGTTAACTCTGTAGATTCGAAGGGCGCCTGTGTTTAGGCCAACTAGAAGACGATCACCTATAAAGAAAGATGGTCAGAATCCGCTGAGCCTATTGATGGCCGATTCATATGCGCTCAAGGGGCTAGAGAAGCCGTACGATAGGCGAGGATTGTCTCGATTTTAGATTTGTCTCGAGGCCGAAGCTCGATTATTGGCCGAGCTGTGAAAGCGGAGAGCATGGCGCAGTGCCAGCTCGCGGTTCGGGACCAGAGGCTATTCAGGAAGGAAGCCTCATGGGAGGGTGCCGCGAGAGTAGCAACTAGACCAGACCAAGCGGAGCGAGTCTAGTGGAAACTGGAGGCGACGTAGAAATTGTATTCGATATTTAAGATTGGAATATATGCCGATTTCGTCAAGAGCGAGTTCCGCATACAAGCCTAAACTCCCAGTTCGGATTACGGCGGAGAAGACAGTCAGGCACGATAGAGATGAAGCTTGTGAGGAGGTGCACGTGCATTGGTGGGATTGAAAGCACTCCACCCCGTGGGGACCAAGTATTTACGTACTACTCCGTACTCCGTACTTGTACTTGCGTCATATCTGTACAAGTATGGAGTAATTATTACACGTATGAAGCAAGAACGGCCCTCTGGTCTAGAGTATGAAAGTACGGAGTACATGTTCTGCAAATTAAGTAGGAAGGATACGGAGTAGTTTACTTTGATCCCTATTCCGTATTGAGCTCGTGCTATTGGCCCTCCCCTTGCATACAAGTAAACTATTTACGGAGTACCAAGTACAAGTACTCCGTATTTGGCTGCGATTCTCTTTCTTGTAATACGGAGTATGCCTTGTCGTGACTACCCATCCAGTGAATGAAACCCAGTTGATGAAACTGAGGTCGCTATCGAGCACTATTTCGTAGTTGCCAGTTAAATACAAAGTATGTACTTCGTACAGAGCTTTCTATCCCCTTTCGCCCACGTGCCAGTAGCTTGGCCAATGGCATGCTGTCGTTCCGTATTGAGAAGCTATCTCCTTGTTCCTCCTACTCGTTGAAGAACTGGAGAAGGGAAAGAGAAACCGTCCCTTTGGTTCGATTTCTTTTTTTATTCTCTTTTTATAGAAAAAAAGAGAAACACATGGAAACATGGAAAACTTGAAAGCTTCAAGTGCATCGTTGAAAGCCTTCCTTTCGAAACACTCGAACCCAAAAAACTTGGCCGATCCCTAAGAATCCCGAATATATCCTTCAGAAACAGTCCCTCTACATTCCTCGACACTCCTGTACATTCGCCGTCCCTTTCTCTAATGCCTAAGGCACTATCACTCTCATCCACCATCTTTCTTTCCTCGCCATCCTTTTTATTTGGCTTTTTCGTTCCACTCGGGGCAAGCATAATCAATGACCCTGTCCCCTTTCTCGTTTTGTCCTATGAGTAACGTCAGTTATATCAGCTACATCATCCTCTTCTACTACAAACCACCGGATCCCCTCCTTCCCACGCCTCGCATCATCTCCATGGCCTTGGCCTAACGCCACTGAAATTTGTTCTCGTGAACAGTCAAGGTCTTCTGATCCGCCTTCACTCCGGGAGACATATTTCAACCAACAGACCTCGGATATTCTCGTCTCTGGTCGGATCTATTGGCAAGGTAAGGACTCAGGAGAGAGTTTCGGGGTTTTCTTGACCGCGAGTATCAAGTATGCCCAGTACATCTTTTTTGCCGACGAAAAACAACCTCCCGAAGTAGATTCATTATTACTATCGCCCAGACCACACGCCCGCCCACCGGTCCCCCTTCTTCCCTCACCTTTCGGACATTCCTTGGTCCACGACTCTCTTACTGGGGAGAAGGAATATCGATCCAAATAGCTATATCCTTAGTTTCCCGGCGGAATGGCAAGAATAAGTCGAAAAAGGGTTCCTAGCAGCCCTGCAGACTCCGGTTACGGCTCCGCCCAATTAAGCCCAAAAAACCATTCCCGTCGCAGCAAATGTGGAATCACGTTCCACGAAATTAATTATGGAAACCATGGACAAGATTCACCACCCACTGTTGTTTCGGTAGACGGTGCCTCGGATAATGTCTTTGCAAAATCCAGGCCTCAAGATCGTAAAGTCACAATGCCCAAGTCACCCAATTCGCCTTCAAAGAACTTCAAGTCGAAGTTGCTTGTGCCCAACTTCCGCAAGAAAAATTCACCCGTAAGCCCAACTTCTTCGAAGAAAAGAACTCCGGTCTTTCCTGATCGGTTTATTCCTGTACGCGATTATCAAACATCATATTGGGAGAAACTTCAAACCACAAAAAGTATCGTGTCCATGTCCGCTACAGAAAAGATTCTAAGGAACAGCTTCGCTGGCTCTGATCCCTTTGATATCCGACGGCGGAGAATCATCCCTCCAACACTCAGTTTCCGCCGCCACATTCGTCGGTTCGACCCTAGTAGGTACGCCCAGAACACTGGCTCGAGGACGAAGTTAACAGAGAATAGCACGGACTATCCTCAAAACTATCGAGCCAAATGTTAATTCAAAAGCAAGATACAGCTCAGCAGCCGCTCAATTTCTGACATCATCGAATGTCGGGGCTTCTGGCATAGCGGTAGATGATGGCCGCGGCAGACTCCTCCGTTCTGGGACAAATGCTATCCTTTATCTGCCATTCCTCCCCGTTTCGCATACCAGTGCCCAAGAGGATATCGAGAAACACGAAGATGTTTTGGCCCTCGCTCTTGACATGAATAGAGCACGCCGGATTCTTGATTGTCGAAAGGAGCCCCGTCAGAACAAGAGTCGCAATTCTCCCAAGGACACATCATGCCAGAGAAATACAAAATGGGACGGGTCTAAATGGATACTCCCATCTTCATCGCCAAACTGTAGGTCACTCATTCCAGTTGTTGCCACATTGAAATTGAACTTGTTCCCAGGGCTGGTCTCGCAGCATGCGCTGCATCGCCCTCAGGAAAAACCCTTCAGGTATGTTTCATGCTGTCATGCCATCTTATCACCAGATTGTCAAGCTTCATCCTCCCATTTTCCTATAGAGAGACTTGAATCGGAACTGAAAATTTGCCACCAGAATTTTGGATGCTCCTGGTTTGAGGGACGACTTCTATTCTTCGCTCATTGCCTACTCATCGTCGTGTCGCACGTTGGCTGTCGCCTTAGGGTGTAATATTTATGGCTGGGATGAATAGGGATCTGGTGCTCGGGTATTGAAGGAAAGTCCCCCGTTTGGATCGTCGATTTTATCAATGGCATTTTCGTCAACAGAAGGTCAAAAGGGAATCCTGTCATTCGGATCAACCGATGGCCGCCTATGCTTCATCACAGCAGAAGAGGCCAACTCACCGCGCTTCGAGCTGAAACATGTCTTCCCCATCACAAGTATGGCCTGGCGCCCTAGCTGCACCATTCGGCCGTCAAAGAATCCCCTCAACCCAGGGGGTTTTGTGAGTACGGAAGATTTGATTGTGGGTGACAGTGCTGGAGATATGTTCTACTACACTGTTGAATGGCCGATGGGCTGGGAAGTCAAGAGAGACACGTGGTCAGGTGCCATCACTCGTGTGGCCCGAATCAAAGCCCATTCTGGCAGGATCTGTGGGTTGGCTTGGTCGCCTGATGGCAATGCTTTTGCAACGGGTGGGGACGACAATGTCTGCTGTCTGTTCTACGTTGACCGCATCCTGCACCCGAGACCAAGTGTATCTTTGCCTTCGGGAGGGTCTCGTTTGACAGATGGCTACCCCATCAGACCGCGGGATCACCTAGAGGTACCAGTCGACGATAATGGACGAGCGGAAGTGGGAACAGACGATCAGGGGAGCCTGGTCAGCAAAACGTGCAGCGTGAATGTCTTTCTACAGGGCTCGGAGGATCATCATTGGGTGCACGGAGCTGCAGTTAAGGCGATTGCTTTCTGCCCGTGGCAAAAGAACCTTCTGGCTACTGGGGGCGGCACTAATGACAGGTGTGTACACTTTTTTCACATGGGCTCGGGTGCAGAATTGGCTACTATCGCAGTATCGGCACAGGTGACATCTCTCATCTGGTCGGAAACAAGACGGGAGATTGCCGTGACATTGGGCTATGCGGATTTCTCGCAACCTTATCGGATAGTCGTGTTTAGCTATCCGGAATGTCAAAGGGTTTCAGCTATCTCCTAGGAAGGTGGACACCGGGCACTCTCAGCGGTACCATACCTTGGCGGGCCCGAGGGTGAAAGTCGCCCATCAAATAGCAGGACCGCTAAAGAAGGATGCATCGTCGTGGCTGTGAGCGATGAGACGATCAAATTTTTCGATGTGTGGAAAGGCCCAGCGAAGACGACAGTGGGTGGCGTGGGAGTTTTCGGCGGCAGCGGTATTTTGGAGGGTTTGGAAGGCATAGACAAGGATGGAGAAGTCATTCGATAGCGCCCGTTACAAGGTGTGACTCTGAAGCCACTCCATGTATTGGGGTTTTATGGCCTTTTTTTTTTCTTTCTTTTTCTTTGCCCTGGGCGTCTGCGAGGTCCAAGGGCAGACAATGGCAACATCGCAAAGCGAACAGTATTATTCCAAGACCACCTGGGTGTCTGTTTTTTTTTCTTTCTGTCGAGCACGGAGTACTGGCATCGCGTCCGGCATGGGTTTTCGCAAGTTTTGATACCCTTTTGCTTTCTTTTCCTATTCCAATTCTCTCATGGAACTCCAGGCTGGCTGGTGCAGTGGAAAAGTCGGCGAGCCATGTCTAGCATAGCAATTGCCGAGTTTGAAAGGTATCAAACATTCTCTCTCTTTATTAGATTGAAGCAAATATACAAGTAATGTTTAGTTCGACCTCTTTCGCTACTTTTCCTTGGTAAACAGTTCCATAAAGCAAAAAATGGAAAACTGTATTAAAGGAACAGACACATAACACTAGTAGATATAATAATAACGCCGACGCCATGCATATCCAGATGAGAGGATAGGGTGATGAAATGAATGTTGCAAAACAGACGAAAAGTGTTGAAACGATGCAAGTGACCCTTCCACACTGGAGAGGGATTACACTATTCTATTGGCGAGGGGAGGAATGGAAAAGGAAAATTTTGGAGAAGCGCAAGTCATTTGGACAGTGGATATTCACCGACACCTCCCGGCCATCCCGTGCGAATTATTTGGTGATTGCAATCAGGAGGACAAGAATTACAATAAGAGCAAGGATGATTGCCATTTGCTTATTCTCCGACGTTGCGCGGGCAACACGTGCCAGGTGGTTCGACGCGCGGTCGAGGCGACTCTGGTGGCGGTCGACCATGTGATCGGTCTCGTCAAGCATCTCGACCTGGGCATCTAGCTCGTCGCCAATCTGCATGCTCAGTTCGCGCTGGCGACCAATGGACTCGCCTAAGCGCTCTAGGTGCTCATCTTGCTCGGCGAGAATGGACGAGTGGTACATGTGGATCTGCTCGTTTGTCATGCGCGTCGCCTCGTCTGTGTATCCTGCCGAGGGCGAAGGGTTATCTCGGTAGGTGCCGAAGAGCTGAGCTTCGAGGTCCGGGTCGCGGTCGCGGTCGCTGTTGGGTGAGGGTTGGTCGCGGAAGCGGACGGATTTTGATGCGTTGGGGTACGAGTCGCGATCGTTGGTCGGCTTGAGGTTGCTGGAGCGACGGGCGGAGGTGGTGGACGCTGCGTGGGCGAAATCGGCGGCTAGGGAGGGATCGTTTGCGTGGGTTACGGTGGGATTGGCGGCGGCATTGGAGAAGCCGTGGAATTGGGAGGTCAGATCGTCGAGTTGTTGTTGGAGAGAGGGCAGCGCATCTGCGATGGTGAGGGCTCCTCTGTAGACAGCTTAGCGGCAACCAATAAGGGGCGCGCCTGCTGGGCGGTTTTTGTATTTGAGCACTTACTGTTCATTCCCCGAGTTTTCGAACCGCGTCTTCTTCTCGCGTAAGGCTGCAAGACCCTCGCTGAATTGCTCGAGGGACCTTGAGATCTCGCCGTCCTGTGCATCATCCTCGATATTAAGCGTCTGGGCCCGCTGCCGCTCGAGTAGCGAGAGCTTGATATGATCGGCTAATAAGAAGAGCTGGTTGGGGTTCGACATTTCGGTTATGCTTCTGACCCTTGAGCCGGGTGATGGGGTTATCCTTTGAATTAGGTAGCGCTGTTTAACGGGAGAGGACGAAAGTTTGGAATGAGAGGTTGGCTGGCTGCCTAGTGTGTCTGGTTGTTTTCGGAAGGGGTCTCGATGATGATGTTAGTCGGAAGAAGGGATGTGTTTAGGGTGGATTGGAAGTGCTTCGAAGTGTGAACAAAAGTTGAATCATTGATCCTACCCAGGAGTCTGTGCGAATCAATTAATCCTGATGGTTTCCACAGGTAATTCCAGTTTGATGTTCGGGGTAAGTCCCAGGATTACGTGATCTCATTGTACTCCGTATGTACGTACAGTACAGATGACCCGCTCTGCCTCATGAACAAACAAACTCCTCAGCACGCGCTCTGTATGAATAAAGGACTCAAATAATGACTCTTAAGAGGAGAGACATACCGATATGCAATATTATTTTCATCATATTGCGCTTATCTATTATTCCACATTCTTAGGAAAGAATCGAAACAGGCATGATAAATCGTATAGGGTTAGGGTTCCTACTATCATGGTCTATAGTTCAACTCAAAACCATGTAATAATTCAAAGACTTTTACCCTTTTTAGAAAAGGCCAAGGACAATTTTGATCGGCTGAGTCTTGCCATGTAACAGTCAGACTGTACTAAAGTAAACCAGATCTTGGTTTGTGTGCTGGGCATGGCATGGAGATTGAACTATAGCTTGGATTACTGCTTCTTTTGACTATTAAAACTACATATGTGACCAATGTTGGAGTTTCTTCAGCCAACGGGACCAATGGGAGGGTCACAAATAAGATAGAGATGCTAATAAACGAAGCAATGGAATCTAACCTGAGCTACAACCCCGCGTATGACAGGCTCATAAATGTACAATTAAACAAAACGTACGCCTAAGCTGTGTCCTATAAAACATGGGAAGACAAAAGAAAGGGGAAAAAAAAGTATACAGAATACAAAAGGAATTAGAGCCAGAAAAGACTAAAAATTAACACTCGAAAATTAGCAAAAGAGGGGGCGTGGCACCTCTGTAAAAATACATTGATCGTGCGTTGCCAACAGGGAAGCCCGCCATGGGCCTTTATGGGGGTAGCAGGCTGGCCTGGTCTGCTCCCGACTTCCACCCTGCTCAAAGGAAATAGCTAATCAACGACGTGGGCAACGTGGGCAACGTGGGCACGGCTTTGCCTTCAAGTTAGATAGCATAGATAGCTTTCAAGTCGAGGGCAACGATGCGAAGCCTACTTGCCTGACGGCCCATCCACCTTGGCATCGTCTACAACACATTCGTTGCATCGCCAATCAACCGCCCTCATGTCGACAGTGGCTCGGTTTCCAATGCACAGGGCGTGGAACCTACGTGAGCATGTCTGCAAGCCACAGTTAGTGCTGCAGTGCAGATCCCGCTAGATTTAGACTCACCGAGTTTGAACATGTCAGGTGACATAGAGGGCCTGCAGTCGGAAGGCCACAAACGCCACAAGGAGGTGCATGACTATAGGGTTTGGGTGGAGAGGCCGCTGATGTAGGAACGTCCATGATGTTGTGAGGTGACTCCATCCTTCGTTTCCTGGCTTTCATCAGGATGTCGCATACCTCATCCATTGATTTCGGGTCGATGATGGCACGCAGTTGTAGATATCCCGTGTGCTTGAGAAACTCAGCCTCGCGAGCCTCCGTGGAAAGAATCCAATCGATTTTTTCCCGCACGAAAGCGACCCAGACTGCAGGGAGGAACTTGTCCGACACAATTCGGCGAGGGAGGACAAATGCATCCCACTCCAAGACAAGTTCTCTCTCAGCAGGATTGATATCCGAAAAGTCACTAATAATATCGCGGTGCTTTCGTATCCACCAGCTCTCGTCTCGTTTGTGGCGTAGGATTTCGGTGCCAGGAGCAAGACGTTCCTTGCTCACCGCATCGAATAGTGGCTGCTTTATATTGGGGACCACAACCTTGCGGGAACTACGCCGCGACAATTGCGGCGAACGCTGTAAAAGAATACATGTGTCAATAAATAAGCTATACCACCGGGTCTGGGGCGAATGGCAGCCGGATGAGGGGGCAGTGGGGGATGATTGCGGGGAATGGCAAACTGCACTGACTGTTGCATGTCCGTTGGGACCAGCTGATATTCTAGCGGGCGACCCGCTGCCTGCTTTGGTCCTCCTCTGCCCAGAAAGGTTGTCAATGCCCGAAGAAGTAGACTTGGCAAGACGTATAGGTTTATCCAAATCCGAGTTGTCGTCGTCCGGAAGAGAATACCATTCAAAACGGTGCTTGACCTTGAACCGTTGAATATCCTTATCAGGCCGCAGCTCAAAGATGTAGGTTGGATGCGTCAGTGTAAGATGAGAAACCAGACGCTCTATATTTCGATGAGCGAGTCCGCAGCAAAAGCAGCGGTACGAGTCGAGGGACACCTCGTCA
This sequence comes from Graphium sp. VPRI43844, assembly GCA_019925285.1. Classification (NCBI taxonomy): domain Eukaryota; kingdom Fungi; phylum Ascomycota; class Sordariomycetes; order Microascales; family Graphiaceae; genus Graphium; species Graphium sp. VPRI43844. Next base: position 104,430 of record JADHKT010000038.1, on the reverse strand, counting down.
TTCGGAAGGGAATACACAACAGCGCCATCGTACGATACGCCAGAAGTAGCCCGTTGTGATCTCTTTCTTGCCGCAATGCCCTGAGCCTGATCACTCAACACCTTTAAATTGTATACCCGGCTACTCCGGGTGCGTAGGGATCGATTCGGAGTCGTCTCGCCATCTAGATCTTCATAAGCATCGATGGCTGCGGTGCGGCCACCAGGGGTTCCTGGAGTCTCGTCACCTAGATTTCCTCGTACAGCCCAACGCGGGGGTGTGGGTGGCGACTCGGTCGACGAGTGGCCATTGGTAAGCAGCTCGGGGCCGAAACCCTTCTCAGAGACAATAATTGAAGGCATGACGCCCTTTTCGAGAGGTGGCGTATGTGGAGGGTTCAGCCCTGTGGACCAACGCGCATCGACGTCCAAGATGAAATTCGTTCGTCGCATGCATTCCCTCGTGTACGGATGTACATACAAGTCCATATTCGTGCGTGACTTTTTAAAGAGATCCACGATGCAGCCGAGAAGGACCCAAGGACCGTCGGCAGGAGACTGGGGCCCAGGCATAAGGTCAAGCGGCGGCCATGGCTGGTCTTGGGCTGCATAGAGTTCAATGTCCAATCGATAGCTGTCGGCGATGCCCAGTGATCCATCTCTCTTGGGCACAGCAATGAGCTCTTCGGGGATTACAAAGGGGCTTGAAAGGTAGACCCTGGCCATTTGCGAGGTGCCAATGGGGTTTTTGAATGTTTTGATGCTACACGGCTGACTGGTGCAGTAGATGACGGGAGGCGCATGGCTCCATTGGGGCGAGTTGTCAAGGATCGTGATTTTGCAACGCGCGCCGACCGTCGTCACGTCAACAAGAGGTTTGGAGGGCCTATCGAAACTACTTAGGGTCACGCTGGGCTTGACATGGCGCACCGTGTCCTTGTGGACGATCTTCAAGACCTCGATTCGGAGAGATCTCGGTCTAGGGCCTGGGACCTTGGGCAGAAACACGTCGTCGAGGGCCGGGATGTCATCCAGCGTCGGCGAGGGTGCCTTGACGCGGGGTCGCTTGGACGGGGGCGTTTGATTGACCAGGGTGCCATCGTGCAGACGTTTTCCATTGCGAGCCGTCTTTTCCGAAGATGAGATATTGGTACCCATAGAGTGATGCCAGACGGTTGTCCAGTTTCTTCGAAGAAATGGAAGATGGCGCTTCCGCACACTCGCCACAGTCATGTTCAACAGCTCATACGACCGTGGATTCAGCCAAGTGTGTCTGTCGACGGCTAAGGTGGTGAGCAACTATAGGGAACACTCTGCATAATTTCGAAGAAGAAAACACCTGTCCCTTGCTAACAGGCCCTGTCAGGAACTCCTAGTTGTTTCCCCCCGTTTGTTTCGCTTTTCTCCGTTTTCCTGGCAAAGACGGTGCTTCTTTCTCACAGTCTGCCCGGCTGGTGAAACTGGCGTAAGCCCTGGGACGTCGGGTCGGGCGGCAGAGGGGCCAAAGTCAGAATGATGAAGAATTCTGACCAGGATATGGTGTCTTCGGGCCTCTACAGGTTGGGGGTGGTTGCGACTGAGTTTTTTTTTTCCCTTTGCCTTTACTAAATTTCGAGGTAGGAGGGGGAAAAAGAGAGGGTGATCCCTTTTTACGAGTCGGTCCACTCCACCGCGCTCCGCTTTAAAAGAGGCAAGCCAACAACCTCTGTATCGCGACGGTCAAGCAAACGGGACCGTGGAGGAAAAGGAGAATATTAAGCCTCGCGCCGGGTTTGAAGGGTCAGGGGAAGGGATGAGAAGAAGGGATGAAGAGAGAGAGAGAGAGGCGTAAGGGGGGGCAGAGAGAATAGATAATAAGCAGAGAATGGTAGAGCAGATAGAGATGAAGGGGATAAAGAGGAGATGGCGAGAATGGAAGGAGGTGAGAAGAAGAGGCCAATTAATTCACGGCGCCGAGTTCTTGCCAATCTGGGTGTCCGATTATAGTCGGATTAAATTGCAACAGAACGACAACACATAAAATCGTCAGATGAAAAAAAAAAACAGGCTGCGTACCGCTAGAAAAACCGAGGGGGGGAAATAAAAACAAAAAAGTCAAGATATCTCCCGACGGGATGAAGGAACAACGAATAGATAAAGAAGACAGGGATTAAGAGAAGAAGAAATAGCCACTGAACGGTGCAGAGATATTAACGGGCCTCACGTAGTTTGCGTCTGGCTTGCCGTTGCGTGTTGTTAACGGTGTCGCACTCTCATTCTCTCATTCTTCTCATTCTGCCTCTAATCCCTCTTTCTTCTTTGGCTTCTCTCCTAAGTGAAGATATTTCCACGATGTGAAGATGAAATGAGAAGAGAGTGGATGAGACGCGTTCGTCCAAATCCCCGTCTCCAGTACCGTGTGTCTGGTTGTGTACGAAGTACTCCGTAGGGAGCCGAAGTCAACAGTGAACATGGGGTGTAGTACCAGTTACAGGTGCTACAGCAAGGAGGGTGGTCTGGACCTTTGTACATGATACAAGTCTACAGTTTCGTCCACAGCTCCTTTAGGTAAGGTGTTGAGAAATGTGGTGACATGTCGCAAAATGGGGTGAGGAAAAAAAAAAAAAAACCAGACAGGGGGGGTGAGCTGAGTCATCATTGCTGGATAGAGTACGGAGTACCTATTTAATTACTGTGTGGACTTGCTTCAAGAGGGAGAAGGAAAGAGGGCACGTGGCCCGCATGGGAAAGAGCGAAGTCCATGACACATTCATGGAAGGAACAGTTTGAAGCGACGACTAAGAAATATAAACCAGAGAGTCAAAAGAAGGTTTATAAAGGGATATGGATTTTTTTTATAAAAAAATTTCAATATCTCTCCCTCTCTAGAAGATATCGTAAAGAAATAAAATTCCCCTCCCCCCCCCCAAAAGAAGACAAACTACTCTTCCACAGAGAGGGTGAAAGGAGAACAAGCCAACCCACCCTTTCCTGGCCCATCTCGCCAAAAGGACCAGTTTCATCAAACACTGGTATAGAGGTAGAGGTTGCTTTGAAATTGACCCTCAAAGACCGGGGAAAAAAAGTTGGTTGGCCGAAACCAATCATCCCCGGCGCCGGCTTCTCCGCCCCTCCGCCCCTCCGCCCCTCCGCCCCCGTCCTTTTTTTTCCTCCTTCTACCTCCTCTTGCACAACAATGGCCCGAAGCACAAGAGCATCTCGACTCAATGCATCTCCGGCCATGGATTCACCAGCTCGAAGAGTGACTAGGATGGCCAAGAGAAATATCCATTCACCCTCCATGGCCGAAGATCAGGACCAGCAAGGTGGAATCTCCGATGCAAAAAAATCTAAACTCGCCGCCCAAGAACCCACCGACATCCGGCCCGGCCAGACCCGTCAGGGACTTTCCATCCGAAGTGAGGCCTCGCTCGATGCAATTCCCAATTGGCTTGTGCCTGCTATGCAGCCGTACTGGCTGCAGATTTTACTTTATGCATCCATGACGGCTGCCGGGGTGGACAGCGCTTGGCTTGTAGGTGCTGCAACGGTGTGTAGAACATTCATTGAACCTGCCCTGGGTGCCCTCTACCAGTCACCCAGATTGACGACGACGAGCAAAGCCAAAAAGCTTCTCGACACGCTCTTCTTGTCTAAAAAATCAGCCACCTTCATACCCTACCACACCAAGATCCGATCTCTCCAGTTCGGGCCCTATTACCATCTGACCTGGAAAAAAATCATGCCCCTCATCAGTTCGGCCCCGCTCCTTCAGCACTTGACCTTTAGTCTCGAAGCCGACGAGCCCCCGTTTCGGACCTTTGATCTCCAGAACCGCCGTGGGTACCCGTCCGAATTGTGGAAGGTTTTGAACGAGAGAGTCACCCAACCGCAGTCGTCCAACGGCAGTATCCACAATCTGCTCTCCTGGCGATGGTCCGCCCGCCTTCTCGGAAAAGAAACAGTCGATTTTCTGATTGAGCGCCACAAGGATGTATCGTTGCGATACCTTCGCAGCTTGCACTTGGTCGGATTCCAAAAATTTACCTGGAATCTTAAAACCCCTTCAGTCCCATCCGCCCAGGCCGAGGCGCATGTCAACGGACAGAATCGATCTATCGCAGAGAAGCTTGCTGGTGCTGTGTCGGCACTCGAGTATCTCCGACACTTGACCGTGTCGGCCTCGCCAATCGTCGGCCAGATTTTTCTGGCCAACATCCCGTCCCGGCTCCAGAGTATCGCCCTCATAAACTGCACCCATTTGAACTCGGAAATGCTTTCCGAGTACCTGTTGAACAAGGGATCCGCACTTCAGAGCCTGACCCTCAACCACAATCCGGCCCTCAATCTGTCCTTTCTCAGCATTCTGGGAGACGCGTGCCCCAGCCTTACGGAACTGAAAATGAACATGGTGTATTTCCGTTCTGCTGTTGCCGTCGGCGAGCCCGCTTTCGCCACCATGTTTTCGGAAGATGAAGTGCCCAACTGGCCCCAGTCGCTTGTGCACCTTGAGATTGCCCCGATGCCTCTCGTTTCGACATTTACCAAAGAACTCCTCGACATCTTCATGCAGTCCGTCATCGATAGCGCTCCGCGCTTGCCAATGCTGCGGCACATCATCATTAGAGCCATGATCGACCTCCCCTGGAAGCAACGTGCCGAAATGCGATACCGGTGGCAGAACGAATTGGAACGAGTTTTCCTCCGCAAACCAACCCCTCCAAAGCCCTACTACTCCCTGCATCAATATGTGCCCCCTACGACAAACTCGCAGAATGGCCGCGATGCAGCCCAGTTGCCTGTCACGCCGCCCCGCCGAAGCACACGCCTCAGTAATTTAGGTTCGGCATCCGGATCGTGCGTTAGCAGTGCATCGACCCGTCTGTCGTACACGGAAATGGACAGCGATATTGACGAGTCCGAAGCCGAGGGCAAGCAAGACCGGTCCCCAAAGGTGCACCGACAGCCCTTCATCCAGGGCCAGTGTCTCGACGTCGAATTCTCGCTCGAGAACCATCTCGTCCACGAAATTCAGTTCACGGCAGATGACTTTATCGACGACGACGAAGACGAGGAAGACTATAGCGACTACAGCGACTAATGGGATCGCCCAGAAAGCCTCGACATACAGAATCTTTCTTCTAATGGCCGATCTCTCACCATGTATTTGCGATAAGCTCCCCTCTGATATCCCATTCTTGTACGCCGATTCGGCCTACTTTTTTTTTTTTTTTTTTTCTTTTCTTTTCTTTCACACATGGCTGTTTTGAACCCTGTTGCAAACTTGTACAAGCCTCCAACAGGTAAAAACAGCCTAGATAATGATCATCACGAAACACAAGAAAAGGGGCGTTTTGCAATGGACAACAGGCACGGGGCCTAGGAGAATATGTTCCATTTCCCTTCGGGGGCGAGTGTCGCGAGGCCTCGGGACAGGTAATAGGAGTTTCATCGTGAATATAGCGTCTTTCTGTTCTACATTTTCGTATCCGTACCGTATGCCGTGACCAAACCTAAAACCTAGTAAACGAGTCCGAGTCTACCCTGAACTCTATCTGCTTTACTGACATCGGGAAAAAAAAATACTCCAGTTAAGTAAGAGTATTGTATTTTACACATGGTTGATATCGCATCGGGTGCAAGTAAAAACTTGGGCTTGGGGGGAAATAGATTATTGGCACAGCCCTATGCTGGAGATGCTAGAGTCATAAGATGAAGATGCCGGGATTTTAAGAAAAAAAAAGGAAGGAAAAGAAAAGAAACAAGGTGTCGAGACAAAGAGAACCGAGATCGTCAAGTAATTTACAAAACCACCCGATCTTTTTCCATTCTACTAAAATGCTGCGCCCGGGCCATCGCCAGCAAGCCTCTGCATACTCTTCTCGCTCAGGTCACTCTTCAACTGCCACACCTTGGCCTCGCGGCCCATCTTGTCCCACACGTACAAGCCCTTTCGTAACTTTTCCTGTTTGGTGCGGAGTTCGTCCCGCAACCTTTCGTCTTCTTCCTGAAGCTTTTTGATGGTAGTTTCGGCGTCGCGGCTGGTGTCGGAAGCGACGAGGGGATTGAGTGCCGGATCGAGTTTGCCGCCGGGGATAATGGGCGGCATACTGGACCATAGAGCCTGAGCCAGGGTTGGGCGCGGGGGCGCCGAGATGTGGGATGCTGGTGCTGTGGGAGGATTGAAAGGTTTGGGTGTAGATGGCGAAGGGGACGATTGAGCCGAGTTCGTCGATGCACTGAACCTTGGACCCGTCGGAACATTGGCAGCGGTTGTTGACGAAGGTGGCGCGGGGCTTGGACCATTACCATTGCCAGCAGTGTTTCCTTGTGCCGGTGGGCGGGTTGGCCCGGCCCAAGCACCCCGGCCGCCAGGACGGGGGGTATAACCACCACGGGGCAGGGTTACGTAGCCTCTTGGGCCGGAGGGCGGGTGCGTAACATTGGCAGAGTCGGAGCGCGCGGGGCCAGGCGTTAGAGGTGGGCGAGACGATGACGGGGTAGTCTGCGTAGGATGGTTGGGGGAGTGAAAAGAACGTGCGGACGAAGGTCCGGTGGGGGGCGGTCGAAGAGCAGATGGACCGCGAGGCGGTGATCTAGCAGACTGGCCCAAGTCCTGAGCACCAGTCCTCGGGGGCGGCTCACGGAACACCATAGGGCCAGAGTTGACATTTTGCTGTGCGTGCTGATATTGATGCGGGGTGGGTTCGCGGGAAATAGGCTGCTGTGATCGGGCTCTGCTAGGCGGCGGTAGGGGGGACGAGATGCGGGAGGCTGATTGGGACGTGAGGGCAGATGACATGCCGGGTTCGGCGTGAGGGGCTGGAGATGGTCGAGGGGGCGGGGCAGATATGTGATCGTCGCGGCGGAAGTCGTTTGGTCGGATAGGGACGGCGGCTGAAGAGATTGGTCGATGGGGCGACCTGGCGAGAGGTCTATCGCGGCTCATCGGAGACCGAGATCGTCTACTTCTGCCATGGTTAGGCGTCACTGCTCCAAAGACAACGTTCGGGTCATCATACCGTACGTCGTCTCGGGTTCTCTCTCGGTCTCCGTCGCGGTCTCTCGATCGCTCCCGTCCTCTCTCTCGATCCCTATCACGGTCTCGGGAGCGATCCCGCTCACGCTCGCGATCACGGAATCGGTCTCGCTCTCTATCCCTCTCACGCCCGCGCTCTCGTTCGCGTTCGCGCTCCATGTCTCGCTCCCTGTCGCGGCGAGGTGACCGGGTCCTATCGCTGCGGTCATCGCGAGCTATTGGCGAGCGGGGGGGAAGGCTGCGGCGGGGACTTCGGCGAGGGGAATAGCGGCGTGGCGTTCTGCTTCTCTCCCGACGTCTCCATTGGTCACGGGATCGGTCTCGACGATACCGGTCCGTGCTACGAGACCGACGGCGAGGAGATCGACCCGGAACGTAGCTATCGGATGTCGGTAAAGGAGGGCTTCGTGGTCGAGGGCTTCGAGGACGCTCGCGAACAGGGCTTCTGGTACGGTGAAGAGGGGATCGATCCCGATTTTCTCGATTATTATATGGGCGCCATGATTCGCCCATACCATACATTTTGACTTCTCCGTCATCGTACCTAGGCGCGCCGACAGAAAGTCCTTTGTTAGCAAATGATTCGTGCTAGATGCAGGGCTGTGCGAGGGGAAAAGAGTGGCAGGAAGAATACCGCTGAGCAGGAGGTGGCGGGGTTTTTAAGGGGGAGAGAGGGAAAGAAAGATTGCCCTGCCTGTGCAAACAAGAAGGCTGAAAAAAATGGCAGTACTCTTTTTTTTTCTCCCCCTCCCATTGTATCTGAACCAGTCGAGCGGAGAGAGACGGAGAAAAACCAAAACTAGTTCACTCACTCTTCCGCTAGGGTGAGAAGGTACGAATGGAATGGAGTCAAAATAAGATGGAGTAAAAGAAAATGAATCACAGCTCAAAGCTACAGCGGCTTACCGTCTACTCCTCGTTTCGCGGTCCCTTTCGCGATCTCTACCACGGTCCCGGTCCCGGTCCCTATCCCTGTCACGATCTCGTTCACGGTCACGGTCACGGTCACGGTCTCTATCACGGTCGCGGTCGCGGTCGCGGTCTCGATCTCGATCTCGGTCCCTATCCCAGTCTCGCTCGCGGTCTCGCTCGCGATCGCGATCACGATCCATTTCGGAATGGGAAGAAGGAGAAGTGGAGCAGAAAACTATCTGAGCGAAGGTGTCTGGAATGGAGCTAGGAGAGGACAGTAAAATTGAAATGATGAAAAAAGGATAGGACTTTTCTATGTAGAATATTCGGCGTTGATTCGCTACGGTACTACAGAAATCTTGGAGGGGGGGGGGGGGGGGACGAGGCTTCGACAAGACGCTCAAAGAAAACGAGCAGTCGTGGTAATATTATTTGGTACACTTCGGCCTCGTGCAATGTGGGGAATGGAAAAATTGGCAATTGGCGGAGGTGTGACTAAGGAAAGAGAGACCAGACAGACCCCCAATCCAATGCCCAACGGGGTCGCTGGCATCCACATACGGTACTCCGTACTCCGTATGTCCTACTGCACGTGATTGTCTTGAAGAGTATATTGATCAAAATTCCCAGAAATATCGATTGCGCAACATGAAATGTGAAATACAAATTATGATCTATGCGACTGAAGCTCTAGTCTTTCTTGTGGCTAGTACTGAACCCGATGCCAAAGGAAAATAAAACAAGAGGTTCAGCTTCTCGTAGATAGAATCCATCCGGACCAACTCACTCAACGCCGCGCAACTATCATGCGCTTTCCAATCCGAAGAGTACACGAACAGAAAATAAAAAGGAAAAGAAGGAAGAAAGGGGGAAATAAAAAAGAAATAGAAGAAATAGAAAAGCCAACATGGCCAGAGGAAGACCACTCACACCACCTTCTCCTCTTCAGTAGTGTCGCCATGCTCAGGGATGCGAGATAACATCCACTCTTGCACCTCCTTTGCATGCTCATGCATCATTTTGCTAAGACCCGGCATGGGGCTTTTGATTACTGTCCCGAATCGCCTCTTGCCAACCTTTCTGGTGAGTTCCGGATCAAACCAGCAGGCATGGTCACTTCCGACGTAGATGCGGGAATTTTCCTTGTACCAGCTTGAAAGATCGTGGTCGACATCTGACTTGACAGCCTTGAGTGTCCCAGTAACAAAGTTCACCACACCGGAGATGCGATGTTTCGACTCTATTCGAATGAGGTGGATGATTAGGAAAAGAAAAGAAAAGAAAAAAAAATCTGGAAAGAAAGAGCGAGCGTGAAACATACCGCGGCTTGTGAGGAGGCTTTTGACTCCAATGCTGGCTCCGCCAACACCCATGAAGAAGACTTCATCTGCAATGGTGAAGAGTTGAATGTAGTTGTCCCACAAGTAGCATATCAATTCTTGCACTTGTCGTTCAACCACTCTTTCTGAGGCGAGTGGCATGAAGGAGTCGTAATCCTGATTTAACGTTAGCTAAGATGAATGCATGTGCTTGGCTCTCTTTCGTACCTCATCGTCTACCTCCATAGTGTGAGACGGCACATTAATATCTATGACCCCGAATCCGTAGCGAACCGCCCAGTCGATGTACTGTACGACCTCATCAACCTGTAAGAAGACAGGACAGTGTTAGCATGCACGAGGTTGCTCGTAAATTCTGAACACATTCGGTGAGAGGAAGAGGAAAGAGGAAAGAGGAAAGAGGAAAGAATCCAGAAAAGACACTTACAACCCAAGCGTTATGTGGCTGAATGGTATTGTCTAACAAATCGGGCTGGCCAAGGAGATGAGGCCTGAGAGCGGTGTGGTCAGCGTGGCTCTTTCATAATGGAACAAACACTAATCTCGTGTGGAGGGCAGATAGCTGCAGAGAAAGGGGAAAGGAAAATTCTTACGGATCGTGAAGTATGACGAGGAGCCGACGAGACTCGCTGATTCGAGGCGTTACCAACACTTGGTTCTCAAAGGTTTTTACAAGCCCGTCTCGCTGGATGTAGAGCGGCATCATGTTATAGGTACTGGAGAGACTCTGCCGCTGTGAGTTCCGAATAATGTCGTGAAGCCGCAAAGAGTTGAGGTCGGAAACATCGGACATGTTGACGATTCCCTGGCGCATGCAGTCCCAATATGGCGCCTGGTGAGCTTGGACACGAGCAAGGACACGGGCGGCCTCTTTATGGATCTTGGGAACCTCCATCTTTGGCGGCGGCTCGCCCATCAAAGTGCGAGCGACAGAGACGGCCGAGTCGGAAATGGCTTTGAGGTTGTAACCACCTTCAAGGCAGACACAAACCTTCCCATCAGCGAGAGACATGAGCATGTGAGTCATGTGGGAGTAGCACGTTGGGGAAACAAAACAGCCTCCAAGCTCATCACCATCGGCAGCATCGAACCCTGCCGAGACGACGACGAGATCCGGGTTGAATTCTTCAGCGATCGGCATTACGATTTTCTGGAATGCCGCCATATACTCACCGTCGCCCATACCCTGGTCATGCCAGCCAATATTGACGTTCTTACCAATACCCGGACCGTCGCCGCAGTTTTCAATACCTCCGTCAGGGATCAACGAGTTGTCGGGTTTTCCGGGGTAAAAAACGCCATTCTGGTACACGTGCAAGGAAATATATAGGACGTTTGGATCATCGTAAAAGATGTTCTGCACGCCGTTGCCGTGGTGTACATCCCAGTCGAGAATGAGAACCTTGCGGCAGGTCTCGGGGTAGTCGCGCTGGCAAACGCGGACAGCAATGGGTACATTGTTGAAGAAGCAAAAGCCCATGGGTTGGTCATGCTCGGCATGGTGACCCGGAGGCCTGATGATGGCGAATGCGTTCTTGAGGTTTCCCTCCACTACGTTCTTGCATGTCTCGATGGCGCCCCCAGCAGAGAGTATAGCAGCAAAGTATGACATGCTGCCGACATAGAGCGAAGTCCGGCCTTGGTCCATAGTCCGGGTAATTTCACGGAGCTCCTCGTACGACTTGTCAGCTAGGGACGAGACCCACGAGAAGTGGTTCCGACTATGAACGGTGCAAACCTCCTCCTCGGTAGCCTCACGGGCCGGGATGCGCCACATGTATCTTGTCGGACACTCCCGCAGTGCCTTGGCCATGCCCGTTACGGTTCCGGAGTATACAAGTCCCGCTGCTTTGAAAGCGTTGAAGATTTCCTCAACGCGCCTAGGGTCCTCGGGGTGGTGCGGGTGCGGGCTCCAGTCAACGTTGATGTGTAGCTTCATCCTGTCGTCGTAACAGCAGCCAGTTGGGAGCAGACCCTTGCGGTTGGGCGTTCCAAGGGAATTTCCGACGAAAACCATGTTGTCCTGGTCGACGACTCCAGAGTCAGAGGACGAGGTGCTAACACCCTCGTACGAGTCCTCGATCTCGGCAGGGGCAGGCTGTTGGTCAAAGCTGTTGGGCTGTGCACCATCGACCTGGAGGAGGCCCTGGCCTGACATGGCCACTTCCTTGTCGACGGCCTCCATACTCACTCTCCTAATCGAGGCCAAGAGCAGGATGAGACGACAAGGTTTGAGTTAACCTAGTCCCCGGCTGTTAGTATATTGGTTGTTTTGAACCATACAATGAATGATGGAAACATGGTATATATATATATATATAGAGAAGAAAAGTGGGAAAAGAGAGAAGAATAAATGAAAGGGATTATGGAGTGTGGAAATGCTACACGGCACACCTTGGGGTTTCCCCTCGCTGTGACCTGGCGCAACGCAAGTTTCCGGGATGCACTCAAGCGAGTACCATTGTCTAGTGATGGGGGAAAGGAGCAGATCAAGGCGACAGTGCGATTGAAACTTTATAAGCAGCATAGACTGAGATTCGCATATTTGATCTGAGAACGGGTGGACTTGTCTCCTACGTTCGTGCAACAAGCACGGATGGAGACCCAGCCTGGGACCCTCACCACGGATACGGATGCCAACAGGCAGCGCTTGAGGCATCTTCGCACAAAGGCGAATGGGTTGGAAGCAAAGAGATTAGACTTGCCTTGTTTTCTAAGAGTAAAAATAGTAGAGGAGAAAACCAAACGGCTTGCGAAGCTGTATCGGGATGGCAATGGGAAGTGGTGTGGATAAGTGAAAGGAGGAGAGAGAAGGCTAGGTGGACGATTTTGTCCAGATGTGTCGATTTGATTTGGCGAGGATATTAAAGGAATTATCTTCAATATTTCTCAAGAGATGTGAAATGGAGATGATGAAGTAGAAGAAGGATATAAATCTGTAGGGTGGCGTGGGTGTTACAGGCAAGTAGTTGGGGTTAGAAAAAAGTTGTGTGGTTGATCAAGTGAGTTGGTGTTGGTGTTGGTCTTGTAATTGGATTGGGTAAAATTGAAGATTGACTGCTGCTGAGAATTGAGTTGAGGTAGTTGAGGTCGGTCTGAAGGAAGTGTGAGGAGCTGTTCATAGCGTAACATCGTAGCATCGTTGCTCTCCAAGTCCACTAACTCCACTAAAATGGCCCTGCTCACAGCACCCTCCAGTGCATAATAGCGTCCTTGGTGAGGCGCTAGTACACGTCACGTATTCACTTTTATCTCAACCACAAGGCCCTCTTTCTTTCACCTTTGCCTCGCTTTTCCCTCACCTTCCCTTCACCTTCTCTTCGCCTTCCCTTCACCTTCCCTTCACCCGCCACCATATACGCCATCTTATTGCCCCAGGGCTGAAGCATCAACCGCACCAACCTCCACAGCGATACAGAATGCAAATACCGGAGCAAGGCAGGAAGCGCATTTCAATTGAAAAAAAGACAAAAAAAAAAAAAAAGACAATAGACACCAACAACAATAGAGCGCAACGCAACTAATATGGGATACTGGGCCAATCTACTCAACTATTAATGAGCATGGATGGTTTAAGACTGAATATAAACAAAGTCTATATACAAGTAGGCATATGCAACCAAAGTTGGACCCAATGCAGTCCAGTTCTAAAAATTGGATGGTTTCTAAACTAGAAAGATGGAAACAACATGTGAAAAAATAAGAATAAAAACAAAAATAGAAACAAAAAGGCGACTCGAGACACGCCGAGAAAGCAGGAGAGTGTTTTCAACACAGGCGGCGGGACGCAGGCGAGGCAGTGTCAGCACCCCTCGGGCAGCGCAACTGAGCTTCGGCGCATCAGTACACCACGGGGGAGAGGGCGAGCCGGTCTCTAGACTGTGAACAGGGGTACGACCATTCTTCGCAGCCGTCACCGTCGTCACCACGGGGCGCGTACTCCGATCGCACCATTGAATATGTTGCAGGCTTGGGAAGTGATCCGTCAGGACTTCCGTCTGACCCGTATTTAGCTCGTTCCTCATCCCGGTCATCGCCGAAGTCAACAATGCCTCCTGCCAAGTCTGTGGGGAGACTAGGCAAACCCTCGAGCCACCGTCGTTCCGAGAGTGCGGACCGGATGGCCGCTTGGAGTGATTCCTGGTCGCCTAGGAAGTTGGGGTGACGCAAGCGAACATCCGAGATGAGTCGCCGCTTCGAGTAATTATAGATCTGATCGAAATAGTGCGCTAGCTCCTCGGGATCCAACTTGGTATAGGTCCTGACAATCCGACCGAGCCGGCTTTGATCATTCCACAATACTTCAACATCCATCGAAGGGCTTGAATCCGAATCCTGTATGTTGCATCACTCAGTCAGGCATTGATACGGGGGGGAAATGACGGAAAGAGGCAGACAAAACAATTATGTTTTTTTTTTAAAAAAAAGTGTACTTGGCACTTAAAGCCAACATACCTCTAAAAGGTCACGCTCCAACATTGGGCAGATGTAGTGCTGCACCATGTGGAAGACGGTTGTCGAGAGATCGAGCAACTCGACAAGTTCGGATGACGGGTATCGTCTCATTTGCGTGATCCGTACATCGTCCACAAAAGCCACTGGCTGTCCGCGATGTGGTCGTTCATGGTCACCATGGAAGTAGAAGGCGTAAAGCCACCACCGGTAGAGAGCTCTACGGAGACGTTCGCCCTCATGAGGCTCTAGGCTTCGACAGAACGCCGGTTGTTTCAACCAACGAAGATGGGGGAACAATTCTTCCCATTTTCTAATCACCGAGCAGCGACGAAGAAGCGGACCGATATCCTTCTCCCCTAGAATAATTGTTTGAGGGGCACGAGGTATATCAGAAGCCATTGCATGCCTGCCCCCTTTGCCGACCTTGGAAAAGTTGGCATCGTCACTCACATTAAGGATCCCTCCCTGTGCCAGCACGATGCCACGATCGCCCGGGCTCCGCTTAAAAACAACGCGGCGTAGCTGACACATATGGTCAACAAAGTTCACATCTCCCTCCGACGCAGTGTGCACTTGGAGAAGCTCATCAAACGGACTAAAATCCCGCCGCAAAATGGGCAGAACAATCATCACGCGATTGGATTGAATCAGATGGTGGAAGAAACGATCAGTTTGGGCAAGGTTCGTTACACCGTCCACATCGAGGAAGCGGCAGATGGCTAAAAGAACCTCGACCGGAATTTTAGCAAGTTCAGTCGGCGCCATTTTTAGGTTCTAGGAGTAAAAAGACACTGGGTGGGTGGCCTTTTGGAAATGGCGAGGGCCTGGGGTGTCGAGTCGGAACTTTTTCAATACAACTTCAGAAGTGTCGGGGATTCACACTTCTGGTTTGGCGATCGACCAAAAAAAAGATACAAGGGCTTGCGGGTGGATGGAGATCTCCTCGCCACAAAGTGGGTGTTCGTGTTATTGGTGAGGGCTGCAAGAACCAAGGGGCTGTTAAAGGTAATAGCGAGATACTGGCGAGAGCAGGAATGAAGGAGAAAAGCGAAGAAGGAAAAATAAGTTCAAAGAATTGAAGCACCAATTTGATATCTGGACTGGCTTTTGTTAGCAAAAGATCCTCTGAGCCAGATCGGACAGTCTCCTACCGTCGCCTTCGAGAGTAACAAATGTAGATGTGCTGATTTTATTGTCATTCCTGTGGGGGAAGACAGAGTAGACACCAACAGTTCTGGTTGAGTTACAGCAGATATATGCTGAGCAAGGGGCTACTCATTGCGTGGTGCGTCAGTGTGAGCTGCCCTTGACCAGGGACGAAGACACAACATACAGAATATTTGAATATTTGAATAGATATTCACAAAATGGTGGATACAAATTCTAACGAGGGAATCACAGTTTTGTGAAACCCTCTACTCGCGACGAGATCCTGATGACCGCGTCGCGCTTGGTCTGCACAAGTTACTCACCAACCACCCCTTCTTTGGGGCTTTCAAGAGAAGGCGAGACGCCGAATTTCATCATTTGGTTTGAAGCATAACGTGCCATTATGGCATATTTGAGGTCTTGAGATCTCGCCATGGGTATCTTTGGTGTCGGTGACATGATGGTTGGGTTGGCAAGGAGAGAAAAGAAACAAGGGGCACGGGCACACAAGACGACGGATTGAGGCTGTTCACTAAGACGGGCAACCACGTGACATGGCTTGACAAGGGGGGGGGAGGGGGCGCTTTCGCAGGCTTATTAGGAGATCAACAATACAACCAGACAGGGGGGTGGTAATACAGCGAATGAGATTTTTTCTGGTTCTCGTTTTAATCTCTCTCATACCACTTCTCTAAGCCCATATCCCATAGTTACAATACACGAGACATCATCTGGGATCCCCGATTGGATGAGGAACCATTCAGTATGACAATGGATGACAAGATGCAATATATGAAAGCTATCAGGACGCCTTTTGAACCCAAATTTTCTTAGTCGAAACGCCATAGAGAGCCCGGAAACCAATTTATCCGTAAAAACAGTGCTCAAAGAGAAGAGAAGGAAAAAAAAGAGAAGAGGACAGTGCTGTACCATATCTCTGATCTAAGCAAACAACTTCTTCGCATCAACCTCATTGGACTCGCCAAGCACTCCTGCTTCCCCAGTACGAAGACCCAAGCTACCCTTCTTTGACCGCCTGTCAATAACCTGGTCCACCCGAGAGTTGTGTCGACCCGCCTTCGTCTTCCGTAGATCGGCACGAATTTGGTTGGGCGAGACAAACTCCTTGTTCTCGTAGATGATGGGGCCGCCGAAGGAGCCCTCCTGGATGATAATAGGTGTCAAGACAAATCGTGGGCCGATCTCCACAAGGCTGACATCGGTCTTCTTGCCGTCTTTTCTTGGCTTTGCGCTTTTGGTGGTCTCAGAAGCATCCTCTGCGCCGTCAGCCGGCGCCTGGTCCACCTCGTTGATTTGGTAATTCCGAACCCAAATCTTTCCGTCAGCTACGGTGAATCCCATCACATGATCAATGAAAGGTTTT
Organism: Graphium sp. VPRI43844; assembly: GCA_019925285.1. Taxonomy (NCBI): domain Eukaryota; kingdom Fungi; phylum Ascomycota; class Sordariomycetes; order Microascales; family Graphiaceae; genus Graphium; species Graphium sp. VPRI43844. The sequence continues at coordinate 88,194 of JADHKT010000038.1, read as the reverse complement.
GATTTCCTTGCGCCTTGCGGGACCCCAAAAACGTGAAGGAATAGTTCGCGGATGACCTTGAGATGAGGCTCTTTGTCGAAAGCTGCGTCGAAAGATAGGATCGGACGGGAACCCTTGAGGCAGTTTCCGGTAAAGTGCAGCTCTTCCATCGTATGGACTATAGTGAAGTTCAATGTCAGTAGAGGGCAGTATTCGGCTTGGATTAGTGTCTCTGCGTACGATTATGGAGATGCATCTTGACTGTTGGTCCATTTGGGACTTTAGAAATCCAAAGGTAAAGATCTTTCTGCTTTCGCGCCTCAAAAAAGAGTACATTGTTGCAATTATAGAGCTCTGCGAGTTCATTTAATTGGAAAAGCTTGGATTTTGAGTCAAATTTGACGTCCCGACGGCCGTGAGGCATCATAGAAGACAGATCGTTGAGAAGATGGCGATGTCTACAAACAGAACCGGTTAGCAGGACGCAATTGGAAGGGATAAACTCTAGGCTGTGCTTTTACCTATATGTGACTCCTCGGGAAGAAAGGATGAGAACTCGCTGCTTGTTTCGTCGAGCGCCATGCTTTGGTGCCTCATCCTCTCCATTTGTCTTTGACAAAGATCGATAAACCGAGGCCATTGGAAGTAGTTGTGTAGCTGATGTATTAAAATCGGACTGTTGCGTATACTTCCTGGGGTATTGAGAATCAACAATGCCTCGCTCAAAGCCAATCGTAGAAATTTTGACAGGACCTGGGATCAAAAAAAAGAGAAAAAAGTACATTCAGCCCCCCACTGATAAGGAGCCAAAAGAGCCTATCAGAGTGGGGACCATATTACTCCGTAGTAGTAGTACTTGTACTGCTCTCTTCGGCTCCACCTACGATGTCCTTCAATCTGGAGTACTTGTACTAGTTTACAGGGACTGAGTTATCCTTCAAAACAAGACAATGCTTTGTGGTTTTGTGGTCCGTGGTTTTTATTTCAATGAATTTTCTTCTGTTCTACTTAATTATACTGAAGAAAAACAATTGAAGAGAGGTCCCTGAGGAGGGGGGCATTAGAAATATTCACTTTCTCTTCATAATATAACGAATAGCCATCTAAATTCAATTCGTCTTGGTTTGGCCAAAGCTCCAAAGGTCCTTGACAAGCAAAACCAATGGCGTGGCAGTTGTAAATTTTCATTCTCGGTAGAGTATTAAATCAGCCAGTACTTGTCAGTTTGTCAGACCGCGTGTACGCAACATATTAATGATTCTGAAGATGAATCGTGAGGCGGTTGTATCACGCCAATCAACATGCCGTGGTGGCTGGGCATATGGGGGTGAATTCCTTGTAGACTTCATTTCATTTGATTATTTAACATCGGTTTCTTCTCATATCATTAGGCCGTTCAGACGTTAGTATCGAGAGGAAACAGCGACTGGTATGATATCGCCCTGTCGAAAACAAAACAACCTGTATTCTCTTCGCCGATTAAGGCTATGCTGAACCCAGCATTAATAAAAAGACGAGAAAGGATGATAGTTGGACCGAACCCTAAACATAGCCCAGACACGTGAGAAGAGGACAAAAGAGGAGAAGCCTCGATTGTTCAAGCCGTTCAACAACATAATAACAAGTAATGCACCAGCCAGAAAATATCAATCAGAAAATACCCGGAAGCGCACATGTTCCTTCTCTGCATCGGCTCTACAGACATCTCTAGTCATTATAACGAGACGCCGTGGTATCTGCCCATATTCTAGACCGACGACCCGTAACGCAAGAAAAGCACTTTAGCAGCACTTTCCGCCCTTGCCAGCGCCATCTTCTGCCGGCTTGCTCAGAGAGATATTGGTGCCTGCTCCGATCGTCGTCTGTGCGCCGTCACCGCCGTCGAGGGCCTTGCTGGAAACAATTCGATAGATTTCTGGAGAGAGCAGTATGCAGGGGTCAGACTTCAGTCCTCAAAAAAAAAAAGAGAGAGCACGTGCACAGCATGTATAGGATGTTTTCGCACCTGTCAGGATGTTCTGGAATGCAAGCTCGACGTTGCTTGCATCGAGGGCTGAGGTCTCGATGAAGGAGAGATGGTTTTCGCCTGTGGACGAATTAGCTTTTATCGTATCAAGTCAAAGGGAAAGGGAAGCACGATATCCTCTCGCGCTTCTCTTTCCCCCAAACAAATTGTTGACGTAAGTCGACGCACTTGCGAATGCTTTGGCTTCCTCAGTCGGGACAGCCCTGAGATGCCGCAAATCGCTCTTGTTTCCGACGAGCATAATCACAATGTTGGCATCGGCGTTGTCACGAAGTTCCTTGAGCCATCGGGTGACATTTTCGTATGTCTGGTGCTTGCTGATATCGTAAACGAGGAGAGCACCAACGGCGCCTCTGTAGTAAGCCGAGGTGATGGCCCGGTATCGTTCCTGGCCGGCAGTATCCCAAATCTGAGCTTTGATCGTCTTCGAATCGACCTGGATGGAGCGCGTAGCGAATTCGACACCGATAGTAGACTTGGAATCTAGGTTAAACTCATTTCGCGTGAACCGGCTGAGAAGGTTGGATTTTCCAACGCCGGAATCTCCAATCAACACCACTACGGAGAGAGGTTAGCTGATCAAGCCTCACAAGTCGCCCGTCACTGGTACTATTTGGAGGGTACGCACCTTTGAAGAGGAACTAGAGATGGAGTCGCGCCAGTTAGCATCGCAGGGGTTGGTTGAAATCGAGACACCAGAACGAGGGGAGATGCATCGAGAAGTGGGAGGAGGCGGTGACGGTGGGGAATCCACTCACATCATACTCGTCGTTGGCCATGTCGTCGTTTGTCTGCAAGACACAGATTGCGAAGGTTCAAAATAATAAGCGATGGAAAACAGATGTGTGAGGGTTGGGCGTTGGAGAGCAGGGGGGAGGTAAGGAAATGCCGTGTGAGTACGGAGTAGTTAGGTCTGAAGAGGGTGGGATGTGGTGTCCCCGTTTTTGCTATGTTTGGTGAGTTTGGTAGCGTGTCAGCATTTCATTAAGGGATAGAATTGCATTATTTGGTGGTCAGAAAAAAGAGAGGTGCCTGCTTAAAGAAGAAGGGGTTGGCTGGTGTAGGTAGTACTATTAGAGTAACTCAACGAGAGGACGCTACCTACATACTAGTGGGGTTGTGAATGTACCACTACACCCCTTTGCCAAATGGGTACAGTTATTGGTCTACTCTCATACTCTGTACGGAGTATCTGCACATGGGAAAGGTGCGGGGAATGGTAAACTTGGTGGTGGCAGAGGTATTGCAGCAGCACTACTCTCCATACTTCGTAACAATGAGAAACTTGCCTTCCATGAATCTTTTTTGTTTAACCCCCCCATTTGTTTATGCAACATTCCTATGACTGACTACCCAGTGTCTAATGTGCATGTACAATTCAGGTTCAGGAGTATTAGAACTGCTACATTCCTAAGCAGCCTTCTTTCACGTGAGTGTGCTAAATATTTGTTGTCTGGATCTTGTGTTTCAGAGCCAAAGTGTTCCATTATTACTCCAGTTTAAGGAGTTTGGTAGCCTACTCTGAGTGGCCTGGCCCAGCCAGGGTTATGAGGCAAGGAGGATGAAAGGGCAAGAGAGGTATTGATCTTAGAGTCTACGGAGTAGTAAATGCTTCAGACGGAGTACAAGTACACTAGCAGGATCTATTGATTCAACCCCAAATACTACAGTGTATTTATCAAGACAAGATGTGATCCGAGTAATAGAATAGGCTTCAAATATCCTTTTTCTTCACTTTGGTCGTTCAAAGAGGGGTTTTTTTATACCTCTGACTAAGCAACCGAATTGGCATTTTCGTCCAGATAAGGGTGATTCCATTCATGTACTCCGTACTCCGTACTGTAATATTACTTGTACATTTGGCAGCTGGCAAAGTGTACTTTGCTTTCCTCTGCTTTTACATGACACAAGACGGCGGCAGCTCCCGTGCTTACTGGTAGGTGCATAGTACTCCGCAAAGAAAAACTTCCCATCAAACGTCCTTCATATTGTGAACCAACAGAAAATATTCATGTCGCTCGGGTGCAGCTTGGCTTCTCCTTGTACGGAGTAGTCAGGCCTCCTTTTTTGGGGGGGGGTGGGGAAACATTGCAGTTTGCCACTGGCCCAAATATATACGTACTAGTAACTAACCACCCAACGTTGGACAGACCATGCAGAGAGCTTGATGACCTTGTTTCTTAGTAATTCAAAGGGGAAGAAAGGGACCTCACTGTGCCACCTACCAACGTCTAGCTTTTGCGAGGTCCGTGCAATTGCATAGGGGTGTCTGTTGATCGAGAACCACCCTTGAAAGTTGTTGATGAACGTCTTTGTCTTCTAGCTATGCCATCACCACTGGCTCGAGAGCAGGGCAAAATGGCCCAAGCCCAACAGCCGTGCGTCGTGGAAAGAGAAGAAGGGGAAGAAGGGGAAAGCGACGAAGTGCAGTCTGATAGCACTGCTGACGAAAGTGCGGATCCTGATGTCGAGTATTCAGTGGATGATATCCATCTTGCGCGGGAAGGCCTTGATGGCAAAACGTACTATCTCGTACAATGGACCGGCTACGAGTTGCATGAAATGACATGGGAACCCGGGGATAACCTTGACCAGGGATCCGAGGAGATATGGCGTGAGAAACAGAAGCGGATACTCAGCGGAGAATGCCCGCCATTTGATCCTCAGGTATACACAAGGGCGAAAATCCAACACTGGGAACAACGAGTCAAACGAGCAAGGCAACGGAATCTTCGGAGAGCGAGGAAGGGGCTACAAGCCACCGAGACACTTAAGCTGTGCCAAGATAGACTTGAAGAAGCCAGGGCAGAAGCACAACTGTACTTGGATGGCGATGCTGGCGGTTGCCCATCTGAGCGTCAGGCGCAAGATGACCACAGTCGAGACGACCCCGCTGAGGCATCGAACATAAGCGTGCCATCCAACAAGTCAGAGCCCAAGGGCGGTTTGCCCGATGGCGCTGAGCCAACCACCTCATCTGGGACTACCATACCCGAAACCCCTTCCCATGACGATTTATCATCTAAGAAAACTTCAACTCATAACACACCAGCCGAAAAACCACTGTCTGATAAAATTAAATCTGACAATGCATCGCCTAAGCCAGCCTCTTCCAAGGCGAATCCCGTGAAGGATATACCGCCCAAGGACATATCGACTACAGAAGCAAACCCGAAAAGCACATCGCCCCAGAAAATTCCACTTGAAAATTCATCACATGAACGGCAGGCTCCCGAAATTTCGACGACTGAGAACAAGTCGCTCACGAAAACAAATCCCACAGGCACATCATCCCCTCACGACGCGCAACCCGATGCCTCGTCTCAGAGCGCTACACCCAGGAGTCATTCACGCGAAAACCCCTCAGCTATAAAACGCTCTTCTGTGAATACAACACGCGGTGTTACCATCACAGAAAACCCATCAACAGTGTCGAATAGATCACCCCAAAAGAAACTCCCTCCCAAGGCAATTCCTGTCACTAACACCCAAACTGTCACCACTCCTTCGGCACTAGAACCAAAGACTGGCCACCCACCAACCGTCATAGCATCACAATCGCCTCAGCCAGATAGGTCCAAGGACTCTTCGAGCCACCTAATCGAAGGTCCCAAATTAGCTCATCCAGGGCCGCAATCCTCCCAAGTCACAAAACCAGCGGCTCTATGTACCAAAATGAAACAGAACTCCAGCAATATATTTATCGCTGGGAAGGCCAGGAAACGGAAGTCTTCGTTTGCGGAAACCATGACAGATGGTTCAAAACCCCAGCGTGCATTCACCAATCTCCGCCAAGTAAACTCCGCATACAAGACCAGCCAGTCGACGGCGGACAAGGCTCCCATGGCCCCCCCAGCCGGTCTATTTGATATTCGGGCCGGCCCTGGGCCTGCCAAGAAGGATATCCTCGTCCCTTCTCAATCGATGCCTGTTAAGAATTCAGTTTCACGCACAGCGCCTGGTCAAGCATTGAAAGAGATTAATGGCGTTAGAGAACTAACATCATCTGTCTCTGGTCTTACTTACAAGTCTTCTGTTGCTTCAACCGATACAATCGATACCGGTCCCACTAACCGAAAGAAATCAGTCCACTTCGCGCCTCTCGATTCATCAGGCGAAAGCTTGTCAGATCGGCAAGACCAGCTAGTTCAAGAGCCGATGGATATGGACCCCGACGAGAGCCTCTTTATTGGTGCTCCGGATCCGACAAGGAGTAGTTCTTTAGCACCCAAAAAGCATCTAGAAGACTCCGAAGATACAGTACTCACGATTGATGTAAAAAAACGAGTTGTAATTACCGGAGCGGGGAATGATCTTGAAGTTATATTCACAGGCATTCCATTCGATGTGGAAAAACCCTGGTATAGGTTGTTGGCCCGTGGGCAGGATGCGCTATCACTCACTCACAAATGCATGTTGCAAGACTTGGCGCCGCGCTTTTCGTCAGGAAGTCTCGTCAGCAACGGGTGCGTCTTGCAAGCAAGCGACCAATGCGCCTCCTCTCTATTGAATGTTGCCAACAGACTACGTGCGGGTCCCTTTGGACTTGCTTGCTTGCACGAACTGTTCACAATTATCGTATATCCTTCGAGGTGTGACTGGGACCCGAGTGTTCTAGGGGTGCAGTCCCAAGTACCACCCGAAGTTGAACTCCGGCACATGATCTTCTCCTTGGCCATAGGACCAACGTCACCGCTTCCGCCGTTGGACGGTCAAGTCGCCGCACGTGTGGCTGTCATGAACAAGCTGCTCGGATTCGACTACTCGACTATCCTCCCCAAGATTTCTCAGTCTAATGACATGAAGCATGCCTTTTTTCTCCTCTTTCCTCCGTCTAAGACCGAGATGCTCAATTTTGTGTGTCTGTGGCTGAGGGCACACGATTCCAACTGTAGCATCATGACCAGCCATGAATCGGGCCATTGGGAGACCTTTCTCAATCATGCCGACTGTGGAACCGTCATCATCCACGAATCCGCAATTTGGACTCTACGCTTATTGCCTAGACTGTATAAAAAGCTTCAGGAAGACGACTCTCTTTTTACCTTTTGGCATCTCTCCGAGGCTATGCGTCGATACCCGATGCTTCCGTCGGATGACAATTCCGGCTTAATTCGGCCTCCAGGGCGATTGAGCATGAGTCGAATCCTCCCATCAGGGTCCGCGGTTTTGATAACGCCGAGCTTTTTGTTGACTCGGCCACTCGAGGCATCCAAGCTATTAAAATGGCATCATATCAAGTTCATAGAACAAGGTTATCGTTTTCTCATCAGAAGATTCAAACTTGTTGTCAGCGCTGGCGTGGATGATTTTATGGAACGACTTGCTGATCAGTCAGCCAACGAACTCAGAGAGATGATCTCGAAGAGCGGTAGCCACACAAAGGACGAACCAGGCCTTGCTGATAGCAGGGCCAAATGCGAGCTTCGTTTCAAGGCGTACCGTCGCATGTCTCGTCTCGTTAGAATGTCAAGAGAGGCTGGTCTTCTGGGAGCTGACGAAGAGACCTGCCCACTTGTATTTGCTGACAATGCCATCGGTGACGCCGACGAACAGAGCCTCGTGAATTGGTTTGGATGGTGGTCTGTGACAAATTGTGACCGCTTCCGAAGGTTTGTCGTCATAGGAACCGATGAGGTTGATGTGAGGAGGGAACGGGGTACTATGACTCTACCAATACCTCTGTACGCGAAAGGCACAGTCAATGACCCTGATATCGTTGCCCGTAACGCGTCCCTGATGATTCAAGAACGAGCCGACGAGAGCAAAGCCTATGATGGAGATGACCACATCCCTCGCGACGGAGACTTGGAGGCGATTATTCAGTCAGAAGCTCTTCGGTCAGCACTGCGCTCCCTGAAATCGAATGGTATCTTGCAGTTGTGTGAAGCCCCCGTATCGTATTGCGATTCGCAGGAAGCAGAACAGTACAATGATTCTTTTGCCGAGTTCTTAACCTTCGCCGAATGGTTCGACTTACTTCGGTCGTTTCCAAAGACTGGCGCTAAGCGAGTCTACGGAGGTCTGTTCATGACGCCTTGGCCCTCGAAGGCGAGTGGGCCACCAAACTCGACCATATACCGCCGGCCATGGCTCGCCTTCTATCGACCTACCAATGCTCATGAATGGAAATACGCAACAGACCTTCAGCCCGATATGGAACTCCTTTTGTGGGATCCCAATTGGCTCCGGGAGAAATCCGCCCCTCTGGAGGTATACGAGAGCAACCTTATCGAGGCACAGCGTAAATTGATTGATTTTGTTCGAGCGCATGCAAAAGAGAAAACCCCAGGGGCAAATCTACGCTACATTTTCTTAGGGGGGTTCAAGCCTGTTACCGGAAGAGTTAACGATCCGTTGGATGAGGCTTTGGCGTTCTTGAAGCATGCGGCTAGAGATGTCCGCAAGTGCCTACCGATTCGGCACCACCTCCTGAGTGATAGAGGAATTAAGCCCGTCCTTATAGACCCGGAAACCACCACTAAACCGAAGTCGCCCGACGATGGTGAACATGTTGTGTTCGATGGCGTTCCCAACATTTTGTTTCATGCACCACGCGGCGACCTAAAGTCTAGCCGTCGGGGTAGTCGTTGCAAAAATGATTTGTTCTCAGCAGCCGAAGAGGCAAGACGAGGCGCCCGGTCTGATACGAAAACATTCTCGTATCAATATCGAGCCACTCTGGACTGGTACGCGACACAGGAGGCCGAGGGTCGAGCCTTTGCGCACATCACTATTTGTCGCTGGACGGAGGCTTTCTCGACATTAGGAGTAGACAAGGATATGAGGAATCAAAAAACGAATGCCAAATCACCCTGAAGCCACGACGCTAAAGAGGAGGCGCAATGGGTGGAATTCGGGGGTTGGCGCGGGTTGGCGGGCGAATGTATGAATGTATAAGGTATGTGATTGGCAATTTACCCGGCGGGCCGAAAACCAAGAGAGGTTTCCCTTCCATGTTCATTTTCATGTTTGTATTCTTTCTTCCAACTTCTTCCTATATTTCGTCCCACAAGAGTTTGGAAACAGTCGTGTAATAGAAGCCAACGAAGAAGAAAAAAAAATATCCTTATCAAGCTTCGAGGCCCTCAAACAATCTCTTCACATGGTGTATATTCTCGCTACATCACTGGGTTTCCTCAGACATTACGTTCGGTGGTGAATAAAAAGAGAGACAGTAGGATAAAGACAGGATAAAGATGTAGTTATGCCGAGGATGATAAATATACAAGTACAACACTTAAACGAAATATACATCATGACTCTCGTCGGCATACCGTACCGTCAGGATATCACATTTGCGAAATTGCCAACAACAATCTCAACCGAGAACGTTTCTCTTGCACCTGATCTTGCGAATGTCATACTTCGGGGTTTTTCTTTTCGGTCCGTTTTCTTCTTCCACCGTCTGTCTACCGTGATGAGGTTGGAAAGTTCCGTGTGCTTAAAAAGACACCCTTGACACGCCGAATGTTATCCTTCGCGCGCTTGATTTCATCGTCAGGTTCATTGTTCCGGCGAGACATGCCGTACATGGCGTAATTGGACGCCGAGTAGTCGCTGGCGTGAGGGTATGAGAGCGCATCTAGGTCGTTGTGGAACACGTCGATGACGGTCTTGATGTCCTCGAGGTCTTCGCTCTCTGTGACGAAGCCGTCTTTGATGGCGCGTATGTCGGCGATGAGTTGGGTGAGTTTGCGGGTTTGTTGGGTCGATGGGGGTTCGCTGGAGTTGCGACCGGCGAGGACGGGACTGGTCGGTTCGATGGCTGTGGTTTGGGTGCCGATGTCGCGGTGAAAGAGCTCAGTGGGATCTTCAGCTTCGGACTCGTCGTCTAAGGATTTCCGTGTTGATGTTGTTACGGGGATCTCTGAAACAGTATTTTCGAGCTTTTCAATGAGGGTAGAGAGGTTTTGGGTTGCGGTTTCATGGAGGGAGTACCGAGCGGCAGTAAGGCTTTCGACCATGGGCTCTACGGCATATTTGCTAACGCCGTAAAGAAGAGTCGTGAGTCCTGCAAAGCCGTAAACTGTGTTGAGAACGCCATTCACGGTGACGAGGGGTGGTGGGCGTTGCGGTTTGGCGAGGAATTCAGGGTATGTGACGATTGGAGGGAGGGCTTCGGTGTTCGTGTCTGTCGCGGGGGTTGTGACGGTAGCCGTGACATTGGAGAGTTCGGTGGCTGAATCTACTCCCGACTGGACAGCGAACAATGTTAGACTGATCGAAGTAATAATACATGAGAGGCGTGAGAGGCGTGGGGGGAGTGGAGGCAGCATACTTTGGATGAGCTTTGTGAAGCATCTTCCTTTAGAAGAGCCTCGACATCGCTACTTTGTAGCCCTTTAGATTTGAGAAATTCTGATTTCTGCTCCTTGGTCGCTAGTTTGACTTCAGGGTCTTGAAGAAAAGCTCTCGCTGTTTCGAGGCCGGGCTGTGGCGACAATGTCGAAGGCTCGTTATCTTTTTGAGTAGTAGGAGACGGCGTTGCGCTCGAGGCGGCATCCTCTGGGGGTGGTGCCATGTGAGCCTCTCCTGGTAGGGGCAGTTTATAAGAATTAAATTCTCAAAGGGCGCGCTGTTGTATCCAGTAGAAAATGAATCGATGAGGGGACTGTTGCTTGACTTCACTGGTAGGGGAGCTGGAGTTCAAAGCTGGAGTTCAATTGTTTAAATTGCCGACACTGATGATACAAGTACACTGATGATGGCATTGCCTCGGCTGTCCTTTGCGCCGGGAAGCCAGCTGATGACAGGTGTCAATAACTACTCTTGCCAATCACATCGGATTTCTCACATGTCAATTAAACTGGTAACGCTTTTGCTTTTGCTGTTGCTTTTTTTTCTAAGTATTGAAAATATTATCTATACTTCTCGCATCACATTCAGCACGTTTAATTGCTGGCCAGGCGAAGACAAAACACGAAAAAGTTCTTTGGTTGAAATCCGGGTGGATTACACAGCGGCCTTGGGGCCTATGATATATACCCATGGCCAGGCGCCCTTTGTGTCTCGACTGTCATCGGATCCATTAATCGGCTTAGGATAAAGAGCGACTTATTCAAGGGATTTCTACGAGTACATTTCTTGTGATTGGGTATGCTCCGAGACAGTAACAGGCTACATACAAGTAGCTTGCAGCCGCGAACCTTTGCAGTTATACAAGTAGTTCGACTGATACGTAGCATAAGAGGGAAGGCTGGAAAACGAGGAACAACTCCAACATTTCTTAACACACCAGGACAGCTTCAAAGTCGAGAACAAACTACCAACCCGAGGTGTAAATATCCCAAGTCAAGTAAAAACCGCGGGTCGATTGATTTGATCGCAATCAAATTACGTTGATTGGATTCTAGATACGTTTGGGCAGTGGCAGTGGCCTATCATCATCCATAATAGCACTATATGGGCCATGTGCGTGCAATATAAGCAGGCTCGGAGAATTCCTTCGCGTACAAAGAGTAGCAAGGTGCGTAAATTTGTAGGGGCAAAAGGTATCGTCATCAAGAAAAAATACATTCCAAAATTATCTGTACTGTACAGTATATCGTAACATGCTGGCGCTTTTGCTGGAACTACCTCTTCTTCTTTTTTGGATCTAGGGAACTGGGGGTTAGTCAAGACGGACTTTTTCGAGGGGACACTATTCGACACAAGCTTACCAGGTGGTCCAGTCTTCTTTTTCGGCGCACCCTTGCCGCGTTGTTTAAGGCTGTAATGGTTTTCAGTCAGTCACAGATACCAGAAAAGGGAAGGCTTATTGGTGAGTGCATACCGATCGATATGGTCCAGCCGATCAACGTCCTTGTCGTCCCATGTCTCTAATTCAGGCCCAAAGGCTCTATTCACATCTTTCAAGGTCACAGTCTTCCGCGGGTAGTATGAAGCGAGGGCAGGGCCCCTCAGGCGCTGGCGCAGAACCTTGTTTCCCAGTCTCAGTCCTTCGGGGTTATAGACGCTCGAGAAAATTTGACATTGCGCCTGGTGGTGGTGGTAGTTAGTTTGATGTTGTAGGGTGGGAAGGGTACGAGAGAAGTCGGGAAGCAACATACCTTCATTAACTCGAGCAACCGTGTGCGTGGAACACTCATTGTAGCAGGCCCAAATAATATCGACGAGAGGCCTTAGAATGCTGAACAATTCGAGGTGTTTGGGTGTTTATTAGCTTGGTTTCGCTTTATGGGTGGTCCATTACTGGATCGCGAGGGAAAAAAAACTTACATAATACAGTGCGATCGTGATGATTAGCTATGTAAAATGTGGATTACCTGAACATCCACAGTACTCCGTACCTTAGCATTACCTACAAGTATGAGGGCCATACAATGAGTTTATGTAGTGCATAGCTATTTTCTGGTTTTTTATCTATCTATCCCTCTGGTTCACCAGAGCTAGCAAGTACTTCAAAATGGCAAAGAGGCCATTTTCGGAGATTTCTAACGAATCCTTGGAAATTTCACAAAATGATGCTATCAATCTGATACTGCAGTTCTCCGAGGAGATCGTCAAATCCATCGACACGCTCAAGGCAGCATCCCATGGAAATTCCTCTCAATATGATAAAAGCAATATCACCGCCTTAAGCGCCAAGCTTCTCCCTGCTTTTCAATCACTGGCCAAAGGGCATGCCACTTCTCAGGATTCTACCCCAAAACCGGTCAGAGGTCCCCCTTCTCTTTTCCAACACCCTTCATGTATCTAACAATTTTCAGAGTTTAAACCCGCCTCAAAAGCTAGCGCGGCACGAGCCCAGTAGCTCAACACAAACAAGCCCAGCCCGGGCTTTAGAAATACCAGGGCATTTCAATATTACGCCATGGACATCCGCTGATATATCCAAAACAATCCCTGAACTGCCCTTCGCAGACGATGACCTTGCCAAGTCGGCCTTTACACATTCCGCTGTTGATAAGCAACTAAACTATGAGCGATTAGAATGGATCGGGGATGCTTATTTGGAAGTGATGGCGTCTTCCTTTATATTCGCCACTTTCGGTCGGTTAAAAGTAGGTCGATGTTCTCAAATGCGAGAACGACTCGTGTGCAACCAGACCCTATCCAAGTTCTTCACGGCATATAATTTCGGAAGTCGAGCCAAGATCCCTGCCTTCTTGAAAGCAGAATCGAAAGAGGCTATCAAGGTCCAAGGAGACATGATCGAGGCATTTGTAGCTGCTGTGGTCCTCTCAGATGCCGACCACGGCGTGCAACGAGCAGCGAAATGGTTGAAAGCACTTTGGGGCCCCATGGTCGAACAGGAAATCCGAGAAGTCGAGAGGGAGCCCGACCTAAGGAAGTCACACGAATTGACGCGGGACGCTGGCCAAGCAAAAAATGACAGAACATTATCCAAAGTCAACCTGGCAACGGCAATCAAGGTGCCAGGCGTCGAGCTTAATTACGAAGACATGGGCCCTCCTAGGCCCGATAAGAACAACACAAAGCTGTCTCTGTACACTGTGGGTGTCTTCCTGACCGGATGGGGAGAGAAAAAGAAGCTGCTAGGGACCGGAATGGCCCATTCTAAGAAGGAAGCGGGTCAGAAGGCAGCCTGGATGGCTCTTGAAAACAAGAAAATGATGAAGGTTTATCGCGAAAAGAAACAAATTTTCCTCGACAGCAGAGATGGTGGTTTTGACAAGCCAGCCTGAATCCACTGAGAGGTGAATCCACTGAGAGGTGAATCCACTGAGAGGTGAATCCACTGAGAGGTTCCTAGGGAGAAAAGAAGGGGATCGGAGTACTTGTAGTTGACAATTGCAGAATAAACCCCTCCCCTGAAGTCCCCTGAAGACAAGTGTAAGAGTAAAACGAGGGTCTCAATGCACAATAGAAAAAAAAAAAAAAAGGTCCGGTGCTAAAGCAGTCGCTCCATTTCGATGCCCATATACTCCGTACGTACAAGTATTTACCGTCAACGGTCATTACGTGTAATAGTTTAATAAGACTGTTGGCGCATGGGGCAGGTAATCATTCAGGGTCGCCCCACCAAAGCACCTGAGCCTCTCCAGAGGGGCCGAGGCAAAGTGGTAGTAGCCCGTTACACTTCGGCCATTCCCATAATAGCTGATTGATTACACTAAATATTCGGTCCACAGCTTCCGCAATTAGTGGCATGAAATGGAATGGGATTGAACTATCCCCAGGCATCGCGACCTCGGATATTGTCCCACCCCCTAATCCCATCATACCTCATCATACCTATTCCTCCTTGTTTATCTTTCAATCGGCCAATTTGCGCGTCGCTTGTCTTTTTCGAGGCAGTGAAAATGCCATATTATCCATTTGCTCTTCTTCTCAGATAACCCTCTTGCATCCTTTGGGGTTTCGGCGCCAACTATTCTATCTCCGCTTATCCTTCCACATGTGCCGAGCCTAAACCTACGATTATCGAGTCGATCAATAGTACCACCTTTCCGTACCTCCTTCGGTCCAACCGTTAGCCGTTAGACATCATGGCGGACTCAGTGGGTGAGCAGATGTTCCCACGCACACACACCATGGCTCTGGCAAAGCGTCGCCGAAATCTTGCACGTGCTATCTAACAAACCCCCGATAATGCAGATCGCGTGTTTGTGCACGCCTTGAGCACCGTCAAGAAAATACCGAAAACAGGAGCATCACGGCCGCCGGCTGTTGACCGGCTACGTCTCTATGGCTTATACAAACAAGCAATGGAGGGTGACGTCGACGGAGTCATGGAACGCCCTGTCGCTGGGAACGGGCTAGCTCCCGATGAGCTACAGAGAGAAAAGGATAAGTGGGATGCCTGGAACTCTCAGCAGGGGCTTTCGAGAACCGAAGCGAAGCGTAGGTATATTGAGGCCTTGATCGACACAATGCACCGATACGCAACCACTCCGTACGTTTTCATCCTTCTCTTCCCCCCAATCAACTTGAAAGGATACTAAGATGCAAACGTTTGCAGTGATGCAATCGAACTGGTTAGCGAGCTCGAATTCGTGTGGAATCAAGTTAAGAACAACAGCCCAAGCTCAACAGGCTCGTCATCGAAAGTCGCATCGAATCGGAGATCATCATCCCACCGGTATTTTCAACCTGCAGCAAGCGGAACAGACGGCCCACTAAAGGTGGTATCGCCAATGAGTGAGCAAGACGAAGCCGAAATCGAATTAGATAAGAAACTGGGCTACGACGTAAATGATGAGGCCAGTAGCTATGGGCGTGCTTGGCCCAAAAAGGTCGAGCGTGCTCTGGTGAAGTTGACCGCCGAGGTCGCTGCTTTAAGGGAACAAATTGCCACTGGCCGTGAATGGCGGTCGCAAAGGGAGAGAAGCGCGGCACAGTGGCTTCGATGGTTAATATGGCAAAGTGCGAGGCATATAGCCATCGACCTTGTCATCCTCGCTTTGGTTCTTCTTTGGCTTCGTAAACGGAAAGACCGACGCCTGGAGGATCTGGTCCGGGCCGCTTTCCGTCTGGGTCGAGAGTATGTCCGACGGGTTCTCCCTGCGAGATGACGACATAGTCGCCTACGCCGATCCTGATAAACTTGTAATGCTGAGGCATTCACGCCGCCTAACACTCCTATGTCGATGAAGCGAATACTTGTCTGATACCTACATACGGACTACGTACCACCTGGGCTCATACTCGGCCAACGCCCTCCATACTACCAACAAAATCCTTGCCCTACCACTCACAATCAGATCGAGGGACCTGACTGACGGCTAATCTTTTGCTCCGAGCCGTCGAATGATTACCATTCTCTATCCACCTGAGCATCCCAATGCCACACTTCCGACAACACCTCCTACACGACATTGGCCATCAGATATGATGGCGTTTCCCGGAGGTGTCCCCATACTTCCGGTTGCTTCATTGGCAGTGTCTAACTTCGCCCATGGGCCAAGCATAGAAACTCGCGACCTCGTGGCTTGAGAGAGGAATCACAAAAGAGATCCACCACTGGATGGTATATAAGCATTTCTAAAAACTACATCCTGTCGCGACAGGAGGTCTAGATATTTCATGGTTGTACGATAAACCTAGCGTAATAGGTCCTCATTGGGTAGATATAGAAGCTTTGATATTAGACAACCCGATAGAGCAGTGAATCGAAATGGATCAAAATGTGTTCCAACTCTAGGACTGCTTGTCAAGATAGATCCATAGACTGAAACGGTATGCGATGTCATAAAAATGGTCCAAAACCGGCGCTGCATAATAAGTTGTTAATCCAGGTAGGTTCCCGGTACACCAGTCTCTACGCACAGCGACGGCATCGACACTGCAATGGCCAAGAGGTTGTCGATCAAGGCACTGAGCTTGCCGAGCAACACGGCTTCACCCATTGGAATATTGTATCTCAATGCAAGGCCCAAGGTATTAGATCTGCTGGGCTGGCGGCTACGTAGCGCGGGACTCAATGGCGGTGTAAGAAATCGGCGTCGATTGTTATCCTGCTGTCGCGCACGGCTCTTGCCAGATCAAAACCTTCGCATTCTCTTACAGAGTTGGATTGACTACATAGTACCGTCCACAAAACAAAATCAGGGTGGTAGACTGTATATGTGGCATGGAAGTGCTCAAAAATGGCGTGCTGAAGCAAATGGCAGGACAACCTTGTACTGATTGATTATTGCAAAGAGGATCACGCAATGGTTGATATTCTCTAAATGTTTCTTAATGTTTCTTGTGGATTTGATTGGTGGCTAGCCAGCACGAAGATGCCCAGAAAATGGAATCTTTTGAATTCCCGAAAATGTTGATGGGCGGAATTGGCAAGTTGGCATGATTGGTTGGGAGCCAGAGGGAGGTTTCGAGGGGGGTTTTTTTTTGGGGGGGGGGGGGAGATTCACAACATTCCTAACAACTACAAGTACTAACTATGAGGAAGAGTAGCCCCCCCTTCCCCCCCCCAAAAAAAACCTCACCTCGTTTTCTTTTTCATGCCAACTACAACTACCTTGTCCTCAGCCACCAGCTCAAAATAGCATAATGCTACCCAACTCACAATTCAACTCACAACTCAACCCGGCACGGCCATCGGCAATCTTTGTCCCAATAAATGAGGACCTCACCGCGCCTTATATAGCGCCAGCATCGCGAGCAGATCGGATTCGGCTAGCAATAGAGAACATGAGAGCACACTCACAATTCGTCAGGGCCAACATCATAGACATTGCGGACAAGGAAAAGGTCGGGCTGTGGCAGGCTGCAAAAGAAGCCGAACGGAATAATCCGCAGTGCCCAGAACCCACGAGTATTATCGGGCCAGACGAATTCGACAGAATGGCACGCAATCTTCAATCAGTACAGTATGCTACGAGTGTGAAAAACATCCCTCTACCCAAATTTGACTCTACCAAACCCTCTCCCACGCTTCGGGAGGATTATAATAAACGGACTTTGGCTCTCGTTGAACGAACGATTGCAACCTTGGAGGACTACAATAAGCACATCGACTTGCAACTGAAAAAAATGAAAGGCCCGTCTTGAGGCAGAGGAACGTGAGGCAATTCGCCGTGGCACCTCGCAAGGAGATATACGTATGGGTGGGATGTGAGATACAAGTACACGCTGGCAAGCTTGTGGCCTCCTCGACGACGCCTTGAAGCGACCAACTACACACACGACACACACGACACACACGACACACACCAATTCTACTGGCCACCAGGTTTGTCCAAGAACTTTGCCAAAATCATGCACTCGCACATCAATTGGTCAAAGTCCAACATACAAGTAGAAAATGTGACGACCGGCGGTAAGAAGCAACAATCATCGAGATAGCTCTTTTATGCCTCCATATCGGCGTCTAAACATATTTTTTCTAGAACACTAGATAGAGGAGGACTTGACTGTAACAACGACCCAACGTCGAAACGCGGAGTCGAGCTCAAGCTCACCTACAATAAAAAGTGTCCATGTACAATTTTGTTGGAGAAAAAAAGAAGAGAAACTCGACGATGTGAAAATTTTCGAGTGTTCAAGTAGTGGAGCAGCAAAATCACAGTGCACATATCATTAGAACACTGTATTCTCGTTGCTTTATGCCTCAGGTGTCGAATAACTTTTCTGGCCAATGGCAGGCTCCGTAATTGCGAGATGGGTAACGAATGTTAACCGCGCAGACACAACGAAATCAATTGACCAAACCACCATCAAAAAGTTGATCTCGGCCACCCAGGAGCTTCAATTGAGCCAGACTGGCCGGGCTTTCTTTCCCTGTATTTTATTTTTCCTAACTCACATCTTCCATACCTCGAACGGGCCTAAGCTATGCTGCGGCATACTCTCGCTCGCTCGTCTTGGCGGGCGGGCAAACAGCTTGTCAACGCCCAGAGGACATTTTCTGCTTCGGCACAACGCCAGGCCGAAGTAGAGCTGACAATTGGTATGCATCTCAGCCACAGAGTCCGGCGGCTTGGGACGCTTGCTAACAATCGCTTTAGATGGGAAGAAAGTCTCGATAGAAGGTATACCTTGTTCATATCCGAGCCTTGCCGGTTCCTAAGCAAGATGCTGACAAAAACTCTGTAGCCGGTTCTGCCCTGATTCAAGCCTGTGAAAAGGCGGGAGCTACCGTCCCAAGGTATGTACAAGAAATTTTATATCATGTCCGTGGTAGAAATTGGCAATTGCTAACGTGTATCGATTTTTTTCCCCTTCTTTAGATATTGCTACCATGAGTAAGGAATCCATCGTTCAACAACCTTTCTCTCCCGCCCACACTTGCCCAGTTCCCGAGATGTCCGTTCCTGACGAAGACTTTCTTCTCTTCCTTTAGAAAATTGATGATTGCTGGAAACTGCCGAATGTGCTTGGTTGAGGTTGAGCGAGCACCGAAACCCGTCGCCTCCTGTGCGTGGCCTGTCCAGCCCGGTATGGTCGTCAAGACGAATTCCCCTCTCGTACACAAGGCCCGCGAAGGTGTGATGGAATTTCTTCTTGCGAACCACCCTCTGGACTGCCCGATTTGCGACCAGGGTGGTGAGTGTGATCTTCAGGACCAATCGATGAGATACGGTGCCGACAGGGGACGATTCCACGAGATTGAGGGAAAGCGAGCCGTTGAGGATAAAAACGTCGGCCCTCTAATCAAGACCTCGATGAACCGATGTATTCACTGCACACGATGTATCCGATTCTCGAACGATGTTGCCGGTGCTCCCGAGTTTGGCTCCTTCGGCCGTGGAAATAGCATTCAGATTGGTACCTATATCGAGAAGACCCTCGACTCCGAAATGTCAGCCAACGTTATCGATTTATGCCCCGTCGGAGCACTCACCTCTAAGCCATACGCCTTCAAGGCTCGGCCCTGGGAGTTGAAGCACTCGGAGTCCATCGATGTACTTGATGCTCTAGGTTCGAACATTCGGGTCGACTCCCGCGGCCTCGAGGTCATGCGAATTCTTCCCCGGCTCAACGATGACGTTAACGAAGAGTGGATCAACGACAAGACTCGGTTTGCTTGCGATGGCCTTAAGACGCAACGACTCACCATGCCCCTTGTGAAGCGAGACGGCAAGTTCGAGCCTGCCGACTGGGAGCAAGCCCTCACCGAAATTGCCAATGCCTACGATGCCATCAAGCCCCAGGGCAACGAATTTAAGGTTATTGCGGGAGAGCTTGTGGAACTTGAGTCCATGGTCGCCATGAAGGATCTGGCCAACAAACTTGGCTCCGAGAACCTTGCTCTCGACATGCCCTCTGGCAGCAAGCCCCTAGCACACGGTATCGATGTTCGCTCCAACTACCTCTTCAACTCGCGAATTGTTGGTATTGAAGAGGCCGACTGCATCCTTATTGTCGGAAGCAACCCTCGTCATGAGGCCGCTGTTCTCAATGCCCGTATTCGAAAGCAATGGCTCCGTTCCGACCTAGAGATCGCCGTTGTGGGAGAACCATGGGAATCGACCTATGAATTCGAGCACCTTGGCACAGACCACGCCGCCTTGAAGAAAGCACTAGCCGGCCCCTTCGGCAAGAAGCTCCAGGCAGCCAAACGACCAATGATTATCGTTGGATCGGGTGTCACCGACCACCCCGATGCCAAGGCCTTCTACGAGACCGTCGGAACCTTCGTTGAGAAGAATGCCTCGAACTTCCAGACTGAAGAGTGGAATGGATTCAACGTTCTCCAACGAGCTGCTTCCCGTGCTGGTGCCTTCGAGATTGGCTTCGTGACGCCGTCGGCCGAGGTTGCCGAGACGAAGCCCAAGTTTGTATGGCTCCTTGGTGCCGATGAATTCTCGGAGGCCGACATCCCCAAGGACGCCTTCGTTGTCTACCAAGGCCACCACGGCGACCGCGGTGCACAAATTGCCGACATTGTCCTTCCAGGTGCCGCCTACACCGAGAAGGCCGGTACTTACATCAACACAGAGGGCCGTGTCCAGATGACAAGGGCCGCCACCTCCCTTCCTGGAGCTGCGCGGGCGGATTGGAAGATCGTTCGTGCCGTCAGCGAGTTTTTGGGTGCTCCTCTCCCATACGATGACGTTGCTGCTGTCCGAGACAGGATGGTTGAGATCAGCCCTGCACTTGCAGCCTATGATGTTGTCGAGCCTGTGGCTCTGAAGCAATTAAGTAAGGTCCAGCTCGTCGACCAGAACAAGGGCTCGAAGGCTACTGGCGAGCCACTAAAGAAGGTCATCGAGAACTTCTACTTCACAGATGCCATCTCGAGAAGGTACTTTGACACTACTCTTTTCTTCCAAAACATCCTCGGGATGCTGTTTTTTTTTCCCTCAACTTTTGTGCTTCGATAGAAACTAACCAACTACTTTACAGCTCACCTACCATGGCAAGATGCTCAGCAGCGAAGGCATCGGGAGACCCCCGGACAAACCTCATGGCACCAGGCATGGAGGAGGATCGGCCAATGGGTCAAGTCGCTTACGGATCATGAGCAGAGGTGAAGCCATGGGGGACGACACTATAGAGGTTTTGTAAGGAGGGAGAGTGGAGGAGATTAGCTATCCCATGGGTGGAAAATGTCGACGGCTACGAAGTCTAAGTCTGTACATAAGCATTATCTCTTTTTTTTTTCTTTTTCTAATATTTTGGACTTTTTTTTTTTTGCACTCTTGCTTAGATAGGTGTTGGCTGAAAAACGGTAGAATCAATGCAAGAGAGAGAAGATTTGATGCAGTTTTCTCGCCAAGACGGCGTAAAACGTCGTGATCATAGATGATGTTATTCATTCTATATCTATATCAATTAATACGGATAGGGTTTCAGGACTTAGTAGCCAAATAGGTTACTGAAAGAGAAACATGATAGGAACTCGAGGGAAGCACTGTCTTGTTCTAGTACATAATGAATAGGAAGATAACAATCTGTCAGGAACGAAGGGGGGGTGACGCAATACACAAGGAGAAGGCCCTTTATGAGCTACAGCTACATTGCATCCCGACATTGAATTTAGGCACTTCACCTATCCACTTCTCCTCCTCAGCGGCGTCACCCTCGTAGACGACACCATCAAAGATCTTCCCAGACCACGAATCTTCGAACGGGTTGAGAGCCAGGTGCATGACACGACGAAGGATGTCGGATTCAGGGTCCTCCTCGACGGCGCGGATAACTTCATCAAGGATCCAGTTGCGAGGCACAAAGTTTGGGTTTGCACGCTTCATGGCCGTCGTGCGGCGAGCATCGACGGTGGCGTCAGTAGTCGCCTCGGGCCAGTCTTCTAGAGCTCGTTTGCGCCAGAGAGCGAGCCAGAGAGCGAGCCGCTTGTGAGATGTCTCGTCTTTGACGGCAGATGATGTGGATGGGAAGAAAGCAGCCGCTTCGGTAGAGGCGGCCTGGGTATCGGAGGGCTCGGCTAGAGAGAGGGTGCTGAGACGACGGAAGAAGTGGTTGAAGTCGAGCTCGAGTTCCGCTAGGAGGCTGAACAGTGGCTTCAAAAGATCCGATACATCCGAGTCGCGGGGTTTGGTGAAGCCTAGACGACGGGCCATGAGGCGGCGGTTCTCCAACTCGTATACAGAGGCGTATTCGTGGCTTGCCTGTTGTATGACAGCCGAGGCACGTTGGGTGATTTCTTCGGCAAGCTCTTCGGTAGCAATGCCCTCTTTCACAAACACCGATTCGTCTACAGAGGCACCGGCGCCGATAAGCTCAGCGATACTCTCGCCGAAGCGAACAAGATTCCACCAGATGATTCCAGGCTGGTTACGGTAGCTATAACGAAGGAAATGGTCGTCGTGGTTCGGTGTGTGTGCCGGGTCAAACGTATCCATGAAGGCGAAAGGTCCAAAGTCGAGAGATAGGCCGAGGACGGAGGTATTATCAGTGTTGAGAACACCATTCATGAAGCCATAGGCCTGCCAAGCGGCTACGGTGGCGGCGTTTCGGCGCACGACTTCGCGGTAAAGCCTAGCAAACCGGTTTTCGCATTCCTTGTCGGGACCTTCAACGGAATCGGCCGGCACACCTACCCTGGGCGGAACGGGCGACTGAGATGAGGGATCTTCGGCCGAACCCGGGTTGTCCAGTCTTCCAGGAAGCTTCTCCCACCCACCCAAGACTTCCTCACCCAAATACGTGGCGAGTTTCCTCGTCAAGTCACGGTCACGGCGACGGTAGGGAAGGTCGAAGGTACCGATGCGGAGCCACGATGGCGCAAAGCGGAGGACAATGGCGCCCGGCTCGATTTTCTCGCGAACCACGCGGACATCAGGGGTCAAAGTGAGAGCAAGAGCACGCGTAGTCGGGATGCCAAGGGCGTTTAATGCCTCGGACACGACGAACTCACGGATGCTGGAACGGAGCACGGCCTTGCCGTCCGCGAACCGTGAATAGGGCGTGATCCCAGCGCCTTTGAGCTGCAACTCGTAACGCACGCCGGTGCTCGGGTTTGTGGACTCGAATAGAGATATCGCGCGGCCGTCGCCAAGCTGGCCGGCCCACGAGCCAAACTGGTAGCCGCCGTAGCACTGGGCCCAGGGGTAGCCGCCCTCGGCTTTCTCCGCATCCCAACCGAGGAGGCGGTTTCCGGCGACGGTCTCGCGGAAAGATTCGGAAAACTCTTCGTCGGCGCGCAGTCCAATGTCCCGCATTGCCGCTTTACTGACGGCCAGGAGGCGTGGGTTCGTCACGGGCTCGGGACTGACCCAGGTAAAGGCGGCATGGGAGACCTGGCGGGGTGTAATTTGGCTCCGGGCCTTGGAGTGAGAGACTGCCGGCGTGGGAAACTCTGGGTCTGGGGGAAGAGCCGCGGTGAAGCGCCATGACTTTGGAATGTCTTGTATGGTCGTACCTGGGAAACTTGCGCCGTTTTCAGTCGTTTTGCGGCTCGAAGGCTTGGCATCCGAGGAGGGAGGGGTAGACTCGGACGGCTGGTCGGCCAGACCCAGGCCTGTCATTCCGGAGCTGATGGATTGGAGGATGACCATGATAGGTCCGTAGGATGCCGGCTTTTGGGGTGGTAATGAGCGAGTGAGGGATGTGCGCCCGAGTACGGTATTGGGCCGAAGACGAGAAAACATGCAGCAAGGAGATGAGACGAAGGGAACTAACAGATCGTGCTGGGGGAGACACCTAATAGATATTCAATGGCAGCAGGCGAAGTGTATGTATTAGACAGAGAGGATGTGGCAAAGGGAAGTTGAAGAACGGCTCTAGATGGAAGAGGGGGGGGGCTGGCTATGATGAATCACTCTTCGGCGTGGCGTAAAATGAATTGGCTGCGAGTTATGAACAAGGCTCCGTTTTCTAGCGAGACGATGAAGGCTTTCAATTTTACCGTATTTGAGTAGAGTATACTCCGTACTTAGCAACTGACAATAACGTGTGAATTACATACATCTCTACACACCCTTTTTCCTCCTCACATCTACTCCGTACTTGTAAACTACAACACTTTGCTCCATGCGCGGATCATCCCCCCACCTTTGGAAGTACTCAAAAAAGCAATAGAAAAAAAAGCATCCAAAAAAATGGTAATGACAAGACTGGGACTCGAACCCAGGAGGATTGCTCCAGTGGCATTCACTCGTGTTTGACACGATCAAGTCACGTGACTTGAGACCACCGCCTTAACCGCTTGGCTACCTTGCCGGTTTAATGGGTTGACCGTTGCGTACAGTTAAAAACAGCTCTCCCCTAGCTTTGAGGTTTGACATCATTTCCCCCACTATCCCCCACTATTACGGGCTGTTGTTGCTTTCGTACAGGTTCCTATCAGACAACTTTGCATTCCGAGCCACGCCGATATCCTAGGGGATATCTCAAGGCTCGTATTGGATAATGGTCTCCTAGTCGTGTTTCACTGCTTCTCGCGTCATACGTACACAAGATAGTTAACCGATTGCTTTATATCGTAGCTCCACTTCTCGTTTCGACCCAGTGGTTTCCTTTCCACATCCAAATTTCTACTTCGTATTCTGTCCTACTTGTTGGTCTCCGTGTTCGGCTTCCGAAGAGGAATTGGGAAATATAAATAGATACGCTCGTTCCCACAGCATCTGTCGAGTTCGATGCATTCAGCGTAGCGGATATCCATCCGCTTTCTACACTGTCCAACTTGCTTCTCTCTCCTTCATTCTATACGTAAAACCAAGTCATGGCGGCCACTACGACGTCCTTTTCGGCTATCAAGTTAAACGACGGAAATACAATTCCAGTGGTAGGTTCATCTGTCTCCCCGGGACCTTGCTACAACCGTCGTCTAATACCGCTCCGCATATGCGTTTAGCTAGGCTACGGACTAGGCAGTGCTCGAGCCAAGGGCCGCGGTCACAACGACGAAAACCTGGTCGAATTGACCACTTCTGTGATCAAGAGTGGTTATCATCACCTCGATGGTGCCCAATGTCTGTAACACCTTTCACCCTGATCCGCTTCACTGGGTTTCGCGTTTCGCTACATATACCTTGGGGGTGTTGTCAAACAAAGGACTAGAACAGAAAGCTAAAACTTCAATCTACATAGTTTACCGCAATGAAGAGGACCTTGGCGCTGCGATTCGAGCTTCTGGCGTTCCGCGCGACCAACTCTTCGTCACGACAAAACTAAGTGAGCCCAAGCGCAACGTTCGAGCCACCTTCGACTCGTCACTCGAAAAGCTTGGCCTCGACTATGTAGACCTTTACCTCATCCACCACCCCTTCTATGCCAAGTCCAACGAAGCTCTGCAGTCGACCTGGGCTGAACTCGAAGCTATCAAGGACTCCGGTCGTGCCCGTTCCATTGGCGTGTCCAATTTTCTGCAGGAGCATCTCGAGGCCATCCTCGAGACAGCCAGGATTGTGCCTGCCGTCAACCAGATCGAGTTCCACCCTTACCTGCAGCACGATGGCCTCTTGGATTTCCACCGCAAGCACAACATTGTGACGGCCGTCTACGGGCCCCTCGTCCCTTTGGTTCGCCACCCGGAGGGGCCCATCACCCCGGCCTGGGACAAACTTGCTGAAAAGTACAAAGTGTCCGCCTCCACCATCGGTTTGCGATGGGCGCTCGATCAGGGCCTTGTGGTCCTTACCACGAGCTCTAACCTCCAGCGCCTACAAGACTATCTTGCCCACCTGCCTTCCTTCAGCTTGACACCTGACGAGGTCGGCCAAATCGCCGAACTCGGGAAGCAGAGGCACTTTAGAGGCTACTGGAAGCACATCTTTGATGAGAACGATCGCAGGTAATCTGTGGTCGCAGTAAAGCTAGTTTAGCCTTGATTTCGGAATTGTCAAGATTGCAAACGTGTACAGGGGGCAAAGAAGACTGTAGAAGAGAAGTAATAAACTTCCCATAAAATAATATACATAAGGGAAAGATTCATTACGAAGCCACTTAGCAAAGAGCTAACGTCGACTTTTTATATGATGAGCTGCAAATTTCCACCGTGACTCGAATCTCCTCTTCATAGCTTCTCACGTTTCATCAGGCTGTAACCTGGGCGTTAATAGTGTATTTAGCACCACTATCCGTAGACTTTTTCAGAGTTCATCATCCGAATCCGTCTCTGATGCTTCTGCAACCGCCTGCCTGGAAGTAGCAGGCTTTGGTGGAGCGGCTGACTTTTTGTGGGCGAAGGGCAAATCCCGCTTCACCGGGGGTTGCGAGCTTCCTGAGGTCTGTGGATCGTCCTCTCCTCGCATAGGCAAATCTCTTGACCGTGTAGATCTCGATGCACTCACTGATTTCACGGCCTGGTTTCCTGATGCACCACCACGACGGCTAGCTGCTTTAGACGCTGAGACAGGCACTTCAGCAGCCGAGCCGTCGTCCTCGCTTGCCGTCTCCGAGTCGTCTTCGGTACGCGGGGTCTGCTCGCCTTCTGATTCCGATTCGACCCCCATGACTGGCTCAACGTCCATCTTCTCGAATTCTGCGTCGGAACTTCCCATCTCCTCCTTTACAGGTGCTGGTGCTTTTCTTTTAGCCCCTCTCGAGGGCCCAGCAGCTTTGCCGGGTCGCCGTGCTCGCGGGACCTCTTCCTCTTCCACCACCTCCTCAACAACGGGAACAGAATCGTTCCTCCGGACCTCGTTATGGGCAGATACCGAAGCAATGATACGCTGCTGCTCCCGAATCTTGACCTTCTTCTCATTTAGTAAGTCGCGGAACTTTCTGAGAAGTTCACTGTGGTCTCGTAGCTTGGCCTCGATAAGCTCATCAAGCTGAGATTTGAGGACCGCTACCGCTTTTTCCAGTTCGGATGTCCTCTCCCTTTCACGGGCTAGTTCTATTTTATTGTCCTCTGAAGCAATCAGAGCCGTGTTGCACCAGTCTACGACATCAATCTCCTCTTTTGCGTCTTGGTTGAGGGGTATGTCGCCCAAGTGTTTCTAGGACGTGTGAGTAGGACGTGCAAATTACCGTGCCGCGGGCGGAGCGAAGGACAAGCTATTGTGGCTCTACTTACGGAATACTCCTCAATGGCTTTGCGTACGGAGAGGGTCAACGTCTTGGAAGTGACCTTGGCCGTAGTCTCGATACCCAGTTGCGGGCTTTGCCCAGTAAAGATGCCGATCAAGATCTCCTCCCATTCCGCGTCCGAGCAAGCATCGGGATTCTTTAACGTTGAGATGCGGGTTTGGCGCACTGAACACAGTTTTAGCATCATTTAGAAAGGCGGTACGGCGGTGATTGCTATTTGGCTCCGCTAATTTTGTTGAGGTTGAGGGTGGATGCTAAGAAAGGGGCACGATACGATACTCGGACTTTGTCCTTTCATTTTAGGAGTGGAAGGAGAGACATGGGAGGAGCGGTAACGGCGCCGGGCACGGCAACGGTGCAAGGGGCGGAAACTCTTACACTTTACTACGTAGGCCTCGAAACCGTTGGTCCCTACCAGCTTGAGATCGAGGGCATTGATACCAGAAGGAAGGACTTGCAATAGTACGAAGTCGGGCTCGCCTTTCTTCTTGCTGTCCTCTGCACGAGGGAATCGCAATATCCTTTGTTGCTGGGAGTCTGAAGCCATCAGGAAAAGATTTTGAGAGCAGTCGAACTTCACGCGGGGTTTATTCCCAGTATGAGTATGCGCAGACTAATATCGAAGTCTGGCCGTTGACCATGTCTCGTTTGCTTTCTGACGCAAGGACTATTATCGAGCCAACCTTTAGAAACTCCGTGTGGTTAATGTTTCGAGGGCTTGTTGGTTTGTTGGTCATATGGGAAAAAACGGAGGAGGCAGAAGTGGATTTACAGAGTAACGGATGCTGATGGTTGGGCAAAGGCAGGAATTGGTTGGGCTGGCGATGGTATGATACTGCGGGAGGCGACCAGGCAGGGCAGGCAGGGCAGGCAGGGCAGGCAGGGCAGGGGGTTGAGTTGGCGATCTACGGAGTAGACTTACTGTTGCCTGAGACCGTGGGACAAACCAAAAGCGAGAGGTTCGTCACTTTTTTTGGGGGGGGGGGGGGACAGACCAACCATGTTTTCAACCACTAAAATACCCACCTCGCCGCCCTAGATTTAGCGCACCATCACGCTAAAAACTGGTTTACTTTTAGTGTCTTTCAGAGGGCAGGTTTTCCCAGCTTCATCTTCATCTACTCCGTACGGGAAGGCAGCCATTATTTTCTCCCAACGGTGGTGACACGTGGAATACTCCGTATTGAACATCCCGAATACCCTTCCATCCCGATGACCCCAAATTATTGTCTGTAATTTCCTCAAAATTGGATAATGACTCTGGCTGAATATTGCAATGCCTGGGGCCGAGATTATCCTCATCGTAATACAGGGCCTCTCAACTAGAAGATGATCCCTAATTGACTTTCCTGATACCAGAATGCAAGAGAAGACGGAAGCTAGAGGGAAAAAAAAGAAACAGCCAAAATTGCTCAACAGCCACGCCGTGATACATATGAATTAGTAACCGTAATTATTACCGTACGGAGTACGGAGTACTCCGTACACCAGGTTGAGAAGTTTGGTGGTGGCTGGGAATGGGTGGTTGGTGATCCTTTTCTATTCTGCTCCGTAGTCACACCGTATTCCACCCCCAAGCTTCTTGTCCGTCCCGAATAATGCAGGTACAAGAGACCGTCTTGCATTTGGCAAGGAACGTGGGCATGCAGAATGGGCATACTTGTATGTACTCCGTATGCATGTCAAGCCATTTCCAATAATTCATCGTGGGAAATGTTTTATGTACTCTCCGTACTTGTAATGTTTTTTTCACTACTCCGTACTCCGTAGACAGGCTAATACTTGTAAGCCAGAGTGACTTGGGCGAAGCTCTGTCAATGAGTGGCAGGTGGTCCGTGCAATACTACAGAGTAAACTAGTTTACATACATACCCCGTAAGCAGAGTGGGTACGGAGTACATACGTACTCCGTAAGATTATGGTACTTGTCTCCAGTACCGCTAACACGTCTCTGACGCGTTCTGGCGCGTGCTTCTGACGGTCTGGATAAAATACTTGTACGGAGTACACCAACATACAACAACCAACATACAAGTATTTCCATAACCGTCAGTTGAATGAATTATGCCTGTACTCCATACCTGCTATTTACATACGTATCTGGTTTATGTACAGAGTTGTGCGGGAGGGTTGTCGCCTGCTACACCTGCAACCACTGCCACTTTAAACTAGATGTTAATTGTGTACGTACTATTACTCCGTACTGTTCACTGGCAGAGCACTCCCCTATTCTGATTTTCTTCCGCCCGTCTTTTCTCTTATGATCACAATTTTCTATTTCTCTCCCTTTCTCATCATATAAAGTTTGAAAAGAAGGCTGAAATATTGCCTCAATAATTGACGCCTCGTTGCAACTGGAGACTTTTCATTTCCGGTACGGAGTACAAAGTACCTGGCTCTGATCTTGTTAGGTGGGGAATCCACTAAATTTCCCCACCCATCCTTTTTTTTTTTTCCCGCCCCCTCGTGTGGTGTAGGCTCCAGGGGTAATACGGAGTACTTTTGTACTTTTACCACCGCTCGGTGTACATCATGCCTCAGGCACCAATTTATTTAGGTGGCTGGGTGGTCGATGAACACCCTTTGATGGTCCCCCTCTTTGCCCATTTTGGACGTCATGTCTATTATGGTCTTTCTACGGAGTAGTTTACTACACTCTGCAACACGCCTGTAGTCCTCTGTCATAGTCCTCTGTAGTCCTCATCTGTGGTCCAGGAAAACTCAAAACATCTCAACGCCACATCTGCCACTTCCACTCCTTCCCGTCAACCTTCCACATGAGAACCCCCCCTTCCACAATTAACATCCCATCTCCGCACTTTTCTCTTGAGCAAGAAAAAAATTAATATTGACGACGCAACGCACCCCCTCCTTTCTACTTCTTTCAACCCTGCAGTCAACCCGTTGCTCTGTGCGCTTTCTCCTTTAACCATTTCTCCTGTTTCTCGCCGTTTTCTGATTCAACACTCTCGCTCTTTCACCCAGTCGTTTTCGCTTAGGGGAGAGTTTCTTTTTCTCTTTCTTTTTCTTAGAAGCGAAGCCTTCGTCGGTTGACCCGTGTACTGTAGACGAAGCACCGCGCTTCCTCTACACTGCGAGTTTCCGCCTTCTCCACGGTGAATGCGTGCGAGGCGCGAATATGAATTCGCCCCAGTGATATTTCAGTCCATATCGCTGTCGCCGCGCGTCTTTTCCTCGTGATACGATCTCCAACAAAAGGACTTGACTGCTTTCTTCACTTCTTTCCTCAGTTCCTACCGCCGATCGTCGCCATCATGGAACCTTTACGCCTAAAACCTCGCCTTCCTGTCGCCGAACCCGATGTGGAGAACTGGGATGACGATGATCTGGTAATCGATTCAGGAGACCTCTCCTTCTCTCCAGGCCCCCCCCAATCGACGAGCCTTTCCCACCGACGTGACTCGCAATCTTCACATATTTCCAGACGCTCAGACTTGGACTCCATACACGGAGAAGAGCGTCAAGTACACCTCCCCGGTGACGATGAAACATCTACTATGGAGGCCATAGCCGCGGCTGCCAACATGGGAATTCCCATACCCAAAAGTGTGCCCCCCTCGGCTCTCATGGGCGGCACTATCAAGCGTTTGGGTGGAAGGAAAATAAAAAAGATTATTCAGGATGACTGGGAAAACGATTTGGAATTCCCCGAACCAGGAAACGCCTTAGCCATCAAACAACCAGACAGTTCACAGTTTCCCGATGCCCTCCGTCAAGTGAGCTCGTCAAGCAGTGTCAGTCCAGTGAAGACGAAGACCTCGCCATCTGACGCTGGTTCTGAACCTTTCAACCATTCCAACCCACCCCAAAGCGCGTCTGTGCTTAACCGAAGCTTGGGTGGCGCTATCAATTTGGACCGGTACCGTGACGACGAAGACGACGACTTCTTTGGCGATGGTTCTGCAACTATCAAGGTACCGAAACCACGCCAGGCACCAATTTCGCTCATTACACCGCCCACCCCCCAGAAAGTTCACACTGATGGGGATGTCACTATTGTTGACGACGATTTCGAAACCGACCTAGAGCTTCCTTCTGATGGCAAGCTCAAACTGAGCACCAGGAGGGATATTCCGAAAACACCCGCCTCTTCGGCCGATGACCTGGATTGGGGGGAAGGCAGTCTCGGTACACGATATGGTGGGACGCGTAGAGATGGACGATCCAACCGTAGCTCGTCTGCCTCTGCTCTCAGCCCCAGCATATCCAGCTCGCTGACAGCCGATAGCGAGGACGAGGCTTTTGATGGTCTTGTTCTCCCTGCCGGTCCCGTGAACTTTCAGCAGCGGCTTACCGGCCGCCCAAGCCGGCCATCTGACCAAGTTGTTCCGCCAGATCAACAGCATGTTCCTCCACCTTCCCTCCCTGCGCCTGCATTGGCCCCGGCACCGCTCAAGAAATCTGCTATTGCTGGGGACGCGGACAAGGAAGATTTCCTCGCCGGCCTAGACATAGGCGACGGGAACGTCTTCCACTCCAAGAAGCTGAACTTGCATCGCAATATCAAGATTAAGGACGCGCGACCGGAGAGCCCTTCTAGGGTCAAAACCACAGCTTCCATCACCTTTACCAACAAGCCACTCACCATCCAAACACAGTCGCGCCTGCCTCGACTGAGCCACGATCGTACCCAATCCCTGCTCGAGCCCGTTTCGGAAAGCGGTGGCCCTATCCCTCGAAGTCGTAGGTCGCAATCCCGTCTCGGCCACTCGGCCCAGTCGTCTGTGTCTAGCCTCCCTACGCCAACGACACCCTCTTCCGCCCAGTCACTACCACCATCGACGCCCCGGCGTAGGGATATTGTTTCCAAAGCTTCCATCACTTCCCTTAGGAACGAACCCACCACCACGAGCGCCCAGCTTCTGAGACTGAAACGCTCCCTGCCTGCCATGCGGGCTCCGCAGTCCCCCGCCAAGCCACCACCTGGTGCATCTCGATTTGACCGTCCCCCTTCGCGCACGGATGGGACGCGGCCGCAGTCCGGAATGCGCCCTAAAACACCTGTTGAACGCAGTCGTATCCCCGACGTTGCAACGGTCCACGCGAGAAAGCCCCCTGTTCCGTTCCTTCCCGCCGGAGCTTCTCAGCACCAGTCCCAGCACGTCACTTCAAAGACGTCGAGGGTGTTCCGTCGCCATGATTCAGACAATTCCATTGACCTCCGTCCCACCTCGCGAGCTGTGTCTCGATCGACAATGCGTTCGCCTAGTCCGCGACGCATTCGGAATCAAGAGAAAGCTCCCTTGGATGGTTCGATCCGCTATCTGAATAGGCCAAGCAAGCTTCGTCAATTCGGTGATGGCCATGAACTGGATGGTTTCGATGACCTGCCAACGTCCATGCAGTTGGAGCAGAGCTTCGTGCGCCAGCCTCTCACGACAGGACCCAAGGCGGCTCTCCGAAACAAACTGTACCAGAATATTTTACCCGACCGGTCTAGCGCTCCTTCGCCTGTGGCCCCGTATTCACCCGCCAAGTCAGACTACACACCACACTTTGCTCGGGACACCGCTGCTAGTCGGATAGCTCGGGAGACAGCCTTGGCCCAGCGTGTCCCGTCTCAGGGACCCATCGCTCCTCTGACCACACAGAGAGTTGCCCAACTCTCTAGTCGCACCTCGGCAACCCCGCACCTACCGCAGCCCACGGTGCGATCCAAGAAGAACCCCAAGCGACCTCTTCAGCTCAAGCCTCACCTGATATCCAACCTGAACTCGAGCAAGGAGTCCAAAGTTGTCAATGGCATGTACTACAATCCTGTTACATACAGATGGGAAGGAAATGACAACGCACTGAACGCCTTTGACCCCCCAACCTCTTCCCCGTCTACCGCCTCCCTCCCTCCTTACATGTTACGTGATAAGGAGAATGCCACACCCCGACCGGCTTTGATAACGAATATCAGCGCGACTAAGGGTGTACAAGTCGTCGGTGGCATGGTCTTCGACCCGCAAAACATGTGCTGGCTCAAGCTTGGACCTGCTCCAAACACCAAGCCGGGAGGAGGCAGCGTCGATCCTCTGGAGGGCTTCAATGGCCTTGACGACGACGAGGACGTGTTCAAAGATATACCCGATCTAGAAGACAACACGGCCGATTCCAATGACGGCGGCCAAGGCGGCCGTGTCAGCGACATCAAAGATGACTGGCTGGTGGGCGAAGAATTCGATGTCGGGCCCGAGTTCGTTAGGCGACAGCGCGAGGAAGAGGACCGCTGGCGCAAGAAGTGCGAAAGGTGGCTTTCCGGTAGCAGCCGGGACCACGAAGCCTGGCGCTGGACCATTCGAGACCTCGTTTCTGGCGACGCCTTCATTTGAACTCACCAACTGGTATTCTTTTTTCCTCCTTCGAAACCAAACTTTCGGGAACCAGCGAACTGCTCAGCTAGACAACCTACCGTTCACCCAACCTACTCTATACCTACTTCTTTCCTCCTAATTAACGACCTTACGCTCGCCAAAGTCATGATGATTATCACGATCCACGATTTCTTTCTGCACTTACGCCTATTACAAACCCTTTGTAATAATTTTTACTCATTTTAATCCCTTTACCTCGTATCAACATTTGATGAGCTTCCTACCTATAACTACACGCGAACGGTACAAATGGTGCAACGATGCGCGTGTACTAGTTCACTTTTGGCTAAGGCCCGTTGACAGAGCAGCGATATTTGCCGCTCTATCTTCTTCATGGGCCCTATTTTCTTTTAGGCACACCAGTAAGGTCTCTTGCCAAAAGCCCCAGCGGGTGTACACACAACTAGAAACTGCGGACACAGCGCATAGCAACACTCACTACCCTTTCAGAGGAGATGATACCAAGCTGCTTTTAACCTCTTCATTCAGAAGAGGTGGACAGTCGTATGGTGCTTGGAAAGGCTTAAAAAAAGATGGAGAACATAAAATCAGGGATGAGGGATGGCGTTTTTTTAGATGGTTACTACTGTGCTTGGACTTCTTGTCCTTTGCTGTTTGATTTTTTTTTCGCGTACTACTTTTTCACCCTCATAAGAATTGTCTTCCAGGGCCTCGGTCCTTCCGAAGTTAACAGTGTAATGCGAATGAGAGGATCACCAAATGTTTTTCAGCCTTGCGTCTCAGAATGTTTCGATGTGCAGTGTGGCAGGGATGCGGATGCGTTTGTCTGCGTGTTCTATATATGCATCATCTGGTAATGTAACGATGGCCGACAAGATTTCATCAGAGGGAATTCCGAGACTGGAGCTTGGGTCCCTTTCTGTGCTTTAATCACACGAACGTATTGGCCATTTTTGTGTCGACAAGAATAGTAGCTCAGACTATACTCGTACACGCGTCTGCCTCACGGCGAATGTATAATATATATAATAAATAGCGGTCAAAACTTTTTAAGAGAAACCAAGGGTGTAGTAAAGGTGAAAATTGAAGATGATATCTAATAAACCAACCCCCCTTCGTTTTTGTTTTTCTAGAAAACCCACTGCAGACACCCTACCCCAACACGGAGAAACACGAGACACTCTACCCCTGTTTTTTTGACTCCTTCCGGGCCCGAGGGTCCATACCTCTCCGGCGCATGGCATTCCTTCTTGCCTTTTCAATAAATTTGCTATCTTCCTCGTCGTCGAAGCCGCCGAAGTCGTCCGACGCGTCGGCGCCACCCATTTTCTCGTCCTCGTCGTCATCGTCTGATTTGGAGTGTGCGATACTCGCGGGGACAGAGTCGGTGTTCGCGAGAGGCACGTCGCTGGAACCTCCCTTGGAGGTTGGTGAGGGTCCGATTTTTTGGAATTTGGCGACGAAGAAACCGTCAACGTTGTATGTGTGTGGGTAGTATCGTCGGGTCAATCGCATCGACGGGTGAAACTTCTTGCCCATGAAGCTGGAGAATCCCTCCTTTCCGAATGCCAGTTCGGTGTCGACAAGTTTGACGTTTGGGCGGCGGGAAAGTGCGTACTGGACTACCTGCTCGTTCTCCTCCACCGTGACGGAACAGGTCGAGTAGACAATGAAACCGCCTGTCTTGCTTGCGTGGTTGACCGAGTCAATGGCTGAAAGAAGAAGCTGCTTCTGCATGTGTGGGAGGAGCATAAAATCACGCTCTGTCTTGTTCGTCTTGACGCTGGGATCCTTGGCAATGACACCTGTACCAGAGCAAGGTGCATCGAGAAGCACACGGTCGAATCCACCCATTGGCTTGGGGAACTCTCGGGCATCGTAGTTGCAGACGACGACGTTCCGCGCGCCTAATCGATGAATGTTACCGACGAGACCCTTGGTACGGGCCTTGTTTGCATCGTTGGCAAGGACGAACCCAGTGTTTTTCATCAGCGCTGACATGTATGTTGTTTTTCCACCGGGTGCAGCGGCCATATCGAGAACACGCTCGTTCTCCTGCGGAGCAAGAGCCATAACAGGGAGGAAAGAAGAGGCTGCCTGGAGGATGTAGTGGCCAGCTAGATACTCGGGGGTGGCACCAAGCGGCACACTGCTTTCGAAGATCTGGAGACCGACCTTGGACCACTTTCCGACAGGCTCGAGAGTGACACCTCGGTTTATAAGCGCTTGCGCAAGGTCGCGTCGGTGGGTTCGGAGGGTGTTGGTTCGGATAACGACAGGGCGGGCGGTTTCGTTGGCCTCGAAGAAGGCAAATGCTTCCCGTGGTGTGAACAGATTGAATAGCTTTTCGGCTAGGTATTCCGAGTAGCCATAGTAGGCACAGATATCCTTTATAAGGTGAGCCACATATTCGGCTCGTGAACGGTTCGGCTCTGCTAGTTGAGAAAAATCGTCAAGCACTCTAATATTTTCAGTGATTCTTGTTCGCAAGACCTGTAAATCGGGTGCCAATAGAGTTTTCGACTTGGTGCCCGCACCCTCGTCCTCATCATCGCTAAGGATATGAGGGATATCTCCGTCAATGTTGGTTTGTAGTGCCTCTTCTTCCATGTCCGCACGAGCGTCGGCTGCCTGTTGTGCGTATTCCTCGTCGAGCTTCCGCGACAAACCGGCTATATTGGCAGCTGTCAATTTTTCCTCGGCATCCGACTCATCTTCATCTTCGCTGAAAACATGCTCCTTCGGGTGATCCTCATCAGAGTCGACAACATCCGAATCGCTACCCAAGAAGTCGTCTGCGAGCTTTCTTCCTTCATCATCGCTGAGGTCTGAAACTTCTTCGCCTTCGAGATCCGAGTCAAGGAATTCGTCGTCTAAGTCGTCTTCAGAATCGTCTGCCGAAATGTCGGCCAGGCTAATTGGGGTCTTCTTTTTGGACGGTTTCGCAGTTTGTGCCTGTGCTTTTGTCGACTTTACGCCATTGCTCGGCTTGGGTGCTTTGGAATCCTTCTGCTTCAATGCGCCATTGGTCTTTGCGGCTGCTTGTTTGCCGGCTCTCCGTCGCTTCTTTGAGGGGGGATCTTCTGCAGGAGTATCAACCGGTAGACCGGCCTTCCGCTTCAAACGAGCAAAGTGCTCCTCTGAGAGTGCCTCAGGAGGGCCCTGCTTAGATTTCATGCGTCTGCCAGCACCCATGTCTGAAATTGACCAGATAGAATCTGGATTTTGTTTTCTTGGTACGGTCTCTTGAATATTCTCACGTTCCCCCCCAAAAAAGGCGAACAAAGAATTGTTGGAAAAGATGCAATGACACCTCAAGTATGTGTATTCCTGACCAGAGAAATTTCGCAGTCCGTTTTTTTTTTTTCTCCTGCCAGAGATCCCGATAAGCGATAAGAGATTCTTATCGGTCCCGCACACGTGATGTTCTCCCCCGCCATCTCCACCTTACCAACCTTCTTGCCAATGCTTGTGCTTCCCTGAGCTATTAGAGTCTCACCTTCTATTACCCCTAGGCTTTAACACTTCCCCACCCATCGGAACCACTCTAACAACAGTTCTTTCACGAAGCATCGGAATTTCTACTTTCCTTAAATCCTCGCACAATGGCTGAAGTCGTTTTTGCTAGGGCCTTCCTGGCAAAACTTGACGGCAAGCCTATCAAAATCACAGCAGACCATGTGGAAGACCCAAGGAACTTTCCAGCGCGGCCAGCGGTATGTTTCTCTTGCCCTCGTTTAATCCATCTTCGTTGTTAACATTGGGAATGTCCCGTCTTCAATAGCATATCCTTCCTAAAATGGCGAAGGAAATGAGCAAAGTGCGCAGCTCACCCGCTATTGAGCGCACCGTTACTGTTATAATCAAGTCTTTGCGTAACCCGCCACTCGACATCAAACTCACTTCCCAGCTACTCACGACCTCCATCCTCGAACTCAAACAAGTCGTAACCGACAAGACGAGTATACCGGGTGACAAAATTAGACTATTGGCGAAGAAAAAGCCGGTGCCGGATACCAAGGTTCTTAAGGATCTTGTTGAAGATGATAGTCCCTCGATTGAATTCTCCGTCATGGTTATGGGTGGCGCGGCAGCAGCAGCTAAGCCTTCTGTTGCGGACACTCTTTCAGGCGATGGTGCAGCCGTGGCGCAAACACCTCAATTCTGGGACGACCTGCAGGGTTTCTTAATGCAACGATTAAAGGATGAAAAGGAGGCGGAAAAATTGCATGCTATATTTAAGACGGCATGGAAGCAACACAAGTAGCCGTTTGTTTCTACTCTACGATAGGCGGAATTAGAGCGCATAGAATCATTTACGAACATAGCTTAACCGACACCAGTAGAGGATTGGAAGATACCCAGATACACATGGTCTCATTTGATCGCCAAGGATGCCGAAAGAGGGAGTATTAACGAAAGGCACACAAGCTCTGCCACAAAACTGTGGATTTTGGGATTATTTTCAATGTCTCCTGGATCACGCAGTCGGTAGCGCTGACAATCAATCAGGTGCAGGTGCTTAGAATAAGCTGGGGCCCAACTAAAGAAAAAAAAGGTGTTGACGGGGACTTTTGCTCTAATGTCCAGCTCACATTGTCTCTTGGGCCAGACCAAAAGCGAACACTATTTGAATGTTGTGAGAGCCTGACGAGATAACGCCGGTGCTATTCGACGAGATAAGAGAGTATCTTGAAACAACCTTCCATCAAGCCCATCTTTGCGTATTTCTCAAAACTTTCGGTTTGAACGTGGTTGGTGGTCCATTTAGGCAAGACCCTTGGAGACAATTTTGAGGATACTGTCGTACTCAATATCGTCATTGTCGTTTGCCTGAAGTTCGGTGGAGATGCCGGTGAGGCTGCGCTTCAGGGCGTCCTTAGAGGAAGCATAGATCATTTTGTTCTAGTTGAAATTAGCTTAAGTGGCTTATGCAACAGATGGTCAGAGAGTAGGGGAGTTGCTGCGTACCATGATGGCAGCATCGTCGGGGGACCAGGCGATAAATGTAAGTTTGTTTCTGTCTCATTGTTAGCCAAGATAACCTTTGTCTGTTATCGAGGGGTTGATTGATCGTACCGGTCACCCTCCCCAGAGGCAAGACTGTACTCAAAGTCATAGACAGCATAACGAGGGCCCTTTCCAACAGCACCCTGCGAAGATGAATTAGCCATAGCGCACATAATAATCAATCTCAACTAAAGACTAGTACAGAGGCAGACTATCAAGCCGCAAGGTACATACCGACTTGGTCTTGGATGTTGCGTTGACCAACTTCTCCCGGAAAACCTCCCAGTCCTTATTGTCGGAAGCCTCCTCGACAACGATCTGCTTGTTGTCGTCTGAAAGCTTGAAGATGATGTATTTGTACTTCTTGGAGAGCTTCAGGTCATTGTAAGCAGTTATGCAATCCTGCGAAACGGTCGCTCTGTGGTGATGGCCAAGTTAGCAAGTGCAGAACAGCACAGCACTCCATGTATACTATTAATTATAGGGTAAGATATAGAACTCTGAGTCTGGCAAGCGATGCAAGCGGCGGGCTACCATGTAGATTGCGCACTCGCTGAAGAGAACGTAGGATCATCGAGGAAGGAATGTATAAGCGACTAACCCGGATTGAGACTGCGCAAAATAATGTGAGAGGCCGAACGATAGAGTCTCACTGTTGTATGTAAGGGCTGTTTAGCCCGCAGGCATGGTGTTTGAGACTTACCATTGTGCTGATGTTGGTGAACGTGTGGATGTGGAGGTTTGGAGGAGGGGCAGGCAAATCTGGTAAACAGACTGAGATGAGATGCAACAGCGTCCCGAAGAAAGGTTAGCGGCTATTATGCAAGAGGAGACCAGAAGCTATGATGAATGAGGAAGAAGTATCTGGGCGATATTTTCGACTTACCGAATTTATATTCGTGAAAGTAAGGAAAGTAGGTGGATGGTGGCGAAGGGTTGCGAAGGTGTAGAGCCCGTATTCTCTTTTTAGTTGCCTTGAGCACGAAGGGATGAGGTGGAGTTACCTAGATGAGGGGGAGGGGGAAGGGAAGGCAGAAGAAGGGGCCAGGCCACCGCCGTCAGAAAAATGAGCTACGAACCGAATTCTTTTTTCAGGTACCCTTGTACCAGGTACTTCTGGCTTCTTCCTCCCAGGTACTTAGAATTGAATATCCCAATTACAATGCTCCGTATTACTGCGAAGCACAGTACTAATATTTGTATTAAATAATTTCCAAACTGTACTCCGTATATAGATAGGAATGGTGCGTTCTTCGTTGAAGAAGTACTGGATTTGTAGTATATGGAAGAGGCTCACACTTCGAATCTTGTAGCAAATCGAGTTGAAGCCTTTTGGCTTTCTAGAACTGATGAAGTACAAGTACGCCAGTTGCAAGCAACTACCTAATAGCTTGCACCATTTCATTGTCAGGGCTGGCTGGAGCGATTTGGAAGGAAACATTATGAGAGGGGCTTAGGTGGTCCGTACTGACAGAGCCAGTCAACCAGGGTAAAATCATTCGTGTGTACGGAGTACTTGTACATAGGTGCCGGATTTTACGCCTGGAAGTTTTCAAGGGGCAAAGGGGGTTGGGGGGTCGCAGTGGATACCCAAGTATCTAGTACAACAAACGAATAAAGTACTCCGTAAGGGCTCAGAATTGGCCTTTGCTCAACTACGTTACTGTAGATACGAATGGCCAGCCAAGCTTGCAAGAAGGGTCTTCTTCAGGCCAATATCTATGGAGTAGGATTTCAACGTCATAATACCTAGGCACAGAATGTGCCCCATCACAATGGAACACCGTTACCTTACGAGTCGCATACAAGTAATACCGGTAACAATGGGCTGTTAATTATAATGCATTTCACCAGAAGTCGAACGAAAAGAAACTTCACAATCCAACTCATCTTGTTGGGTTTATTTGCTATTGTACACTACTACACAAAAGTAGGACTCGCCAAGGCACCTCTTCCCAGGTCACCAGCGTCGAGTCGTCAGATTGGTCGAGGGTAGGGGGTATTTTTTCAGTCGTACGCCACAAAGGTTGGGAGGAAGCGGAGGGGAGATTATCAAGTCCGAAACGGGGACGGTGAAGAGGGAATTGCCGGAATAAAGAGAATAAAACAAAAGCAAAAGAGAAAAGACCCGTCTCGTGAACACCAGACCCATGCCTTATCCCCCAATCCTACTAACAGTAATACACATATTTTGGCACGAAAATTTTATCCGCTTCCAAGGCTTTTTACATCATGCCTCCCATGCCTCCCATGCCGCCCATGCCGCCCATGGGAGGTGCGGGTCGTTCTTCGGGTGCCTCGACAATTGCAACTTCGGTGGTTCCGAGGAGGGAAGCGACGCCACTGGCATCGCGGAGACCGGTGCGGACAACCTTGAGGGGGTCAAGGATACCAGCCTGGATCATGTCGACGAACTCGCCCTTGGAACTGTCGAAGCCCTTGTTGAAGTCGGCGGCGTACTCGTCCAAGAGCTTACCAACAATAACGGAGCCCTCGAGACCGGCGTTCTCAACGATGGTGCGGGCTGGGCGAGTAATGGCGTTGCGAACGATGCTGACACCGAGTTGCTGGTCAAAGTTGGCAGGCTTGAGGTTAGAGAGCTGGCTGGCAGCCTTGATAAGGGCAGTACCACCACCGGGAAGAATACCCTCTTCCACAGCGGCACGGGTGGCGTTGAGAGCATCCACGAAGCGGTCCTTCTTCTCGCCGACCTCAACCTCGGACGAGCCGCCGACCTTGATGACAGCGACACCGCCCGAAAGCTTGGCAAGGCGCTCCTGGAGTTTCTCCTTCTCGTACTCTGAGGTAGTGGGGTCGTTCATGACACCACGAATCTGTTCGCACCGTTGAGCGATGGCATCCTTGCTACCCTCACCGTTGAGGATAATGGTATCTTCCTTTGTGATGGTGATGGAGCCGGTAGAGCCGAACATCTCAGGAGTGGCCTTGTCGAGCTTCATGTCAAGCTCATCGGTGAAGACCTTGCCGTTGGTGAGGACGGCGATATCACCGAGGATCGACTTGCGGTTATCGCCAAAGCCGGGGGCCTTGACAGCAGCAACTTGAAGTTGGCCACGAAGCTTGTTGAGAATGCAGACAGCGAGAGCCTCGCCATCAATGTCCTCGGCAATGATGACGAGGGGGCGTCGAAGCTGGTTGGAGGCCTCAAGGGCAGGGATAATATCCTGAACAGCCGAGATCTTCTTCTCGGAAAGAAGGATCAAGGGCTTCTCAAACTCGACCTTCTGAGCCTTGGCGTCGGTGATGAAGTAAGGGGATACGAAACCGCGGTCGAAACGCATGCCTTCCGTGACCTCCATCTCGTCCTGCATGGTCTTGCCCTCCTTGACGGTGATCACACCCTCCTTGCCGACCTTCTCCATGGCGTTGGCAATAAGACGACCAATGTGCTCGTCGCCGTTTGCACTGATAGTGGCGACCTGGGCGACCTCAGAGCTTGTGGTGATGTCCCGCTTGTTCTTCTGAAGGAACTCCTCGACGTTATCAACAGCAGCCTGGATACCGCGGCGGAGATCCATAGGGTTGCAGCCAGCGGCAACATTCTTGACTGTTTCGGAGAAGATAGCACGAGCGAGTACGGTGGCAGTCGTCGTTCCGTCGCCAGCGACTTCGTTAGTCTTGGAGGCAACCTCCTGCAAAAGGCGGGCACCGAGGTTTTCGAACTTGTCCTTGAGGCTGATGGCCTTAGCAACAGTTACACCATCTGAAGAAGAACAGGTTAGCCGTCTATAACAAGCACATAAGCTGATAAAATGGTGTCCAAGAGACAGATTGTAAGGGCCCGCAGGAGCACATACCTTTCGTGATCTTGGGCGGGCCATAGCTTGACTCAATGAGGACATTTCGGCCCTTTGGGCCTAGAGTTGTAGCAACGGCCTTTGCGAGAGTTTCGACACCGGCCAAGAGGGCGGCGCGACCTTCAACACCAAATTTGAGCTCCTACATAGTTTCTTGTCAGCCGAAATGGCCATGACAGCTGGGCGATTGTAAGACGGGGGGGCGAACCTTGTGAGCCCATCGGCGCTGCTGGGCGAGACCAGCACGAGGGCTGAATTTGGAAGCGGCCGAGTTGAAAACGGCGGACCGAGTCCTTGAGCTCAATGCACGTTGCATGATGTGAAGGCGGATGGATAGAAATAAAGAGAAGACGGTTACAGAGTTAGAGAAATTAGCAATTAAAAGAAAGAACAAAAAGTGATGCGAGTATCACACGCTTCGTGATGGTTCAATGGTAGAGGGATGGAAAATGGGAAAGTTGAGAGAGAGAGAGAGATGGAAATGCGAGAGAAGAAATGGATAGCTTTTGCGCTTCTGACCAGCTGGAGGAAGAAGAGGAAAAAAGTTTCGATGAAATTGGAGAAGCTTCTATGGAGCCTTAGCACCAAATTTTTTTCGTGCTCCTTTTACCTGGCTCCTATTCGGCAACTCGATGGTCCACAATGCCATAATGGGATTAGCGCATCGCCCCTGGGACCCCCAGACGGAGCACAGGAACAAGTGCTATTGGCTACGTAATAACCAATTCTCGGTTGCTTCTACTTGACGTAGCCAGCCGCGAGGTACCCTCTCACTACTCCGTACTCCGACTGTATTTTATTAGCTATTAACGAGGTATTAGTTTAGTTGACTTGCCCACTTCGCTGCTAATTGCCTACTAATTGCCTACTAATACTACGTAAAATTGCCCGTCCACGCGAGACTGTTGGGGTGCCACAGCCGAACAAGACCGCCAGGTGGATATCGTTCAT
Source organism: Graphium sp. VPRI43844 (assembly GCA_019925285.1). NCBI lineage: Eukaryota > Fungi > Ascomycota > Sordariomycetes > Microascales > Graphiaceae > Graphium > Graphium sp. VPRI43844. The sequence continues at coordinate 45,217 of JADHKT010000038.1, read as the reverse complement.
CCATGGCACGACCAAGGAAATGTTTTATGGTAAACAGAGGATAGAGCGATACAGTGAAGGTCTGGTATACACGTATATGTATACTCCGTATCCATAGTCAATAGGTTATTAAGCTCGCTCTGCTGCATCTAAACTATATCCCGTCCTACGGAGTACAGGAACACCTCCTACCCATCCAGGGCGAATCCAATGGAAACTAAAATCACAGGAAAACTAAACTAAATCACAGGGTATTGAAGGCGCATTCTTAGCGTGTTAATCGCCGTGTCTCCTTGTCTCGCACAGATATAACAAGATGTACTTGTAGCAGGCAAGCCGCAAGGTAGTGCGTGTCAGCCACAACATCGAGACATGGAAAAGAAAATGAGCAAAGAAACCAGTGCCGATCAAATAACAACAAAATAAAGCCATGTTGCCTCTCAAAAACGCCTCCTACTCTGCCGAGCATAAACGCCGAACCGACCCCGCACATGGTCTCCGATGTTGGATCTCATGGGCCTTCCTTGCATCTTACAGGTGATGTCTTCCTTCCGATTCTCCTTCTCGTACCTCCATTTCTTGGTTTTTTTTGTTCTTCTTCTCTCTTTTCGTTTTGGTTGCCATCGCTCTTATTCTTGGCCGCGATGGTGTCATTCAAAGATCGTCGGGTATGACTACTTCGGGTTTCCAACCGGCCTCCTTTCGTTGGCTCCACTTGGTCATCACATCCAGTGCAACACGGGCAGCATCAAAAGCATCAGACCAAGGTCCAATGGGCGGAATATCCCCAGGTTTGAGTCCCTGGGTGGCTTGGTGTGCCGCAACCCAGCATCCCTTCCGGGCCTGTATTTGCTTAAACAGTTGAGCTGCCGAAGGCGCATTGTCTCCAGCTCGCGAGCACGCCAAGACGAACTCGTCATTGAAGACCCCTTGTATGTGCAAAGCTACCACATGAAGAATGCGGAAGGGTCGGGCGAATTTCGTGACTTCTTGGAGGAGAAACTGGAGGGTTCTCCACGACTGGCCTGGGTCCAAATTGCGGTGCTCGATGATTCTGGATTCGTCATTTGACTTATAGGCCACCATGTAGGATAATATGGCCTCGATCCCTAGTAATGCCGCCCGCATTTGGTTCACCTCTGAGATGGGGGCGGTGCCGTTTGCACCCGGCCGTATAATGGCATCCCTCGCATGCTTAAGTCTCGCTCCAAGTCCATTGAACTTCTGACTGCATTGGTATAGGAGCTTCAAGCGGGGGCGTGCAGCCTCCAGGTCTTGGCCGTTGTGGGCAAGACTACTATTGCCTGACGGCGGGGGTTGCGGGGATTGACTGGCCCCGGCTTCTGCAAAGTTGTCGACTGTGGAGTTACTGGATGCGACACTGCCTAGAATGGCTCTATTTTTTGGCGGTGTCGACGGCGGTGGCGCCTTCAAAGCACTCTGCACATCGGAGGTCCTTGGGCGCTTTGTTGCGCTGCCGGCTTCCGGGGTGCCGCTAAGGGGCCGTTTCTTGGACTGCGACTGGACGGCAACCGTTTCGACGCTGGCTGACTTTTCTCGTGGAGGGATATCCTTACGAGGTTGTAGCGCAAGAATCCTCTGAACGGTCTTCGCCACGCGTTTGGGTATTCTGAGCTTCACAACTAGTCGTTTGGGACGCTTTTCGGCCTTGCCAGTGCCAGCGCCATCCCTACCGATGGCCATTTTCTTGCTGTTGGTCTGCGAGCCACCGGAGGTACCAATATCGTGCACAAAACTCTTCTCGGCCGCGCCTGCTGACTTACTGAGCTGAGCAAGTCTCTCTTCGATCATCGGGGGAAGTGTTGGAGAGAGGAGAGGTGGAATTTGTAACGGTGCCCGTCGGGGTTTCTTCTCGAAAGGCTGGGATTCGGAAGATTTGGGCTTTATCGACTTCTGGGTGGTTTCAAGAGGATTGTTTCCTTTCTTCTTGGTGCTTGAAGAACGGTCGGTATCGTCAAAGGAGAGTGTCAATGGGGAGAGCAAGGGAGGGACGAATGACTTTGTAGACGACGGTGCCTTGTGTTTGACAGTTCCGCTACTTGGTGTACCCGGTCGGTTGTTATTACGAGGATCCGAGCGAGGCCTTGAACTAGGCGATGTAGTCTGGTCCAAACCTGTTGCAGGTTTACGAATTCCACGCCCGTTTGGCACTGAACCAAGAGAGGTCTTTTCTTTCCGAGGACTCTGTTCATTGGAGCGGGAATCGTCTCTTTTACGAGAGCTATCAATATGTAGGCTGTCATCTCGTGGTGTCCGTGAGCGGTCAGGTGTGGTTCCGTCTACTTCTCCTCGCGAGCGCTTTTGCGGGCGTGTAGCCTCGTCTTCATCAGCATATCGTTTTCTCCGTTCTATAGAAGGGGCGCGGTCGTAGGTAGGTGGTGGTGGTTTGGGTGGCAGCCTGCTATTGTTATACTGTTAGTCTCGACAACCATGACAAGAAAACTTGGAAACGCCATCAAGTCATATAACCCAGCACGTACTTATCATCTGGAGGTAGCCCTCGCACTTGGCCCCGTATGTCAGTCTTGGAAGACGCGTTCCCATTGAGCAAGTTCTTGTCCCTCTTGCGAGCAGGATCGGCCGAGCGGCTTTCAGTTGAACCCTGTACATTCTCTTCCATCTTGATAGGATCACGACTTCGAGGAGGAGGCGATTGGGACTGTTTCTTCTGCTTGTTCTTGTAATCGCTGAGCGATATTTTCGTAGAAGGCTTTTTATCGCCCTTCAAGTCCCGGTTTGCGGGCTTGGGGAGAGGTGGAGGGAGCTCCTCCCTCATGGCGTCGTAGCCGATTGTGAGGAGAATACCGCGATCAGCATCGGACAACAATGTCATGTACTGAAGCGGACGATGGTACTCCTCTTCAAAATATTTCTCGTCAGGAGGCGGCCGGTAACGTCTGCCTGTTGTGTATGAAAGATGGTGTGGCCGGTCGGGAAGAATATTTCGTGATAGGGATTCGACCTGGTGCGCCGCGGCTTCCATCGTTGGAAAGTATTTGCATGCCCATCAAACAGGGTTGTGTGGTAGGACTTTTGGCGGTGTGAATTCAGAATGCTGCGTGACTACCTGTCTGACTCGCTCGCTGTTTGGCTCGAGAAACTTGCTGCGGGAGCACGAGTCGGCTGCATTGGGACCAAGATGTGTATTCTCCCTCCGCGAAACCAAAATGCGCTTTCAAAGTACCAAGGGCGGAGGGCGGGCAAAAAAGAATATGATTAGCCGACTCGTGACGATGTTCTCGGTATCGATGCCACGTAAAGGGGTGAAAGAGAGGGTTCAAAAGGGGAATATATCGAGGCCTGTTCCCTAGAAAAGGTATAAACACTCGTTAACAAGAAATACACGAACTCACTGGATCGAAGCACCGTAGCACCAACCTTGGTTTGTTCACCTGTCATGCACTGTCGCAATTGACGGAAAGTATTTTGACCGACCGAAGAGCACAAAGTTCCGTCTGCGCTGTGCGCGCAAGACACTGGTGTAAATCAGGAAATTCAGTGTCGAGGCGAATGCGAATTGAGGCAGCTGACTTGTCACGTTGTATCGCCAATCATCATCGACCCAAAAGCGTCGGAAACTTGAATGTCGGAAAAGAGAAGACAGCCTGATAGCTTCTTTTTCAAAAATCAAAACAAAGTCTTGCGGGTGCGTGTCGATGCCAACCAGTGGTTTAAGCACTCGGTTTTCGCGATTGCGTAGTGCCTCTCGGGACGGTTTGATGGGCAGGACGATTCGCGCCAAAGCCACACGTCGAGGGAAGAAGTGTGTAGAAAGCAGGAACAAAGAAAGGAGAAGTAGAACCGTTGGGTTCGCAGAGTAGCGAGCGCGAGCGAGGCGAAGAAGTCGGAAGTAAATCGGTCGAGGACGGTTGCGCGTGGGTAGGTGATTTGGGGGAGGGGAGGCTGCTGAAGGGGGCCAGCCAAATGGAAGTCGTGATCTCCGTACAAGTATGCTGCTAGTGATAGTATGTTTGTCGTCTGGTTTGGAAAGTGGAGGAAAACCAAAAAAAAAACAGGGGGGGGGGGAGGGGAGCCGCCTATTGTCTGTCAAGGCAGCGTTTACTCCGTACTGTCCTCCGTAAAAAGCAGTAAAACTTGGGGGCACTTGTACTTGTACGGAGTAGACTGAGGCCTAACAGCTACAAGCATGTAGCCCCCCCAAGTACTCCGTACTTTCTACAGATTCTCGTTGGATAATAGGCCTTAGCGTCCTTTTTCGAGGCTCCGTAAAGGTATCGGGTACATTTTTGCCTTGGGCATTTCGAGGATGGAGTACTACGTAGGGAGTGTTCCAAAGTCATTCTTATTGGATTACAACATTCCACTTTCCACCAGTCCAATTACTACATACCATTCCTGGGCTGGCCATCCAGACCAGGGTATCCTAGTGGCTCGTTCTGTTGGTGTTCGCTTATCCCTTTCCGAGAAAATAATACTCCGTAGCATAAAGTCGAATACGGAGTATCTTCAGTAATTCAGTAATAGAGATTGAGGAGATGGAGGTAAATATGTACACCTAAATCTCTGCTCGCTTTCATTTTAATTTCTTTGTCCGAAGGAACCGAAAAATCAAAGCCAACGGGCTCCTTGAATAAATACCCTTCATCAAATGACTACTTCGAGAACTATATCGTACAAGTAGATATCGTAGATCTAGTAAGAGTGCGTTCACTGCAAATACTTGGGTAGCTAATAGAGACATTATCAAGCTCTAGCTGCAAATTGATTCACTGGCAATTCATCATCGCGATTGGCAACGGCCAGTATGGTAGGTGGTTGGCTTGGTGTCAAACCTTGGCCCACGACGCAGGCATGCGTACGTCCGAAACCCCGTTCATTGACTTGGAACCTGGACCCCACCATCGGCTGTACGCCGTCTCTTGGGTCCCGGGCCGTCGCCGTCCAAGATGATTCGTGACAGATTATCAACCCGGTGTACGAGGTTGTGGACCTCCAACATATCCTTTTCGGGATAAAGTCTATCCACATACCTCAGAAAGCCTTCAAAAAGGTCTGTGCTGTTTAAATTCTGATACTGTCGTTGTAGGCCAGTCGCCAAGATTCTCAAGGACTCGACAAGGCCAGCCAGTTCGGTCAACTCTCTTCTAAGCCCCGCCATGCTTTCTTCCATCCGACTCATAGCAGGGTTGACCATGCCAAGGTTGAGAGCTTCGATTGAGCTTGTCCTTGCCCGGATTTCTTCAACCATCTGCCCAAACCTCGTGCAAACGCTTGAGAGTGCAGTCTCGTTTCCTTTTGAATGGTCCAGTGCTTTCTGTGCAAGGGCTCGGTTATCAGCTAGTTCCTTGGCCAGGGTCTCCAGTTGCTTCAAGTTCGGCCCTTGAATTCCATTGCCACTTCGCGGGGCTTTAAACTGCTCCACTTCAAGTCTAAAGGAAGCAAGCCCTTCGTCCAAACCTGCCAACTTTTTCTCCAGTTTGAGCATGTCACCCATAATACTTTCGATCTCCTCTTCGCCTATCCCTGAAAGTTTTTCTTCATGTCTTTCCACCTTCTCTCGCAGGCTTCGAAGGTCGTCTAGATTGGCGGTCGTTGCCGTTGGGGTTTTGGCGGCTAGTTTGTTGGTCTCGGCGGTTAACAAAGCTACTGCAGACTTGAGCGCCTCAATCTCCGATTTCCTTGTCGCGTCGTTGTTTTCAATCATTCCGTACTTGGTGACGCTTTCCTGGACATTGCCTTCCAGAGTTTGAAGCCGCTCGAAAGCCACTTTACGCCAGTCTAAGAGTCCGTCTGTCGAGCTGGAATTTGTTGAATCCGCCGTGCTGCGGAGTTTGCCAATTTCGTCCCTGTTGTGGTTCCCGCAGGCTACCGATTCTTCGGTGGTCTTGGCCAACCCTTGAACTTGTTGCTCAAGGGCTTTTTGAGCCTCGAGTGCTCCTTGGCTCTGTTTCTGCATCTCATCGATACTGCGATGGAGAGACTTGGAATTATCGCGGGTTTCTTGGCTCCGCCTTCGTATCTCGTCGATATCGAGACGGAGGGCTTTGTTGTCATTGAGGGTTGTTTGGCTCATTGCTTTTAATTCACTAATAGTAGACCGGAGCGTCTTATTTTCACCGAGTGCCTCCTGATGGAGCCGTCGTAACTCGATGATGCTGAGTTGACAAGATTTGTTCTGGTTAAGTGCCTCCTGGCTTAGCTTCCGTAGTTCGACGATGCTTGTTTGCAGGGCTTTATTCTCGCCCGAAATCCGATGGTTCTCTTCCCTGGTCTTCTGTAATTCCGCGCCAAGCTTTGCAACCTCTTTAGACTGTCGGTCTAACTGGTTTCTGATTTCTGTGTCCGGGGTAGCCAGCAACTCTTCAAGAGCCTTTTGGATGCGAACCTGCTGATCAGCGGGTTTTTGTTGCTGCAATTCCCGCAAGGTCTTGGTCTCCCTGTTGAGGCCGTCCTGTAGAATTTGCAAGATAGAAGGAAGATCAGGTGTCCGTTGCATCTGCTTGTCCAAATCGCTTTGTCGCTTGTTGACGATTTTCTCCTGACTCTCCTCCTTCAATCTTTGGAGTACATTCTCGACAAGAGCTTCAGCGACTCTCGAAAAGGCATCAGAAGCTGGCCCGAGAGTCTGAGGCTTCGACTGATCTATTGTTGGTGAGCTTAGCACAAAAGGTAGATTACCTCATATTATAAATCGGGAAGAGTGGCGGGAAAGAGCAGCATACTAGGCGGACTTGGACGACGAGGTAGGGACGCTCCTGTAGAGCTCATGCCATGCTTCGCAGGTCGCGGCGGTACATTTGGAGGCCTGTGTGGCCGGTCGCGCTCGTACAACCGATCGTCTCTAGACCTATCGCCAGAATAGCGACGATCCATCCTATGGACACAAGACAAACCAGCCCACTAGTAGATTTGTGTGGAGGACAGAACAATCACGTACATAGGGCCTTGAATTATATCAAAATTCCTAGCAAAGAAACGCCCACGGTATTTCTGTTCAATGGCGATCTGTAAAGGACTGTAAAGGAGAAGAAAAGAAGATGGAAAAGACGATGAGATAAGTGGGGGGACCTCCATGCAGTGTATTTGTACACAGTGTGTTCTAGAAATTGTTGTTGTACTCCATACTGGCCAGCCTCAAGTTGAAACCTAGTTTGACACGCACGAGGGTACTTGCAGTACGCTAGGCTACTCCGTAATACATAATAATACACGTACGGAGTATAGTAAACTTAATGCTCCGCAAGCTAATGGGGATGCCCTGTAATTACAATGCCCTGTATTAATTACAGTCGTAGGAACACACCACCCTAAACATGGGAATAGCAGCGGAGTACATTTCTCATCCGCGCATTCTTCTATCGAATACCTCACACGACATCGCTTTCTTTTGATCCAGGAAAAAAAAAAAAAAAAAACCTCCACTTACCTCAATCCTTAAATGGCTTCTAGGCATTCGGCTGCTCGACCCAGCCGTGCTGGGGAGACATTTGCGCGTACCCACCATCATGAAGATGGCGAAGACTATACAGACTCTTCAGCATCAAAAAGAGTCAAGTTTGACGTACGGAACCCGTCCGCTCTTGCCCCAGATGCTGTTGAGGAAGACCTTTTCCTAGCTGCGGATGTAATCGGCAGATCGGGCGCGGCGAAGCGGGGGGCCGTGAATCTGGATGGTTACGACAGCGACTCTGACAACGACACTTTCAATGCCAGGGCTCAAGAGCGAGACAAAGGGCCCGTTGACATTAATGAAGAATTTGAAACCTACGACGCCAGCAAAAAGGGGCGCAAGAACTCATCTTCTGCACCGAAACCATCGCAGGTTGATGATGATGATGATGACGACATGAACATGTTTGCTGGAGATAGTGATGAGGAAGATGCCCCAAGGCCAAAGATCAGTGGCGACCCAGAACTTCATGACTCGGGAAAGAGGAGAAAAGAAGTGCATTTTTTGGCCGAAGGAGATATTGTCGGCGAGGATTTCAAAAGTCGAGACAAGGAGCAGATTCGCCTCGATGAAGAGTCTAGTGATGATGATGACGAGGACCGGGAACTTGCTATCGCAGAAGAGGGTGTGGATGAGGAGGTCGGTGCCGGTGGTCTGAAAAAGCACGCACCGAAGGTTGAGGCTTTCAACCTGAAACGTGAAGTAGAGGAGGGTCGATTCGATGCCGACGGAAACTACGTCCGCAAGGCCGCTGACCCCGACGCCGTTCATGATCGATGGCTAGACGGCCTCAACAAGAAGCAAATCAAAAAGGCTGCAGCTGCGCACGAAAAACGCGAAGCTGATGCGGCACGCCAGCGCCGAGAGGAAGATAGCATTGTCACGTCAGACCTACTCGCTTCGCTCATCTCGAACTTGGAAAAGGGCGAAACCCCTTTCGAAGCCCTTGCCCGTCTTGGGAAAAACCAGACCAAAGTTAAAAAAATACCCAAATGGAAGATAAAGAAACAGAACAAAGGTACCGATGCCGAACCCATGCAGACAGATACCACCAACCCGCCGGAGGATCCGGAACAAGCTCGCATCAAGGAATCCATACGAGCTATTACCGATGCGGCCGATAAACTCTTCAGCCGCGAGCACACCGAAATTTATGACCAGGAGCGGGAAATTTTGATGCGCCGGTACCAGAGGGAGACCGGGGAGCCATGGAAAGACCCGGTAGCAGAGGGGACCAGAGATGCCCAAGAAGGCTCTGAAGCTTCTACAAAGATTACAAAGATGTGGGAGTTTCGATGGACAGATGGAAGGGATGGGGAAGCGCTCCAAGGGCCATACGATGGAGCAACAATGGAAGCGTGGAGAGGTGCTGGTTATTTCAACGAAGGTGTCGAGTTTCGACCCGTGGGAGCAGACAAGTGGACTCGGGTTGCAGACTTTAATTGATTGGCACGATAATTTTCCATTTGGTTTTGAAAGCGAAATAAGGGGAATTTCAAAAAGAGGATATAAAGGAAATATCATGAGGTTTTTGCTGAGCGAGATACTGGCTGATGAAATCATCAAACTCAATTCTTTATCAAGAGGAAACAACATTAATGTACAAACTCTATCGCCCGTCAACACAGGTCGGGTTGATTGCGATAATTTTATAATCCATCCCAACGCCAACCCCCAAAATTGTACCTAAGCTTTCCCGACTGCTCATTATTAGCCTCCTCTCCTCCCCCGTCCCCTAGAATCGGATCTTGTGCACACCCTAGGTGTTCTAGCTTAAGTCCATAGTCTCTCCATGTCCGTTAGTTACAGAAAATTCTACCAAGCCGTCATTGCCAATGAGTCGCTTCTCGGATTCCGAGACGAACTTGACACTTCGCGCTGGGTCGTAGAAGAGTGAAAAGCTCCGCTGGACATCCGCAACTGTGACTGTCTTCGCCTTGCGTTTGGCAGAAATGAGCTGGGATGTTGTGATGAGGTTGCTAGCATATCGCAGGCCGGCTTCTTGGCCAATTTTGGTAAGGAGAGCGAGAGCATCGGCATCAACGTCCACCTCTTCTTCCTGTGCTCGAATGGAGATAATTTGTGTGATCTCCTCTGGCGAGTATGAGTGAGTGTGGATGATGACGACTCTGTCGAGGAAATCAAGGGGAAGGCCGTGAGGGCTGCGATAGTTAGTGCCGCGGATTCGAGAGTTGCCCCGGTTGCTCGCCATGATGACAATGGGTGCAAGGTCATCCTCTAGAGCTCGATTAATGTATGAGAAACACTCGATGTCCAGCATGTGGACCTCGTCAATGAATAAGACACCAGGCACGATCTCAGCCTTGCCCTCTTCCCGCCACTCGCCAACCTTGGTATTGATCTGGTCGCGGATCTCACTGCGGATCTCGCCAGTATCCCCCGAAAAAAGCGCGAGGAATCCTTGGGTGCGGGAATTGATCACATCGATCTCATGTAGCGTGACTGTGTGAACAACCTCCTTCCGTTTCTGCAGCTCGCCGTCGGGACACTGGAGAAACTTGGTGTCGGCGCCCATTGCATCGTAGTCGCGCGAACGGGCATATGACCGTCCTAGTTTTGTGATTTTTCCAGAAGATTTGTCAATTGAGATGATATCTCCAGCCATGATTCTCTCCTTGGTCATGGCGTCGATCAGCTTGGTGCCCATATCGTACACTGTCTCCATATCAGTCGTCTTAATCGACAATTTTCCCTGTTTCGCTCCACCGGTTGCAGAGCGGTCAATCTGAATTTCTACAACCTCGCCTTCGATTATTTCGCTCTCCTCTTTTATTCGAACGCCGATCGATTTGCGGAATGCTTGTGTGAGTGCTTCCGTCTTTGACATCTCGAGGGAAAATATCTCGGATGAAGCGAGTGTCGTAAAAGGGACATCGGGGCCAAGCGATTGGGCCATACCCATAGCGATTGCTGTTTTACCTGTGCTGTTTACGAGAGTCTATTAGTTTTACCTTCCCCTCAAATCATGCGCACATCTCTCCGGATATCGGCTAGCCTTACCTGGGTGGACCAGCGATAAGAACAGCACGGCCTGCAATTTTCCCCTCTTTGATCATTTGAAGAATGACAGCGGCTGCTTTCCTTGCTTTCTCTTGGCCTACCAGGCCCTGGGATGCGGCTTTTGGCTCTAGAGTCGTGGCATCGACCCCCAATCCACGGATATGGGAATGAGCGGCTATGAGGTTCAGACCTCTCAGGTCTTTGGAGTCGGAAACCGTGACCACGGGCTACAACAATTTTTGAAGGTGTCAGTAACATGAACCAAGTGTTTTTCTAAGAAATTCTGCTTCTTACAGCTGCCATTTTATATCAAGGTGCACGTAGTATGAATGAATGTTGTCTTCCAAGTATGTTCTGTTTTGTCGCGTTCTCGATCTGGCGACCTGGAAGATTTCAAGGTATGTACTTGGTTGCTTATGTGGCTGAGAATTGTGTGGCTCGCTTTTGTGGCTGGGCTATTTGTAAATTCCTTTAAACTACTCCGTACGGAGTACGAAGTACACGTACACCCCACGTTTCATGGCGTGTTGTACAACCAATATTTGATTTACAACTACGGCTGCTGGAAGAGTCAAAACTAAATGTGTGTGCATAGATAAATTTCAAGAAATAGTGCACTGGCTCTATGAAAGCCATATTCATCTAAGTAATCGTATTCAATGTCCCATTATCTGGAGTAGTTATTTGATGCACGGAGTAGTTTACAGAGGAGTACTTGCGAGGCAAACAGTGACGCAACGGGCAGCAAACTCTATTACTCAGCGAAGCCACCTGGCACCTTCGTCCAGGCATCTGCGTTGGCAATGATTCTTAGTGTTCGCCGGTGATGTACGAGGAGCTTCACAGGAATTTGTTTGATGCTTTTCCAAAGCCTAGTCTCCCTCAAAAAATCAATCCTCGAAGAACGACTACTCTTACACCAACCACATAACTTCTTCTAGGCCATCGAGCGATAGTTAACCACAGCAAACGAGGTGCACACGAGTGCTCATCGTTGAGACACCCACAGCTAGCTACCCCGCCCAGAACGTCCTCACCACTTTACGTTTGGAGAATTGATCAGAAGAGCCATCATGGTATGAGGGTGTGGTTTTCTTATTTGTATTTTCAAAAGAGAAAAAGCATCGCGACCTAACTGCCTGAAAACATAGTATAACAACTTCCCCCCGGGCTTTGACCCGAATAATCCCCATCGCTATAACTTGGCTCGTGCTGGGCGACGGTCGCAACGCTTCGACGAATACTACCGATGCTATCCCATGGTCATGGCCCCTGGGTCCAATAGAATGGATGCGAATTACGGGTCGAAAATCATTCTTCCTGTTTCAGCGCTCGATAAAGTTTCCAAGCTCCATGTCCAGTGGCCTCTCCTGATGGAGCTAATAAACGGAGAAAAGGAAAAACACACCCACACTGGTGTTCTTGAGTTTGTGGCGGAAGAAGGTCGTGCATACCTCCCCCAGTGGATGATGGAGACGCTTGCTGTCGACGTTGGCGACTTGATACAAGTGAAAACAACATCCCTAGAGCTTGCCAAGCTCGTTAAGCTACAACCACAGTCTGTGAGTTTTTTGGACATTACCGATCCACGTGCCGTGCTAGAAAAGGCATTCCGCAACTTTGCAACCCTCACCAAGGGCGATGTATTCAATTTCGAATACAACGACGAGGTCTTTTACATCAAGGTTTTGGACGTAAAACCAGAAACGGAAAAGATGGGAGTCAGCATGATTGAGACGGATGTATCGGTGGACTTTGCAGCACCTGTCGGATACGTCGAGCCAGAGAGGCAGCCAAAGGGTAGCGGAACCAGCACGCCAAGAAGCGGTCGTGGTGGCGTCCCTGTAGGTGGGAAAATACACGCCTTCGGCTCAATGGCCCAGGAGATCGGATACAACGCCATGATCTCGTCGCCTGCCACCGAGCGGTCCAATTTCGCAGGCGACGGCCAGAGGCTAGCGGCCAAGAAGTCGTCCACCAAGTCAACTCCCAAGCCACAAAGTCCCGCAACGGATAATGTCCCAGACGCGACTGTCGAGCCTTCTCAGACCCCAGTCACACCGATGCCCCTCAGACTGCCACCCAACAAACTTTTCCTAGGATACACCATCACACCCTACAAGTCTATCGAGGAAAAACAAAAGGAGGCAGAGAATGACAGTAAGCCTCATTTTGCAGGACAGGGCCAGTCATTACGTAGCGTCGGCCTCAAGAAAGGTAAAAGTGATTCGAGCACGGATACAAAATAATGGCACAAAAGGGTTCCCACGCTCAAATTTGGAACAAATGAGGCTGGGCATGTGTGGACTCGGAGTTAGGAAGGGCATCTGCTGGGTAGCAGCTTAGGAGTTTGGAGAACATTTGGCTGTGTTTGTTTCCATAGGCTGCTAATAGAGGTATAAACTAATGATTGCGTGATTGAAGGAAGCATGATGGAAATGACATCCCTCTTTCCCCATCAGACTTGAAATGTGTGGTATGCTCGAGATCCTCTTGACGAGTAATTAGCTTGTGGTGTCAACGATTGAGCTGAAGAGCCACGATACCTGCTTGACCCGTGTGTGCCTAGTTCCTTTCAAGGCATGGGCTGTTCACTCGTAATCTTGTCTGGAATTCCTCCTTACCCTTCTAGAATCACCTTTCTTTTAAGACGTATGTGCCTTCTTTTCTCTGCAACATATACCCTCCGTACATGTTTTCTCCAGTCCTTTCTGTTCTCCTTCGTCTTGATTCGTCTTGATTTGCACCACTTTCCCTTGTTACACGACCTTATTAGGCATGTCTCTCAATGACCAGGCTTCCTTCCCTTGCCACTGCTTGCTTCATATGTCTCTCAAATTACAACTCTCACAAGTATCCTGCGAAACCAAACCTTCTTTTCGTCCCAAGAACACGCTGCAGAAAAAGACTTCCCCGCGTGCAAGGAGGTAGGTCCATATATTTGACTCATTTTAACCCCAATCTTGAAAAGCCACATAAAGCTAACGACAATGGTAGTGAGACCTGGGCCTCGCTCGAGCTAGAGGACCTCACTGGCTTTATTATCTGATATCTGATATGATAACGGGGACAGAGAAGCTTAAGAACCCCAGGTAGTCTGGGACCAATCTGGGCTCCTGGAAGAGAAATAAAATTTTGTTCTAGTCAATCTTTTCTTTCAAGCAGTTCTGGTCCTACCTCAAATGAGAAGGTGAATCGATTTGCTTCGAGAACCAGAAATGGCACAATGGATCAAAGACTCAAGCTTTGCCTTGAATGAAGACACATGCCCCAGAAACTGCTTCCGAAAGCCCTTATTGGCTTTCTCGCTTCCATATTCCCACAAAGAGAACAAGTTTACCTAACTACGTAATCGCCTTCTAAATATGTATGTGTTGTCCGGTTTGGGATAAAAGCAGACGAAGAGATAAATAAGTAACAAATAGGGCATTGCGTTTTAACCCAGAACAGAGCCAGTCCTTGTATTCTGTTATTTAATTCGCGACTGTACAGTGGTTCACTAGACATGTGAGGCCACCAAAGATAGAGAAGACTGAAAGAGATTGCGATGAGGCCACAACAAACAATAATACAAGACCAAAAGGAGAAAAGAAAGAAAGAAGTAGTGTAGGCTTCTAAACTTGACCATATCTATCACCCAATAGCGGATGATCCCAAATAATACCATGTTCAACACCCAACAGCCACAATAACAATCACAAACGCCTAATTCCAAGGTCAACGATACAGGGCCAAATCGGCCATAGGGCATGTGTCTTATTACGCTTCCCCGTAGCCGAAAGTGCTGTAAATATGATTGATTAGCTTGGGATATTCCAGCCTGGTGGAGATGGTAGAACTCACTCCGGAGACGGGTATGATTCAGGTGAGTTGTTGTGAGCAGCCAAAGCCAAGACTGGCTCGTCTTCCAAGGCGTCGTGATCTTGTTCAAGCTTGGCTCGTTTCGAGACATGTTCTTCTGAGTCATCTTCATCGTCTTTGTCGAGGGACAAGGCATCTACGGTGTTGATGGGGTGGCCTACATCAACTAGCGAGACGGAGAGGTGTTCAGGGGGGGACACGGACTGCGGGATGGTACTTAGGCTGTGTATTGCTAGCTCGGTAGACGGAGATTGGGGTGAAAGGTCTTGGTCATGCGAGGCTGTCATGGGAGCCGCAATAGGAGCCGACACAGAGGCTGACATTGGATGTGTAAGAGGGTCCGTCATCTGGGCCGTCATCTGGGCCGTCATAGGAGCTGTCATGGGGGTTGTTATGGGGGTTGCCATTGGAGCTGTGATTGGGGTCGGCATCGGGGCCGCTGTTGGGTTTACTGGGGCGGAGGAGTTGACAGCCACAGCCACTTGCTTCCTTGGCCTGCCTCTGCCAGGTCCAGGACGCCGGGTAATGGGGTCCTGGGTGGGATCTATCATGGTATTTTCAAGGTTTAGTCCGGTTGCCCCAGCCTTGTTCTGGGCACGGCGCAGTCCCTGGAAATGCTGCCTAGTCCAGTCCATTAGCCAAGGTACAATGGTCGGGCGCTAGATCCAACATCATCGTGGTGGCCATTCTATTCTATTACCCCTCGGCACAAGAGAAAGGCAAAGGTCAAGAAATGCAGATACGATCAAGGCAGAAATTGACAACACACGAGTCACTCTTAACATGCACATAGAAAAGAGGAAAGAAGAAAGAGGAAAGCAGAAGCAAATGGAGGACTCACCGGCAGCCCTCATTAGTGAAACCATATCCAAGCCCGCGCATATGGTTGCCAATGATGCTCCATTCACTCCCACTTATTATACCAACATTCTTGACATTGAGGATTGTGAAGAAAAGATCTTTATCGGCCCGGTCGTTCCAGCTCTTATTCATCTTGACGGAAGATGTTGAAGCACGCATGCGCCGAGGACGAATCTGACCGGATCCGGCTCAGTGTCTATACCCTCCCGCTTGATTCTCTGTCCCCCCCGGAGAATGGGGGAGTCTGGTGAAATTGTGGATTTGTTACCTTTGTATAAATCGGGCGCTTTTGATCTGCGTATAAGTGCCAAGTCGGCTCTCTCGCGCAAAGGATTCTGTCTGCGGGGGGGTGGGTGGCTTCGTTAAGAGGTACGTCAAAAGGAGAGAAATTGATAGTGCAGTAAGAAGAGGTACGTTAGACAAAACAGAGAGTAGGAGGGAGAAATGTCCAAAATGTTGGAAATGGGCAGGCTGGTCAGAGAGGGTGGCGGAGCACTTTTGTGGCCTGTGCGTGATTTCTAACCCGTTTATTGGCTCAAGTCCGTGGCCAAAGATACATCGAAGGCTAGTTTTCAGATGGGAAGCAAACCTAACAACAGATTTGCCCAAGTACCTCGATATTTAAGCTCGTACTCTGTACAGAGTATTATGTCTCCTAAGTTCGAAATTGCCCTGGTTGATGCTACATTCATTCATTATACGGAGTATTGATATATTTCAAGCATGGAATACCCCTCTCACTCATTTTACTTACAAATGCATTGGTCTCTTGAAATCCAATCGATGAACATGTTCCCAGTATTGCTCCTACAAGTACTCCGTATGTTTCTTTGCTTTTCCTTGCCTGAAAAAGTTCTCATACCCCTCCCATTTTCCCGCTAGTGCACTCACGTGGTTTCGTGCGTATCTCGAGATTTCCACTAGACCCATGAACCCCGCCCGCCCTCGCGAAACGCGTCTCCCACCCACATCACTTCATTCCCTCCTCGAGGACAAGCCCGTCCATATCTCATCCAACCTGGCATTAATTCATTTCAAAAGTTCAAAATACATCCTAAACTATTTTGCATGCTCCATTGGCGATTTTACCTCGTCCTCCTATCATTTTTGGTGGCCAAACCAGACACTTTTGGACTTGGTGATGGTTGACCGCTGTAGGAGACTACGAGGAAAAAGTTTTTTTTCGGATGCTCTGGGCTGCGGGCCTAGGCTCTTCATCCAGCCAGCCCCTTACAGGATGGTCCAATTTTCCTCCGAATGAAACAAGACATCTGCTTACGTTCCTGTTACCTTGAATTGATGTGCATAACTACCCAAAATGCTCGATGGATACATACTTGAATGGCGACAAAGGGTTTTTTTTTTCCTTTAAAAACCAACGACCATGGTTTTCGTATAATTGCAGTACAATACCAGTATGCAGCAGATGAATCAAATGCCTTGGCCGACATTTGGGGGGTGGATAAGATCAGGTCTGGGAGTTTTTACTCTGTATTATAGTATTACGGCCACTTGGTAAATACCGTAGCTGGCTGGCTCATCACACGCCGCTTTAATCAAGAGGTACTGTGTTTCAGATTATAGGGATAAGAACAGGATATTTCACCGACTTGGGTGTACTCCGTACTTTAGGTTAGTCACAAGCACAGTGGCCAAGCGGCCAAGCAAATGGGAGCATGTATGGCCCCGTTCCTTCTTCCTTCACACCACCACCAATTCTAGCCTAGCACCGGGAGACAATTCAGCAGCTCGGACAATTTTAATTCTGATTCTATGAGTCACTGCATCATCGATGGTGGATTCAAAGGAACGAGGTCTTGAATACTATGTAGTTTATTTAAAGGACCGAGCTGGGCTATCTTCGTGGTGGCAATTGCTCCAAATTGCTCCAGATTAGCTAGCAGTAATGACATGGCGCATCGAGATAGCACCCTTACGTCAGAATCGAAGAAGACAACTGAACAGCCTGATTATCCTAGGTAAGTGGCACAAGCTCGTCCTCTAGAGCATTCTTCGTTTCCCCTTTATAGACAAGAGGGGAATGAAGGGGAATATTCATCAGGTTGCACTTGGTGACAAGACCTAAACCTGCACATTGTCTCTGCCGTGTCTCGCGTTCATTGACGGCTTAAATGGGTTTCAAAGGACAGGGACGGCGTATCGACCACTGTTCATGTTCATAGGCAACTCGTAAACCTACTGTGCTGTATTTTTCGGTACTGGTGCCCTGTAGCCTGCTTGGTCCACTTTACACGGGCGGGGCTGGGATCGGCAGGACCTGGCTACAGTACTAGTGTTTTAGTGGAGTGCAAGCTACACTACTCCGTACTCAGTACAGTTGCTTGTTTGCCCTCCAAAGTGTACTCTGTATTTAGATAGCATTCAGCGAAAAAAGAACAAGTCAGATATTTGGGGGGAATAGCGTGAGGGAGAATCAATTTCTTAGAAAGCGTCAAAATCCGGTTTCGATGCCAACATAAAGAAGAAGTGAAGGTTCAGTATTGTCTTTTTTTTGAAACCCCCCCCCCCCCCCAAAAAAAAAAGACAGCCTTCTTTCCTACTCCGTATAGAAAAAAAAAAAAAAGCAATGGATCCTTAGCTTAAGCAGTTGGGATGGACAGACAAGACCTCGTCACTGCTTACCTAGAGTATTAGTGGGAGGGGTGGGGGGTACAGTCTAATGCTCCCGCTATCACATCACAACATCCCTCTACCAAACGTCCGCCCCCCCCCCTTCCTTCCCTCTCTGCCCACCCCTCCCCCCTCTCTGCCGCAAAATAACTCTGTTGTCTTCAACTCTTCGACCCGATTCGGAAAGACACACAGAACACTGGCTACTATAATACTCGTATGTAAAACGGGAACAGAAGGGGTGTGTGGAGTAATTTCTCTTCCCTCCATGTAGTTTAGATAGATGGATAGATGCAAGCTTATTCTTTTCCATTAGTTATAAGAGGTTCGTTCCCCTTTCTCTCTTTTCCTACTCCTCTTCGTCTTATTTCCCATCCTCGTACACTCTCCCTACCCTCCCCAGCTCCCCTCACATTTCCTATCCTTGCAAATCCTGTCCATCTGGCAGTCTTTCTTTTCGAGGTTGATGCCATATATGGGACAATATTCGCTCTTCTCTTATTTCCAAAGCTGCACTCGAAGCTTTTATACGCATACGGCATTAAAGTCCTCTAACAACATACCACAAAGTCGAGAAAACGAGAAAACCGTAGCCATTCGAAGACAACCAATATCATTTTTGTTCCTCCAACTCCACGTTTCTCAAACAAATAAACCAAAAGAACTATTGAAAAGGGACATCATACATGTATGTTGTAGACGGCCTACTCCGTATAGCCAATCCCCTGTGAAATTGAAGGCGGTTGACGACGAGGAGTCATTCAACATATTGCTCGTCTGATTACAATCAACTGACACTTTTCTAAATTCAGCCTTATAGACAAACCTGAGGGATCCATAGTCCACTGGACTTTTCTACTTACGTCTTGTTTGAGCGACAAGGGGCCCTTTTGGCCTTGTTCTCCTGACAAGCACCTCCAGGTACATATTTTAACAGCTACCACAACACCAGTCACCATCTGGAGTGCCAAAATTTAACCCCCCTTCTTTAAAACTCGCGAGGATCTCGCTTCATCCAGTGTCGACTCAAATAACTTTCAACACTCTATCTTGAGAGATCCGTCTTCGTGCTAATCAGCTGTATAAAGTCATCCACGGAGGAATATACGATCATGTCTAATAACGATACCCACATGACGAGATTCCTTTTCGCTATCCTCCGCCAGAAGAATTTGAAAGATGTGAGCCATCGGTCAATATCCTATATTCTTTTTGCTCCTCTTGAACCACTTCTTGCTGACACTCAACTGTAGATTGACTGGAATGAGGTCGCTCGAGATCCTGTTCTATCCCAGCCGATTTCTAATGGTCACGCCGCCCGTATGCGTTACGCACGCTTCCGGTCAGCTATCCTAGGCATAGAGGCCACCAAAAGACCCAAGGGCGTGAACAAGTCGAAACCTGCAAAAAAGAAGAAGGACTTGGCTACCACGCAAGGCGGTACATTATCAACAGACTCCACTGTCAACTCGACCAGTGAGCCGATAAATGATGGATCAATAATTGTGAAACAAGAAGACCAGAAGAAGCACCATCGAATGTCGTTCCCACACTTCAGTCCCCTATCAGCCCCATCGCCGCCCTCTGACACTTCTGGTTTCCAATCGCGCCTTCTTACTCCATGTAGCGATGATCCTTTGGCCATTAGTCCGCCTGTTGAGACGCTGGCGGCTCCGTCTCCTTTTATGGTAGCGATTCCCGGCTGCTCCCATGGCCAAGGACGCCGACTTTCCCAGGGCTTTGCATGTCAAAACCCCAACCCCGAATACGACGCATGGAACGACCCCCTGGTTTTCCCTACCCACGACGCTTCGTATGGCATGGGCAACTTAAGTGCTGGCATGTGTCAACACCAACGTCCACAATCGCATTATCTGTCTCCCGACGTGACGGATCATATCCGAACCCCAGTCCTAGAAGGTGTCTGCGGCGACTTCCCTTCTGCGTCTCTGAACTACACTGGAGGTGATTTTGTCGCTGTCAAAAACGAGTGTTGGGACCAAACCCTCTTCTAAATGGACGGTTTTGGATACAGGATACCGCTCCTTGTCTGTTATGAGCTTGATGATTTGGTGTTTGTACTATTTGTCGCGATAATAGTTTTGTTTTATGACTGACGTTTCCTCGGGCATTTCTCCCCGTTGCCGTCTTATCGGCTCTTTCAGCTCATTGCTATTTTACTTTCTTAGAATTTGGGGTTTTGGTTTTTGGAGTTGAACTGTCTATCGGCTGCTTTTTTTTTCTCTTCTCAAAGAATTAAACCAAAAATTTGTGGGTATATTCGTGTCAGCACTGAAGAAAAAGAAAAGGCCTGGAAAATCCCATGATGAAGGATATTGTGGAAAGGTTGAGATTTACGCAAACCAGTTGGATCCGGGAGACTTGTCGCTTCACCCTTTTCTGGCACCAAAATAATAATAAAACAGGAGGGATAAGAAGAACGGAAAGCATGATTTTCTGTGTAAACTACCCTTCAAGGGCTTGGCCACTTATCGTTAAGCTGTCTTTTAAAGACAATTCAATACATATTCCGTCCTTCCCATTCGTCAAGCACTGATCATCAAAGGGTGAAATATTAACTCCAATACTTTCTGTGAAGAAAAGGTGATGTGAGGTCAGAAGCTCTAGATGGCCCCAGATAAATGGAAGTAATGGGTAGTAGCCAGTATTTTGAAAGAAGAAGATGGAATTCCCTACCAGGCTCGAGCCTACGATAGAGCCTACGATAGACCGGCTGCCTGAATCGTATCCAAGTTGGAAGCCATCATCAAGTCAACCAAGCACTCGCCGCCGTTTCCGGACTTTCTGAATGCCTGCCACTTGTTCCATCCGATATAACCTTCCGATATAAATCCAAAGGTCTGCGTACACCATTTACCCCTTGTGTTCCCATACTTTATCCAACACAAACTCTTCACATCGGGACCATCGTCTTGTTATTTTGATCACTGGACACATCATGGCTTCTTCTAGTGTGCAAGGACGGTCACCAGTCAAAGTCATATCTGGGCCAAGACTCTTCCCACTATTCATCTAATAACCAAGAGGAATTTTTTCAACTTCCATTACACTGGCCTCTGTAAACACCACTGTTGATATGTCTCAGAAAAAGGAACACCACTGGTGCACCGGCTCTGGTGCGAAAAGTACGAAGGACAATGGCAACGCCTGGTTTTTAAAGCACGAAGGAAGTCTGCTCAGGAAGCTCAAGGTAGAGGAGTCTACCGCGACAACAACGATACAGGTGACTCTCTGGTGAAGGTAAATCCCTCAGAAAACCCTGGCCCTCTATTAACACCAGAAGGTGATCTTTGAGCAAGCAAATGAAGACCCCAATCTGGAGACAATTGGCAATAATGAGATTTGGACTTGAACTGGAGGTAAACAATCAGAGTAGGATACTTCATAGTCTACCCCTTCAAGGCTGCCAAGAATATTTTGTTATCTACACCTCTTAATGATATCGATACACCCTCCTTCAACTCCTTCAAACCGACTATGTACATTTGTTACCTAGGGGGGTCGGTAAAGTGCGTAGGCTTGGATACACGCCCCTTTAGATACAATAGAAGGACTTGTCAGGCAGGTAGGCAGGTAGGCCTCTATTGTTGAATAGAATATGGAGGATGCGCGCAAAGTGTTGCGCAAAGTGTTGCGCATTGTTTATGAGGGAGGGCGTGTGCCTTCTTTTTGGGGCGAATATAAAGCATAGCGAGCTTCATTCAACACTCCTGACCTACCCCCTCTCCCTCTATCCTATCACAATATTTGCGTCTCTCTAGTCTCCCCTTCTATTTCCGTCACAAGATTTCTGCAGCAAAAAATCGTTATAAGACATCTGTTGACATACAAACTTCATTTGATATTTCTTCTATTACCCATCTACCTTCATTGTCCCCCCCTCTTGGCGACTCTGCTAGCCTCACCAGTCTCGACATTACATTGGTTCTTTTCAATGTCGAAAAATATCATGGAAACTTCAGCAAAGGCGGCGGCGTCTGCCAAGGGAGCCAACAAGCCCCTTATCTCAGATGAGAATGTAAAACTTCTCGTGTCTTGCCTCAAGCATGGAAACTTCTCCCGAGTGCGTGTTTCCTAGATGCTCCGTATCCATCAGAAGACTTCCTCTTTCTGATCAACATATAGCCCGATTTTGATGCTGTTGCCGTCGACTGCAACATCTCCAACAAGGCCGCCGCGTAAGTACAAGCCAGCCTGGACTTACACCAACCCTCATTCATTTGTAACTTCTTTCTCCTGTATCAAGTATTATCTAACTTGTTGTTCCTTGTTATTTCTCGATAGCGCCAAACGGTTCGAGCGACTTCTTAACCAGTTTGGCACCCGTCCAAGCGAGATCTACAGCAAGGCCCCGCCTGCTAAAGGCGGAAACAAGGCGGTTCCCCGGACACCCGTTCACCTTGATCCAACCGTTAGCGTTATCGATCCGGTCGTCGATCCTGGTACGTCCAAGAGAAAGCGTCTGCCTGACAGTGCCCCTGCTAGAGGTAGATGGGGAAAGCGTCCCAGGGCTATCGATAGTGCTGATGCCTCTATCAAAGACGAGACTGGTAAGCTTTTTTTTTCTCTGTCGGCTTGATTCCATTATCTAACTAACAACTTGTAGCAAAGGTCGAGGACTAGGTGGTTGAAGGTTCTATCTAGACCACCAACAGAGGATCGTGCTTGCTCTTGTACATGGGCATAGCATACATGACAGCTGTGCCATGAACACATATTCTTTGTGTAGCAGGAAGGGCTTGAAAATTTATTGGAAGAGAATGATATCGCGGACTGGTATTTGGCTTTAAAAGCTAGTTTGATGTTTTGTTTCTCGGTTTCTTTCTATATCCTCTCTTTCTTTTTTTTTTTAAAAGAAATGCCTATGCCACCTCTTCGTGAATAGACATATTCTACAAATCATGAACTAGCAATGGTTCGCGCAATAAGAGACCAGTAAACAAGCCAAGCCCATGAATACTGCCAAACTCTTTAAGTTGGTGTAAAGCTTTCAAATACCAGTGTATGTGATTATGGAGATGTATTGTACAAGCAAGACCCGGGGCCAAGCTTCGTGAAGAAGTGAAGGACAAAGCAGGTGCGTAGAAATATTGAGTATGTGGCTACTCCCGTGACAATGCCCTGATACCCTGAGCCCTTAGAAACCAAAGATATACAGATATCCGTGTGTGTGTATGCGTGTAATGTGTATAAATGTGTATACGTAGTATAAAACACGAAGCCGTGCCAAACTGGCAGCTGCCCTTCCCTTCGCTCCTTCTCTAATGGTTGAGGGAAAGAACACCCCCCCCCCCCCCATTTCACCCCCCAACAATAACAACTCTACTCTACAATACAGCAGCCCTTCCCTCGCTATTTCCCAAATTTCCTAAAATCACCACACACGCACACAACAATAGGGCATTGTCTATTACTACACAACCGTCCTGATAATTTTGAGAGGCAGCTTTGCCAAATCGGAAAATAATATCGAGGTATGTACTGGCACGGTCACAGTCTCCTCGAAGCTTTCCATGTGCTTTCCATTTGCTTTTCATGTGCGCTCACAAGACCAATTTGCAGGCCAGAAACGAAAAAGAAGGCTTTGTATGCCATTATCCATGCCCCTCCGGAGCCTTTGATTCAGTACAAGAATCTGTATTCCCCTCTATCGCGTTGTCATCATTCCTTGACTGCATCCCTTCATCCTTATATCTTATACTTAATTACATCCTCTTATATACCTTTCTCCTATTTTTCCCATAGATGCCAACCAGCCCGGTTAGAGCTTCTGGTCCCAAAGCCAAATCTCTTGACACAAACAGCTCAAGCCTAGAAAGAAGTGTAAGTTTGATATAATGAGACTTATATGGCCAACCTGGCATTTGTGACACCCACTGACGACTAAGTTTCCAGATTTCCGGGATCGGATCGCATACCCCGTACCCGCTTTCCCCGTGTTTTCCCCCTGCCATAATATACGGAAACGCCGAGAAACAAAAAGGCGGGTACAAGAAGCTCGTGTAGTTTCTGGATTTGAAAACCTCCTTCCCTTCTCGACTTGTGGATAAAGTCCAGGCATTATGAGCTCTCCAGGGAGAAGTCCCAGTCGAGTCCCTCATTTGCTAGGAGGAACAACCAGGCGACATATCAGCCATAGCCCAACCCGCCCAGGTCAACTGCCTCAGATTGATACTACCAATAATGGTGTGTATAGTCCTACTGCAGCTGAATGGGATCGACTGCTGAGTGAGATTGCTGTGGATCTAGGAGGCGTTGATAATGCCGATGATGTCCCTGATGCTCCTCCCCACGACGACATAGATGGTAATTCTGCTCAACTTCTCGATGGGTCCACCCTAGCAGGATCTATCCAGCCGTCTATGACTTCGTCTGTGATCTCGTTTGATGAAGACGATGTGGCTAGAAACACCGAAACTGGTGTCCATGTGGTCACTCCGACAACCCCGTCAGCCCCAGCTACCCGTGGAGTTCGTATCCCGTTTTCCGAACTACGCACCATCATGCTCCAAGTTACCGAGGCACAGAGAAACCTCGAATTCCCGGCTACCAGAATCTCCTTGCTAGACCCGGAGGGCATCCTGGAATGCTACGGACTCTTGAGTCAACTCCGAGCCGCCCGGGGTGACCCATATAGCCAGGCCTCGGCTGAATATTGCGCTCTGCGGGTCGAGGTGGCTCAGAGAATGCAGCGGCGCAATGACCATCTCCAAGAGAACGACCACCGCGTGGCCGCCAGACGTCGAATTGATGCCTACGTCCGGACTCTGCGCCACGAGGAAGAGTTTTATAACGAGGCTAGAGATCAGCTTGGAGGCCCAACCGGGAGCGATGCCCCTACAGCCCCCGCCCCAACCATTGGCGCGGCAACTCGTAGCGAAGAGGAGCAGGCCGTATTCCTAGAGCGCATCATGGACACGATCGATACATGTGCCGCTGACCTTGTCAGTCAGATCAGCGCCGATGTCGAGCGGACTGAGCACAACAGCCAACGAGTTTCAGACAGCATTAGTGACCTCACCAGGGACCTCCAGACTTTTTTCCGTACCTTCCTGGCACACGGGGATTTGACGGCTACCCTCACTAGGTCTATCGAGACAACCATGGTTTGCGTCAACAATAATATGCAGTTTGTCATGCGCAATGTGCCTTATATGGTCACAGTTGCTGTGCAGGAAAGCCTCCAGGGAATTACCGCACCTGTCGAGCCTGGACGCCTTGCCGAAGTTGAAGCACGCGTCCAAGAGATCGAGAACCGACTCGATGACGCTGTTCGCCAGATTCGGAGTTACACAAATACCGATGATCGTGCTCCGGAGCCTATCTATGACCTCTTTGGTCCGGATTCCAGCAGTAATGACGCAAGCGAGAGAGAAGGAGTCCAGGAACAGCCCATGGGCCAAGAGACACAGAGTCCTGGAGAAGATAACGTGCCCACTCGTGGTAGAAACCAGCGTCTGTTCACCCGCATTACTCGCCGCATCCGTAACTTGGTAAACTCTCGACGGAACTGAAGGTATTCGACTGATCTGGACATAAAGCCATACACCGAAAAAAAACCCTACAACGCTACGCAGGTTTTGTGTCGAGCCTACAGGGCAAGAAAGACACCTGGAAGAGCGAACTTGATAGGTTGTGGCCTTCATTTTCTTGTTGCCCTTCTGGCCCTTTGATCCTTTGTCTTTGGTTCCTACTTCCATCTTTCTCCTTTATTTTTGATTCTACATCTCTCCATGTTTCTGGTCATTTTGTTTTTTCCTTGACATCTCGCAAAGTATCAGAATCTTTTTGTTTCGGAAGAATCTTGTGCGTTGTGAAGGCATTGGAAAAAGAGGCTTGGTTAGAAACATGTCCCCTGGCATCTTACCAGCATCTCTGATGATTTCATTGGTATTGGTTTAGCAAGATACCCATACTCGGGCAACAAGGGTTAACTCGGTTACTCTTAGTTAGCTTTAATTACAATCGATTGAGCAATTGTTGGGCTTTTCTTCTTCTATATAGTTCAGGGGAGGGAGCAAGATATAGACCCTGGGATGGACCAGAGGAAATGAATACAGAGCCAAATAAGAAAAAATATTACCGTAGTAACATTTGCTTCACATAGGTACTCGTGGCATGAATTTTCGATCCCTCAGGAGTGCCTCACCTTTCTATCAGCTTGTCGTCAACCTCGGGGGGCTGGTTGTATTTCCACAGCAACTCGACCTCGCGGCGCTCCCGTCAACAATTACAAACCCTCACCGTCACTTTCTCACCCTATGTGTACCCCAAGACCGCAATTGCACTTCTAACCGCCGGTTGGAAAAAGACAACCATTCAATTGCAACTTGCAAATCTTCCGAGCTAGGTTGCGCAAAAGAAAAAAGAGTTTCGGTATGCTCCTTTGACATTTTCTCTTCGCACTATTTATTGTCTGGTAACAATAGGATCTTACTACCCAGAACCTCACGTTTTTCGTGTATCCCATCCGTGGCGAGACCAGGAACAAGAATTAAATCAAGAATGGATCCGACCAGCCCTCTCATCGAACCCTCTTTCGATGACTGGGATCAAAATCGCGAGTCGACTTTAGGGTCGGAAACCAAGCTCAAGAGGGCTGGAGGTATCATGGAGACCCCGACAAAACGGCGTCGAGGTAGCACCCCAGCCGCCATCAAGACGAGCGGATTGCTCAGCCCAGGAACCCCTTCTTCAACCGCCGGCCTTGGTTCCTCTCCCTCTGGTTGGACGCATCGGCTTCCCTCCAAGGAAGACCGACGCCGAAATGGCCGTGTCCCTGGAAGGAGCTTGATTCAGTGGACGCGTAGGTTTCCCCCGATAGCTACCAACGTTATTTTCTCCCCTCCTCTTTTGTAGCTTTACTGACACACCAAATAAGGCCCACGGATGACGGAAAAGCTCCTTCTTCACCTGGTATATGAATGCCAGCTACGTAAAATCGACCTCCCATGGGACAGTGTCGCTCACCGACTACATCCGGGCTCGACAGGAGCTTCCATTCAGCAACATGTCATACGAGCTAGGCGAACTCTGCTTGCCGAAGGCCACCTTGTTCCACCCCCGCCCCCTTCAGCTCGAGGGCCGGGCAGCCCTGCAAATAGCCGGTTGAACCCCGAGATTCGAGGATACATACGCGTGTCGGAGGATAGTAGCCACCCTTTCGAGACCCGCGAGGTCTATTTTTCTGAGAACCTCGAAGATCGCACCTTTAACCTTCCTCCCGTGGGGGAGGCCGGCTACGAAGATGCTGGCTGTGTGTCTCGAGACGATGACGATGAGGACGACATCTTTCGTCCGTACGGAAAAACCGCGGGACTCAGACTTCACAATGTCGAGTCGGAGTCGGACGTAGCCCTACACCAAGAACTCGAAGCAATCAAAGGCCAAATTGCGACCATCAACGAGACAATTCAGACGTTGATGTTACAGCAGGCTTCGTCCCCTCTAGCCCCAACGAGCCCCGTGCTCGATACGCAGTACTTCACCCCAGGATGGCCGTGAACTGACGAATCTCCTAACCAAAGCCTTTTTTTGTACGACAATTTATGTTTTATGGAACCATGAGAGGCACGAAATAGCATGTTTCAGGGAAGCTCTATTGGAGGAGGAAACGACTTTACGAATTGTGGTGTGTTGGTCTTTCCTATCCTTGTGGCCTTTTTTTTTTTTTTTTTGCTTGCCTTCTTTCGACTTCTTTCACACGAAAGGCAACATGTTACTTGTTTATCCTGGAACTTTGACAATATCGTATGTATGGGATGTCGACAAGGGCATCTTCAATATTGTTTCTTTTTAGAAGGAAAGACCACGATGATGAAGCCGGCAATCATGAATAGCGAAATTACAAATTCGTATTAGATGCATGCTTGTCAATCCATGAGTCACGGGCGAGACCAGGCCTCGGTGAGGTTATGAGCGACTTATTTGACAGGTTGAATTGAATTACAAAGATGACGAAAGTGAATAATACCAGAAGTAAGGATAAGCTAGCGGGTGGTCGGCCCTTCCAGCGAGGACCTATCATATTCTTTGGATTTGGGAATGTGAGGGTGCGTGATTTATTGCAATTCCAAACATGGAAAAAAAAGATTTCACGGAGTAAAATTGGGGGGTGTGTCCGAGTTCCAGGGAAAAAAAAGGCTCCGTACTCCTTAGATATCGAAATAAATCCCTCTCGATAAACCTCACAGAGGCATTTTCTGGTCGAAATACAATGAGACTCCGGCACTCTTTTATGTTATATTTCCTACCTACACGTAGACAACTAAAGGGACCTTTCAACAGAATGCAAAGCGACGACATTGGTCAGTCAAAGGATGACAACAGTTATAAATCCACCGCATGCGGTTGGCTACAGCTGGCGAGCAGGCAGGCTTGTCTGTCCAGGCATATCCCAAGCGTAATGTAATACTCTGTACTCCGTACTCTCTACTCTCTCCGTACAGTATCCACACACAGACACACTGCTGGACAGCCGCCCTAGAGAACCTCAGCTGTTGCACTCGGCGGGTCTCCCGGATCTATTATTTGGGCTGGCCTCAAGTAAACTAGTTGTATTAATACAATTTTGCACACGCTCTTCTCGTTTAGCTGGCAAGTGGGAAGACCAGGCATCGAGGATGAGGGATTACATGTCGCTTCAATGTGTCGCAACAACTGTATTCTCAAAGCTTTGTCAAGCATCTACGCGTATCTCATCACCCCACCACCACCACCACCACCACCACCACTGCTAGCAACCACCCCCTTCCCTTTGCCAGTCATCATGCCACACTTCTGCTTTTGCTCGTATGCTGTTTCGATTCCGAGAACAGGAGCGGCAACTACTCCGTATGATATGATCTCATTTTGACTTTTTTGTACCTCAAACCCCTTCCCCCCCCACCATCGACCCCTTAGGGCACCTTGCTGTCTTCCCAGCCATGAATAGTCAATCATTCGTTTTCCTCTCTTCTGTATGTAATTCTGAACTGTCGGAAAGAAAAATCAGGTAAATAATAATGGGCTTTGAGAATCCTTCTTACCACTCACCAGTCCACTGTTTTTTTTTTTTCTTCTTTTTAGGTAGCTGCTTCCTTGAAGCTATGCCTTCCCATAGCGTGTGCCTAAGCTCTTATGCTAATACGGGATACCTGCACTACCCCTCCTCCACCTCCCCCCTGCTTGCCCTGCTTGGGCCTCATGCTGACCTCATGTTGTCCGACAAAGTATCCCCAAGGTACCCCCCTTCTTAGTTTACTAATGCTATGTTGCCAAAACTACCCCGTTCCACGCCCCGCTTGCCCGTGAATGATCCTGGCACTGTCCGGTCGTCTACGTAAAAGGTACCTGTCCATCCAGATTACCCCGCCTACATCGGAGCTTCCCAATGAGCAGAGAGCTTGACGAAACAAATTGCCCCCCTCCCCACCAACCCACCATCCCACCATCCCACCATCCCACTGCCAACAAGCCCCGCCCAACCTTGGGTCCTACTAATAAAATACGCAGGCCCTCCCAACCACGGCTTATCCTCACCTTTCTTTTACCCTCCCAGATCATCTCAAGAAAGAATCAATCTGTTTCCCAAAGATCCTTCGAAAGACCCTTCATCCAAACCCCTTCTCCTAATTCACACATATCAG
Organism: Graphium sp. VPRI43844; assembly: GCA_019925285.1. Lineage (NCBI taxonomy): Eukaryota > Fungi > Ascomycota > Sordariomycetes > Microascales > Graphiaceae > Graphium > Graphium sp. VPRI43844. The sequence continues at coordinate 15,784 of JADHKT010000038.1, read as the reverse complement.
ACATCATGGCTCCCGTCAAGGTTGGCATCAACGGCTTCGGCCGCATTGGTCGTATCGTCTTCCGCAACGCTGTCGAGCACCCCGACGTCGAGATCGTTGCTGTGAACGACCCTTTCATCCCCACCGACTATGCTGTAAGTTCACATTATTCCTTGAAACAATACATTTTTCATCTTCCTTTGATATGATCTTTGCGTCATCTCGCTTTCCGACCTGGTCTTCGAACGGCGCTCGCTTCGTATGACCATTTCAACGAGTCGAAGGGGACGCGAAATGCCCTCGATATGAGTGATTTAATCAAAATTGTCTCCGCGGAGGCCATCAAACGCCCTTCATCCCCTCCTCCTCCCCATCTTCATCCACCGCCAGTCTAACCATCTTTTCTGGCCTCCACTCGTCACTTGAGACTGGCCTTTCTCTCATTCCTTTCTAAGCTTCTTTTGCTGACGTTGCTTTTTTTCCCCTCAGCTCTACATGCTCAAGTACGACACCACCCACGGCAACTTCAAGGGTGAGGTCAGCACCGATGGCAATGACCTCGTTGTCAACGGAAAGCGAATCAAGTTCTACACCGAGCGTGACCCCGCTGCCATCCCTTGGAAGGAGACCGGCGCCGAGTACGTCGTCGAGTCCACCGGCGTTTTCACCACTACTGAGAAGGCCAAGGCCCATCTCGTCGGTGGCGCCAAGAAGGTCATCATCTCGGCCCCCTCTGCTGATGCCCCCATGTACGTGATGGGTGTCAACGAGAAGACCTACGATGGCAGCGCCGATGTCATCTCCAACGCCTCGTGCACCACCAACTGCCTTGCTCCTCTCGCCAAGGTCATCAACGACAACTACACCATCGTTGAGGGTCTCATGACCACCGTCCACTCCTACACCGCCACCCAGAAGACCGTTGACGGCCCCTCTGGCAAGGATTGGCGAGGTGGCCGCACAGCCGCCCAAAACATCATTCCCAGCAGCACTGGTGCCGCCAAGGCTGTTGGCAAGGTCATCCCCGAGCTTAACGGCAAGCTCACCGGCATGGCTTTCCGTGTCCCCACCCCCAACGTCTCCGTCGTCGACCTTACCTGCCGCATTGAGAAAGGTGCCTCGTACGATGAGATCAAGGCCACCATCAAGGCCGCCGCCGAGGGTCCCCTCAAGGGTGAGTTTTTCTCTTCCATCCGCCACTTATTGGCACGTTTTTTTTTTTCTGTCACTAACTCATATTGCCATTGATCCAGGCATTCTTGCTTACACCGAGGACGATATCGTCTCGAGCGATCTTAACGGCAACCCCAACTCGTCCATCTTCGATGCCAAGGCCGGTATCTCCCTCAACAACAACTTCGTCAAGCTTGTTAGCTGGTACGACAACGAGTGGGGCTACTCTCGCCGTGTTCTTGACCTCCTTGCCTACATCGCCAAGGTTGATGCCAGCAAGTAAATTAATTTACGCTAGTTAAGGGGGTGGACCCGGTGTGCACGCATCGGGACGAGACGGGACCTCTTCCGGCTGCCGGCTATGGGGTCCCCGGGCAGCAGCGGGAGAAAAAAAAAGACAGGCCGGTCGCGTCACGCGATGTTAATAGGGAGGGTCGCGAACAACAGTGATGGCGATCTAATTTAACGCAGGGAAATCATGGCAACGAAGCGTGGCACGCCTCTCAAGAGGCAGAGGCAGATACCAATTGTCCATTGCTATATTCTTTGTTATGCAAGTTCTTCTTTTAATTCCGAACTCGAGCTACATCGTTGCCGGGGCACAAAGTATGATGACAAAAAATCAGTTCCTCTTGAGCTACCCCGCCCCACAGATTACCCCTCCAAGATAGACCTGAATCAAATCGTAAGGTTGCTGAATCTTCTTTGCCCATTGGGTTAATGCGTACAGTCTCCGAGATGTCCCGATACCATTGAATTTAGCTTTTGACGATATGTGAAGATGAAATTTGTCGATTCGAACTTGGTTGCCTCGGTTAGTGCTTTGGTCTTGCGGGCTGTCCGTCAATACCCGTTGGGTGGAGAAGGGTCCAAACCATGGCATCACTCAGAGGCGAACACGCCGATTTATACGTTTAGTTCCGCCAAGGTAATTGGGACCCCCCTTTCCCTTCTTTTCCTTCCCCTCGTTTCCCCGGGTTTACAAGAGTCCAAAACACGAGGGGAAAAAATTGGAACCAAGGAAACAAGGCGGCCAAATCTCCGTAGCGTCTCCCCTATGCTCTCCCAGTAGATGCATCAATGGGGCCATGGCATGCTGCGTGCGCTGGGGCCTTGAAGGGACCCTTCATCTGAGGACGGGTGATTGCGGTCCGAGAAAGTCCCCTTGTCCGAAGTTCAAAGCCGGGGGGGTTCGAGGCCGGGAGATGCGATTGCCGTGGTTGACGGTTGGGGCAGAGTTTGGCCTGCTCGCTTGGTGCTTGGATCTAAGCCCATTTCGTATAAGTTTGCTTAGTGTTAAGCTGACGCCGCGGCGCAATGAAAACACCTAAAGATAACGTTCGTGACATGGCGGATAGGTGGAGGAGATCATCTTATTCCATAGGAAATTGACACAGTACTGTCATGGGAGTCATGTGGAGATGTGAGGAGGCAGAAACGATGAAAATTTTTGTTCCTACTACCTACAACCATAAACTCCAACCTTCTTTACGTGATGTTGAAATACCATCCAACTTCTCCCATGTAGCCATATCTATCCAACACTCCATATGCCCAAAATTGAGTACCTGAAAGGGGGGTCGGTCGCCAACACTGGCCTCCCCGCATAAAACCTCTGAACCCATGCTCCGTTAAACAAACAAGATGGAAACAAAGGAAAGCTCGAGGACAAAAAAAAAAGAAAAGAAAAGAAAAGAAGTGGTAGCTAAACACCCAGTCATAGCCCTGCCACGACGTTTTGGACAGGAAGGGTGTGAGTGATGCTTTGGGGTTGGTGAGCAAGGGGGATCAAAAAGAAAGAAAAGCCACCTCGTGAATCAAACAATTGGGTATCGGGCATTAAGTAAGTTCAAGGTTCCGCATCTTACTCTCTTTCTTTTCCCATATTTGAACCTCGTTCTGGTGCGACTTGAAGGGCGTTGAGGCAGGTGGACCCTTTTGTTGGTGCCCGCATCTTTGGTAACCCTTGTAGCGGATGGCGGCCAAGTATGAACTGCCGTGCCAAACGGATGAATTGGCATATGCCGCCATACCAAAAAGAAAACAGTCGCAGAATGGAAAAAAGAAGTAGAAGGGGCGCTACAGCCATTTCAAGGCTATAACCGGCCTTCGATCGATGCTAGCTGGGCCACGAGTTCCTCGTTGCCCTGAAGCAGCTCCTCGAGCCACTCTGCCGCCATACTCAACATGGTGCTCTTGCTGAACCCGCCACCTTTAAGACCGGGGACAAGATCACAAACGTCATCGAACCCCTCCTTGATGAGGGTCCGTCTTTTTTGTTCGCTCTTGATGTGATTTTCCCGCTTTTGCTCCTCGGAAAGATTTTCCCGCGACGGCTTGGCCCCATTGGCCGTTGATTTGCGCCGCTTTCCGTTCACTACGGGTTCGGGCGCCACGGCCCCGTTGGTTGCTGAAGGAGCACTGGTCCCCTTCGACTTTCGGCGACGCCCTGCAGCCTTTACCGGGGGCGTTTCGGGAACATCATCGGCATCCTCAGGACTATCGTTTTTATTGATTCTACTCTTGCGGCGCTTTCGTGGGGGCCCATCGTTGATGTCCACTTTGACAACAGCATCCGACGACTTGCGGCTGTGTTGCTTGCTAGGAGGAGAGTGGTCACTGCCTACGGGGCTCGGGGGCCGTGTGTTGGCAGCACTCGGGTTGACTTCGAGACATTGCATTACTTTGTACTTCTCCTTCTCCATCGCTTCATAGGTCTCCTTCTCCGATTGTGGAACGAATGTAGCGCCGCGGTTGAAACTCGAATCGGAACCCCATTGCATAACAGGTGCCGGGTGCTCATTTGCTTGTGTTCGGGGCGCATGCAAAGGTTTATCGGGATTCCCAAAGACCATGTCCGAGAAGGCGCTTGCATCGGTGTCATGAAGCCGCGAAGGTGCCATGGTCCTTTGTGATTCGTGTCTATACCCGGATACTGGCTGGTGGGGGTAATACGAGGCATTCCCATTACTGAGGTCTCGGGGGACGTCCGAATTGATGTGGTAGATTGGCGCTCCATGGTTAACGCTCGTGGGTCGACCCGCAGATCCGTTTTGAAGAAGGGTGGCAGCGGCCAAGACATCGGCCGAATGGTGCTGGCCCATTATTGATACAGGAACCGGCGATATTTGCGAGAGTGCCAATTGTTGCTGGGCCTGCTGCTGTGGAGCCTGCCGCTGTTGCTGGTGTAGGGGGCTATCGGGAATGGACATCATGCTTCTCATATCCTCTCCGCCCATGGGTATACCGTGGTGTGTGGAAGGGTCGACAGGCGCTGCGGGTTGTTCACCAAGCGATGTTGATGACCCCATGAAGGTTGGAGGAAGATCAAGCCACGCCTCGCTAAAATTTAGGCCTTCCCCAAAGGAAGGCATACTGTATTGATCCGCCGTTATGTCGGCGAAAAAAGAGCTGAGGAATTTTGTGTCATTGTCGGAGAGTAGAGGTGCACCTGGCGCTGGGTCGGGCGGATCTAGAAACGGTTCCTGGCTTCCACTTACTGAATCTATATCATGTTAGTTGATCCGTAACATAATCTCACGAGACCGTTGACCGAAACGAAAAGTGAAGGAAGGAAGTAACGAAACATACAGCCAAAAGGCAGGTCTGGCTGCCGCGATGAAGCCATCCTCGGGCGATGCGGTACAGCCAGCATGAGTGCAAGCCTCGCTAACTATCCAAGGACTGGCCACCTAGCCGAAATGGGAACCAAAGCACCGGTAGGTGGGAATCGGATCGGAGGACAGAATGCTAATTACTCGCGATGGCGAGGAAGGGCTGTGCATAGAGGGTAAACCACTTTCTGATGAACCGTCGCAAAACGTCGTAAAATATGGGGTTCGGCGGATGGGGTCAGGCGAAGCTCTCAAGACAACGTTGAGGATGTAGATGGATGAAGAAAGTAAGCTGTTACGACGAGAAAGCCAAGAGGCGGCGATTTTGGCCTCGCCAGAGAGCAAGTTGACGCGCGGCGGTCGTTGCAGTATTCAAAATGTGGAAGGGTGGCTTGTTGTCGACGTGATCGAAAGTTCGAGATTCGATAGAGCTGACAAACGGTGGCGAGACTAGCAGTTCGCGCACTCAAAGCAAAGGGATGCACATGTATGTGGAAACACAGCAGCCGTATCAGAATGAACAGGGGCGGGGATGTCGCACACCGTCGAGATAGAAAATTGGGCGGGAGGATCGCGGGAGAAGTGGCGCTCGTGCAACTGTTGTCGGCCGGCGGCGTTGTGATTAAAGTTACGTGAAGCGGCGGTCGCAGAAGTAAGGGAAGAGAGGGGGTGGGTTGGAAGGGGCGTGAGTGCACCTGTCCTCAAGTGGAGATAGAGGGGGAGGCGAAAGTATATATTCCCAGTGTGCAGTGTTGCAGCCTCCTGAGGAGAGGTTAGACAAGGTTCAACGTAGGGAGCCATGTCAGATGGATAGATCCGGGGGGGGGTCGACTTACTTGGATAGACTACATCGACTTGCGCGCCAAAGAGAAAAATAAAAAGAGCCACTGCCCTTGATCCAGGCAATAGTACTACAAAGAGCGAAAGGTAGGCAATTACAAGTAGTGATCTAATCGTGGGGAAATTTGGTTATTACCGGGGCATTTTGTGAAATAGGTACGGAGTAGTAGTTTAGATTTGTCGATGGTGGAGGTGACCTCAAGATGGATTTTGTGCCCGTGACCAACAAGAATGTGAAAGGTAGAAGGAAAATAACAAGTGGGGACAAAGTATGGAGTAATACTCGTACCTAGCATCTTCAAGGCGAACTTCCGCATTGGTCTGGTCCCAAACAGGCTGGTGATCCGGAGAAGCAGGGAGGCAAGGAGGCTAGGCCTGAGAGGGAAAACGCCAAGGGCCGTCTCCAATGTACGGAGTAGTATCCATGCAATTATTAGTAATAACTCGTTGTTGTTATTATGGAGTACTCACACGCATGCAAAGAAAGTATGGAGTAATAAGCCAACATGTTCATTATTTCGCTCCCAATACGGAGTGCTCGGTCGATATGTGTGCTTAATGCTTAATATCGTAATATGTCATTTTAAGCCCGGGCCGACCTGTGTGGTATTTGCAGACCGGTAGATGCTACGGAGTATTTCTATGTCTAGTACTAAGGTACAGGCGTATTGCCCATTGTCAGGTACAAGCCACGTCAGTTAAGCTATGCCAAACCACCACTAAATACGGAGTATTACTTTGTGTGTCAAAATAGTTTACTTGGGCTACAGTGAATAGTGCATGCTGGGGAAGCTGAGCCCTCCAATGAAAAAAAAAAAGGTATCTACGGAGAGTACTTTGCCTACTCTGTACAAGCAGCTATCTTTGTCGAGAGAAAGAGCAGATAACTCGGCATTCCTCGCCGTGCTATAGTTTAGATTGTTGGTCGGTCTACTCTACACGTATGGAGTAGTTGTTGGATACTCTCTCTGGATTAAGAAGTTCCCTTTCCTCTTGTAATTTACAATTGACATATACGAGCACACTTCACCTATCTCAACCATCTCCGCTCTCCCCACACCCTCCAAAACGCCATCTTTAATACTCCATACTCCTTATTAGAAGTTCTCCGTATTGGTTGGTTTAGTACTGTAAACTACTAAACTAGTAGTAAATACTCTGTACACCCCTGAAATGCCCCACTCCAAAGGCTTTCTGCACCTAAATACTACGGAGTACGTGTATGGAGTGATGAACATACGGAGTAGAGTACGGAGTAATAAATAGACAGAAGGCTTAAGCTACTCTGTACAAGAACGGAGCATTATCTTACTGCGTACAAGTAAACTATGGAGTACGTAATGCAGCAAAGCAAAAAAATACTTGTAATGGTTGGCTCCGGCCGAGGGCCCACAATCACATGCCAATGAATGAAGCTCGGTGTTTAGCAAGGAAGAAAAAAAAAAGAAGATGGTGGACAAGATGGTGACAGGACAAAATTGTTCTCAATCAATGGGCCTAAGCATCCTGGTATGCTGGATCACAATCTGCACTCGTGTCCTTTCCTTTTCCCCCAAGGCCAAAAAGAGGCCAAAAGAGGATCAAACCGGTGAGGGCCTAAGTCAAGGTACCAAGGAAGACTCACATGCATCGCCGAAGGAGCATGAGAGCTGAACAAGGTCCTGCCAGTGCTCATTCATAATATCATCCTTTAAACTAGTGTTTTAGCCTACTCCGTACAGTTCTTCACTTTTTTTATCCACTTTGCTTTTCCCCTTGCAGACGGCTGCGCTGCCCCTACTTTCGTCTGCTCCCCAACCAGTACGGAGTAGTTGTCAACTCGTATTCGAGCTTGGTTTCCTCCTCAGTTTTGCTTTCGGGGCTGGCGGTTTCAGTACGGGAGTATTACTTGTCTATTTCCAGCAAGCGGTGGTGCTTTGGGGTTTCCATCAGCTCAATTGGGTTGCTGGGCCTTTGGGAAACAAATATTACTGTATCAACACCCAGGAAAGACAACTGGTCGGTTTCTCATCTGTGTTACCAGGCGAGCGGTGGTCCGGTGAGACACTCACTCCTCTCTACTCGGGCTGAGCTACATACATTTAAGACCCTTATTAGCCTACCAGATATGTACTCGCCTTCGAGACCTCGAGATACTTGAAACTTCTCAAATCTGCTCTGGGCCTGGCTTCGTCAAACAATTGTCTCAGTCGGTGCTTTCGGTGACTTATTTTCGAGCGGCCACAAATCATTCCAATTGTCCTTTCCTTTTTACTCTTGTCTAGTATGCTATTGGCGACTTACTGGCTATTGGTATCGCTTAAGAACCAGGGTATTTAATTACCGAATGATATGGCAAAAAGAGGGGGGAAACGGGAAAGAATTATACGTACAACATGATAGCTTTTATTGTTGGGTATTATCGTTCTCATAACCGTAGCCAATCTCTCCCGCTCTCCCGTACTTGTATGTTCTCGTGCCATCGTGGAATGGCTCAGCCTGTTTTGAACATGTTCAAAGCGGAAAGGAAGGATATTATTGCTAACGAAGAAATGCCAGGGACCAGGGACTACAGCTAACAGGCGTTTGATGCGAATGTACGGAGTAGTATGTTTTTGCCATTAGGTTTCAAAGATGGGAAAGGGCCATGGTATTTTAATAAGTCCGAGATATACTAGCATGTCCATAAGTCAGTTTCCGTTGTTGACGTTCCTCCCCCCTTTCTCCCCTTCTTTTCTTTTTGGGCCTGGTAGGGTTCGTCGATATGCCTGCAAATCGCGCATCAGCTTAATATTACTTGTAGTAAACTACTTGTACGGAGTATGGAGTAAGAATACGGAGTAGTATTGAACGGCGTAATAGATGTGGATACTCGCCGACCTTCACATGCTAAAAAATTTTAGCAGACTGGATAAACTACGGAGCACGTACTCCGTACTCCGTACATGATCATTGTAAAAACCACGTGCAACGTCACGGGCGCGCTTCGTGCCATCGAATCGTGTCACCCAGCAAACTTACCCCAACAAACTGGCACGCCCAGAGACGTCCAGAGACGTCCAGAGACGTCTGAGCACCAAAATACCACAACACTTTCTGTCCCTTTTCCTTCAATTAGCTTCATTCGAGCCTCTGCCAATTGCCTCGCGTCATTCTAGAACAGGTGCTTCAAACTAGCCCGATTTGCGAGCAATTTGGTCCCACACGTCAACCACTTGTCCGCGGCGCCGAGGTTCCTATGCAACTGGTTCAAACTAAAGTGGCCCTCTTTTCCAACATATTTCTCTTCCATATAAAGGATGCTTGAAGAACCCATGACTTCAGACCGTCTCGTTAGAAGGAAAACGGAAGATTTCAACTCATAAGGCTCTATCGTTCTAACCTGTAGCCCTTGCATCGCTCGCTCTGGCCACCTCTGAAGGCGATCGTGAATGTCTTCGGAGTCCAAACTCCTATCCCGCCCTAGATGATTGCCAAGTTCACCAAGTCCTTTCCCCGATGACTATTGAGCCCATACGTAGATGCCATACAACCCTGGGTGTCCTTGAACCACCCCTTCCACGCTAGGAAATCATCATGGGCCGTGCAGCTACGGTCCCCTCGTCGCACCATGCCGATAGGCTCAGTTCCACCCTCCGTCCGATTGTCCGCGCATATATTTTGGGATATATTTCTACCATTTCACCAAGACTCTTGACACTTCTTGCCCAGCATGTCCCTAGGCGTAGGCGCAAGAACTTATCTCGTGAAGACCAAGCGAGTTTTTTTGAAAAGTTCTGGTCTATTTTGAAACGCGGTGTAGACTGGCAAAGATTTCCTACTTTTTGTGCTCTTACCGTTGGTGGCAGCTCTTTGATCGAAGTTGGTATAATCTCCTCCTCGGTGCACCTAGAATTTCCAGCGTAACTAACCTGATAATGGTAGGCTTTATTAAGGCGGCTTCTGTCAAGGTTAAGCCCCCGACTTTCTGGCATCATTCAGTTAAGGTAGGCCGGATTCACTCCTACCTTTCCCCGAATTCGATAATATATGCACCGAAAGCACTGACTTGTACATAGGATATCTCGCTTCTTGTCTACATTCCTTGCTACTCTGTTGAGCTATCGCCTGCTACAGGCCAAGGAAAGCTCTGCATTTGTCGACATTGCAGCTCCTGCTAACCAAGTGTGCGAATCTGCGCCCCGACGAATTCGGTATGGCGGGAGAACCCTGGACCTCACTTTGTTCGCTGCCACCAGGGCATTAGACGTCATCGTTGGCGAGCTGTGGTCACAGAGGCGGTTTCGAAGGACAATTGCTGGACAATGGACCAAGGTAAACCAACACCACCTTGTGACTTGGCGAGGTTTTTAGAAACCCGTCTTCGTGTTCTGGCACTGGGAGGCTGCGCGATAATATACATGTCGTTTGCTGACTGTATTTCTTGATTCCAGACAGAAGACCTCATTGGAAGATTTGCTGACCCGCTTGTCTTTTCGGCGTCATGCTCCTTGATCATGTGGTCCTGGTTTTTCAATCCTTCAGGCCTGCCCATTTCTTACAGTAAATGGATCACATCCGCTGCAGCAGTGGACAATCGACTGATCGAGGCACTCCGTCGATGTCGGACCGGCGAGATACAATACGGCAAAGATACTGGCCAAGCTGACCTCCTTCAATCAATGTGTGCAGACTACAAGTTTCCCCTTTCATGGGGAGATCCTGCAAAAGCGATACCTTTCCCTTGCGAATTGTACCACATGGACGCTGGCCGATCTTGCGAATGGCATGCCATCTCTCGCTTCTATCGCTCGTGGTTCTGGGCCATGTCCATGTACGGCCCACTCAGCATGGTTCTTCTTATCCGGCAGCCCAATCGAAAGGGCTTAGCAAACGCCTTGATATCAGCCTCACGGTCTTCGGCTTTCCTCGGTGCCTTCATAGCATTATTTTACTATGGGGTCTGTATGGTAAGGACGAGAATCGGACCATCTGTCTTGGGGTCCGATACATCAACGCGTCAGCGCATAGATGGCGGGTTATGCGTTGGCGCTGGATGTGTGCTCTGCGGTTGGAGCGTGCTCCTCGAAGCCAAAAACCGACAGAAGGACATGGCGCTCTTTGTCGCCCCTCGTGCACTAGGGACACTTTTCCCTAGAAGGTATGCTTATGATAAACAGTGGAGGGAGACTGTTGTGTTTGCCGTGAGTACGGCTGTTGTCTTCACCTGTGTGCAGGAGAATCCCAAGCGAGTTCGGGGCATGCTGGGAACTATTCTCTCTCGCGTTCTGGATCGAAAGTAGACCAAAATGACAGCTCGGTGAGGTAAAATTCGGCATAATGATAGACATGAAATCAAGAGTCCATGATGGTTTGGACTAAACCCGAAAAAAAATCACATGTAAGGCTTTCTAGCTTAAATAATCTATGTACCACATCATCATATTCCAATAGGCACAACTGCTCAAATTCGTCAAAAGATATCGTGGCAGCTTGAGTAGCAATACAGAACAGGCCATTCTCCTGATAATATGACGCTTCTTGGTCCATGTGCAAATGAACGGTATGGACGACACAGTATCCTTTGTAGTGAGCATTCAAGCATCTATCATTAGGGTGAGGCCACTCTACCAATAACTATCAGAGCTTATTCAAACCCTAATTAGACCTTTAATAAGCACGTAACCACGAACACACACCCAGGATAAAAACGCATGCAAGTAGATCCGCCCGAACTGTCATAAAAATCCGAGCGTAACGTAGAAGAATGGTGATGTATCCCTTGAAAGGGTCGGGCACAAACCGTATTGCTGTTCCGAGAGGTCCAGATACGCCCGGTCCACTCCCCGAAAGAAGCAATCTTGTTGTGAGCAAAATAGCTTCGGTGCTGGCAAAAACCCAGAAAAGACGATGCCGACCTTCGTCATGAATGTCGCCGTTCTCATAAGCGGCCTGAGCAATGTCACGATCGACTTTGCTGCCAGTAAAAGGTGTTGCAAAAGAGACATAGAGGCCTAGCCCGATAGCAAATACAGCATGTATCATGGTCCAAATAAACCCAAGATTGTTAACGGGCCGTTGTTGCTGCTGCTGGGCTATCGGTGGCATTCCAGGAAAGCCTCCTGTGCCAGAACCTGGCCCATTTGCGCCCGAGAGCATCTGGGATATTAGTCGGGCAAATGGATCATTGGCCTGGCCGGGAACTGTGGAAGGGTTTGCTGGCGGTTGAGCATTGCTAGGCCGATCGAACCCTAGCATCATCTGGCGAAGCTGGTCTTCTGAAAATGCTGGTTGGGATGTAGAGAAGATATCGTTCGATGGAGATGGACGGGAGGCTTGCGAGTGGGCGAATTGGACGCTCGAAATATCTACCTCCTCCGGGTCCGGGTCGGCATGTTGGGTTGTCGGATGAGACCCTGCCGGCCTCGAGGACGAGCTGTCTGCAGGTAGAGAGGGAGTTGTGGCTGCAGGAGGCTGGTAAGCAAACAATCGCTATTCAAAGGTGCTCAAGATGGCGAAGACCCAGTGGATGCATACCGGTAGTATCTGGGGTTGCAGTTGATTTGGAATGTATCGTGCTACTTGTATTGGAACTGGTTATCCTGTTCAAGCGTCCTGATCCGCCGGCACGGACCTTTGCTTCGAGACGCTCCTTACGGATACGTGCTTGTTCGGCCACCCGAAGCGCAGCTGCGTCTTCCGTAAAACTATCTGCCATCTCAATTATTAAGCGGTATAAATAGAACGGAAATTACTAATTCAGTGGGCGGGAGTCTGGTTATATCACGTTGCTGTTCTATTAACCAGGGCAGGGCACGATGGGGATGCTTTGGGAGAAAACTAGTTTAATTCATCATACTGAGTACTCCGTACAGACGGCAACAATGAACCTAAAAAAAGTGGACCCGTCGCCAAATACCCAAATTTAAGCGGGTCCATTCCCTCTGGATTTTGGTGTGGCCGTTTGCAAAAAAAAGACTTATTTACTCCGTACACCAAAATGATTGAGAGTAACAGCTGTTATTTCAAACTCCCACTTAGCGAATCATTTCTTTTCCACGGTTTACGTGAGCCAGCTCCCATCTCGAAGAATAAACCAATCAATAAAGCTACGGTGGAAGACCATTTGTGTGTCAATTTGGAAAAGAGGTAATCTGACACGCAAGAAGTAGTTGCTGTCATTCAATTGGGGGGCATATTCTCACAGAAGCTATCTACAGTACTCCGTAGTGACTACAGCAATAACTTCATAACATATGTCCCAACAGGATTCATTCATAGTGGCTGGGTAATAAATGATAATGCAACTATAATGTACGATACGGGCACAATTTACAATACACAACATATAAAATCCGAAAAGACAATCTTGCTGTGCTCTTTCATCGGCGGCGGCGCTGGACCGCGGGACCTGCATCTTGACCTTCCTCCTGGCCACCCTCACCACTGTCACTACGGTTCCGACTTGCCCTGATAGACTTCATGAGAAAGTATGAGAAGGCATTCGTAAACAGGCAGCTTCATCAGCGGGTGGGGGTGAGTGAGTCTTTTTCATAGGTTCGGTTACAGTATCTGTGAAGCATTCCATGGCTGCAGGGTCTGGGCTCATCCCGAGCCTGAGGCCCTTAACACAAAGCCTCGTGACATACGGAGTACAAGTCGAAATTATCCCCACCATGAGATATTTGTTATCCATTGCAACTAAAAGGAATGAGGAGGG
>JADHKT010000037.1:0-237733 GCA_019925285.1 Graphium sp. VPRI43844 | reverse complement strand
AAATAATTAAAGAGGTTATTTTGGTTGTGTTATGTGGCTTTAAAGTCAACTGATTTTAATGGCCAGAAACCCTTTTTTATGGATTGGCGTTTTTTTTGACCGCCCACTGTATGTCTAAGGTCTTGCTTTATACTTGTATTAGGTTATCTACCATCAGCGAGGGAACTCATGACCACACGCGCGCACGCAGTCTACCTAAACGATATCTGGATAGCTTAAACTGTAAGATGTACTAGTAGGCACCTCTCGGGACTATTTAAATGCGAGTATCCATGCCCTCGACAAGCAAACTGGCTGTAGTGAGGCAGTTGCTTTATTTTTTCAATCCTAGGAAATTTCGCTTTTTTTTCTCTAGTTTATGTGGTTTGCTCGGGGCTTCTGGCTGTGGCGCTGGCGAAGCTTGAGGCGATGGGCGATCCGTTTGGTATGATTGCATAGGGGCGTTTGAGGCGCCTCCGTAATTCGCACTACTATTGAGAGTCATGGCTCCAAGGGCTTGGGTCGGGGGGGCCACAGGTCGGGTTGGGAGCCCTCCGCGCGGCGGGGGTGCTCGACCGCCGTCGCGACCACCGCTTGGTGATTGGTAAGGCTGCTGGGCCTTTGAGGAAGCAGATCGTGAGTCACGGCCAGGATCACTTCCCATACCCGGACCGGCCAATGCACCGGGCCCCGGTACCGGTCCAGGCCCCGCTCCCGGTGCGTTTAGAGCACGTTCAAATAGATGAGCCGGTGCTCTGGGCTTAGGTCTGTCCATAGGCAGATCAAGGCGCCTCCTGTCCGCGCTTAAGTCACTAACCTGGCGAATAAAAAGTTGCGGAGTGATCATGTGGCTAGTTAGCAAGAAGATGTCTTTGCTCTGCCTAGCAGAGACATCATAACACGCCCGACTCTCGCTATAGGTTGCGCCACCCGCTACAAATACAAAGAAGCGCTGCCGGTTCTCTACGGGCCGCCGACCGGCGGCAGCCCAATTTGAACGGCCAGCACGGAGCGATCCCGACTGATTGGCCATCAAATCTTCATTAGGATCTGCTGGTGGACGAACATAGGGAAATATGGTCTGATCCAGTGTTCCACAGGCTAAGTCTTCTAGAGCTGATTGCAGGACTGGGCGAAATCGGGATAGCGCATACTCGTCATCTGCGACGGAAATTGTAGTGTTCCTCGCAAATAGTGGCTGTGGCGGATTTGCCGGCTCTTTGAGTTCACGGGTCGTGCGGGCACCGAGGATTTCAAGGTTCTCGGCAATCTCGCCGTCGCGCGGGGGAAGCGACGCATGAGCCAAGAGCCGCTTGACGTCCTCGACGATCACTCCCCCACGGTACATTAGATAGAGAATGATAAGTCGAAGGCGGTCGGCGGGCCCGACCGCTTCATTGTCTAAGAGTCGCACCACCTGGTCGAGAAGGTTCTTGGGTTTCCTCCCGTCGTCGTCGAGGCCCGTAGCCAAAGTTTGCTCAACCGAGGCTAACTCGGGAAGGTTGTTCGCTTGAAATATGTTCATACACTGTTGTGCCATGTTGATGTGAAGGGAATAAGCCTCCTTCATTTCTTGAAACTGAGGTAGACCAGCCAGCATGTCCTTGATCATATTGACGCTCGTTTTATCCTTGTTCTCGTCGGCGAATTGAGGATTCGCTTCCAAAAAGCGACGGAAATCGCCCATTAGCTTCTCAATGGTGTCCTTCATATGCCGGTGACGGTTATCCACCCATACCGAATCCTTCTCCTGAAGTTCGACGTCCTTCTCTTCTTGGTCGCGGGTTCCCTCGTTGATGATAAGCTTGAAAGTGACCTTTTCGCGGTCCTCGATCGGAAGCAGGTCATGGGCCATGGCTTGGTATGTGAATTCGTGCACGAGGGGGGCCATGAGATCCATCGAGCGGTCGGTAATTAAGAGTGTGCTTTGGGGTCTAGAAGACTGGGGAGGGAAATTGCGATTGAAATTTGCGTAGCTATCGAGCTCTTCTTGCACAAACCGGGCGAGATGAGTGCAGAGAACGCTGGCCTCATGTGTAGGATTCGGCGGACGGTAATACCTCACTTTGGGGTACTCTCCCATCGTTACACATACACTCATGATCTAGGCAAGACCATACTTGTTAGCGGCTGGACTGGGTGTCCCGCAGATGACCGGGGTTTGGCTGCAGGAGCCGGAATTGCAAGATCCCTTCATACCTTTTGTGCAAGTATCTCCATATGCGGTCGCACAAGATTGTTACAGGCTGGATGGTATAAAACGGGAAAGCTCCAGGGGTCGCGGAAGGTTACTAGGTGAGATTCGCGGGGGAAAAAGTCGATGGCCATTGTGTCGAATCCGGAAATCATCTGCCTTGCTCCGGGCACAGCTTCGATTTTATGGCGGAGAGAGTTGTCGAGGAGGCTCGTCCAGATTAAAAAGGCAGATCTGTAACGTCGGCGCTCGAAATCCGCCACCAAGCATTCGACAATATGTGGTTCTGGGGATAGCAGGTATATGGCG
Organism: Graphium sp. VPRI43844; assembly: GCA_019925285.1. Taxonomy (NCBI): domain Eukaryota; kingdom Fungi; phylum Ascomycota; class Sordariomycetes; order Microascales; family Graphiaceae; genus Graphium; species Graphium sp. VPRI43844. The sequence continues at coordinate 235,251 of JADHKT010000037.1, read as the reverse complement.
TCCATGTCGGGGTTCATCTCCCTCCGTTCCTCGATTTTCTCGATATCTGTACTGATTTATTAGACTGATGGGAAAGGCCAAGGGTCGCGAACGAGGTCGGGGGCTTCTTTTTTTTTTCGGTAGAAGGGGACGCTGGTAAACGTACTCGAGATCCTCTGATCAAGGATATCATCTTCCTTGGTGACATTGTCGACAATCGCCTTTGAAGCTTCGTCGAGGACCAATACCATCCACTGCAAATTATTAGAAAAAATCTTGCCTGGAGCGATGATGGGAGGGCAATGGAACCCAAACCAAGACTCACATTTCCCCGGGTAATATTACGCAAGGTACTTATAATAGCTAGAAGAAAACATTTAGCGTTGGCTACCTGTGACCTTTGACCGAAGAAAGCATACCATCTCTCTGTGCATGAATGATGCTGGCAGCCATCGTGGGAAGGGTTTCTGGCGCCGACGAGGCGGCCTGGCGGGGAAAGCGCGTGGCTCTAGTGGGAGGGGTAACAGCTCCGGGACTTGGGTCGATAGCGTTGGAAAGAAAGGACTGTGGGCCTATAGCTTTGTTTAGAAAACACAAAAAAAACAAAAAGTGCTTGTTCGATGCAAGAAGGACTAGAGTAAGCAGGATTTTAAATTGATGCGAGGTTGGAGGCGATTTCGAAACCCGGCAAGCCTGGGCTGGCTGTACGGAGTACACCTGGAACAACTTGGGGTAGTTTGGAAGTGGGGTGGCGAGGTGGGGACACTGTTTGAGCAGCACAGCACAAGTGATTTTTAAGATTTTTAGAATGGGAGCTAAGACAACTAGGGGTAAAAATGGAAGATTTAGAGCATGCGAGTGGATCGCCTACCACTACCACCACCTCTCTCAATGACGCCTCTGACGCCTCGGAAGCGAGGTAGATATGTAGGTGAAGAAACGATAGAAACGAAGGAAAGCGCCGGAATCCAGTGTTATGCTAATGACAAGGAACAGCGAAATACCCACCAATTTCTTTCTACCCTTGTCTAGCCATATGCCGCCATTACTCTGAACAACACCTGAGCTGTCCGCATGCCCTTAGACATTCAGTCTGGCATAAAGCATCGGCTCGACTCGGGCTAAAGGCTCGCCGGAAGTTTGTATTTTCCGCCAGGGGTACGCTGGCCAACACTACCCTCGACTGAAGTTCAGGTTGTACAGTAACCGAGTGAACCCCATAAGCATGCATGCATTCACGCACCGTTTTGGCCGTCTTTGTGAAGCTCGTAATACTGTCGTCGTCAATTGTGATATGGACAGAGGCAACAGCTTTATGTTGGTCGAGTTGCCAGACGTGAAGATCGTGGATTGATCTGATGGAATCGATCTATAAGCGATACAGGGGCTATTCAGTCTCGTCCCAACATTCCTCTTAGACTAGTTTCAAATGGGGAATACATCTTACCAAATTCAAATCATGCTTGATATCGTCCAGCCGAACTCCAGGTGGCGCACTCATCAATAGAATTACGCCGGATTTCTTGACGAGTGGTAATGCTGAAATGAATATGGAGATTGCAATTAGCAAGCTCACTGCAGGGTCAGCGTAATACCGCTGTTCGCTAAAGGTCTTCCAGATTATGATGCCGGAAATCATGACCCCGATGTTGTTGATTGCAGCTCCAATCACATGGATGAGGACGCCGAGCATTCCAAGATCGTACCCTGGTTTCGCAGGTCCGATCATATTATGTCTATGCCCTCCGTGGCCGACGATGACTGTACCAAAAGGCCATTGTTGCAGTTGTATTCCGTCGTTGTTGGTGCCATGGCCCTCACCTTGACCTCTATTTTGAGTATCGTGATGAGAACACACAGGTCCATGATCGTGCCCGTGGTCTAGTCAGGTTTAGAATCATCGATCCAGCGTTTATGAAAAAGTGAACTTGATATGCAATTAATTCGTAACCTACCATGTAATATGAAGATAGTAACCAAATTCAGACACAGCCCTAGACTACCCATGATGACCACGAGCATTGGATTCTTGACATCTAAGCCACATTTCCACCATTAGTATTCATGATGAACTGAGAGAATTCTGACTGGCTTACGCTCAACATAGATGAAGTGTTCGATAGACTGCAGGAAAATACTGATTCCTAGGGCTAGAAGGAAGACGCCGTTGAAAAAGGCACCGAGAGTCTGCGCTCTTTGCCAGCCGAATGAGAGTGATTGAGAAGGTGGCTTGGTTTTGTCTTCTGACTTCTGTCACAACACCACATTCCATTGTTAGTAAGTTGCTCAAAACCTGCATCAGAAACAAATTGAAGCCGAAATACTTATACAATCAACGCTGCCAGTGCTACTATAAACCCAATCATATCATTGAGCTATGGCCATAGCACAACGTCAGTACGGAAGTTCAACATCAGGGATCAAAAGTTATGACTTACATAGTGGAAAGCGTCCGCCACAAGGGCAAGAGACTTGGTATAGAACCCAATGGCAAGTTCTGCGGCGAAGAACATAAATGATATGACTATTGTGATCACCAAGCGATGTTTAGAAGAGAGTGATAGGAGTGCCATCTTAGCTGAGCGCGTGAAATTCTTGCAGGGAAAGGACAGAAATCTCGGAGGCGGAGGACAAGAGGTTTTGTTTTCTTGTTCGACCGGACGGGCGAGGAAGGAGAATCTAGAATAATGAGGAGGGGAAGGAGGCGGCATTGTATCTATATAGCATTATCAGACCTCAGTCAAAGCAGTAGTGAGTGGCATGGCCATCGCAAGGTGAATCAACTACAGCGGTTTCTTGATTGCTCGCGGTGGAAAAGTCTTCATTCACTGGGAAGACAGCTTCGTATGATAAGTAATTGTGTTCTACAAATATCTATGTCACAGCGATCTCGAATGACCGAAGGCGTACATGTATCTTGACTGGGAGGCCAATAACAACCCCAATAGCCCGTAAGATCCCGTTGTGTTTCACAGTATCGCCATATATGAAGGGCGGCAGGGAAAAGGTCAATTATATGTGAGTAACTAAGAAAAAAGAAGAGCAGAGGAGCAAGTTCTCCAACGAAATAACGGCCAACAGTCGATCTTCTCGGGTTTACAGGTGATGATTTTCACAAAATCCTTGCCGGAGGCCATGTATCCGTGAGTCTTAGGGTGTTAGAATGGACACAATCGTCTGGCGAGACAGATTTTAGATTGGAGCGGCCCACAACGGGCAAACCTTTCAATTTTCCCGGAGCAACAAGCTCTTTCCCAAACTATGCTCCGATTCGTACAAGTTGAGGAGTGGCCGGGCAAGGGGAAAATATCAGTTGGTGAAACCGTGCACCAAAAGAAATATTCACAAAATGCAAAGTGGCTCGGCACCATCCAGTTCTTAATAGATAATTTGGTGGACAGGTTACATGCATGTGAAACTGCAGCCTCGTCACAAGGTCACCAATTGGCCGGGCCCCGGGGTCAAACGACGAGGTTGTTCGAAAGGGTCAAAAGTATGAGGGTTCAAAAGCGGTGTGTTGATTCTGTGTTTCTGCCACTTTTGCCTTGTACCCACTCACTTCCCCACACTCCCTACATGAAGCTTATCATCAACCTTGCAGCTTGCAGGAGAGCCTACCAACCAGCCTGGTCATCACAGCATTAGTTCGATTTTTCCTCCTTTTTCCCCTTTTCTTTTTCCTTTTTTTTTCAAACAGGGTTCTGTTCCATTCAAATCTGTCCATGTTGTCCGGTTTATTCTCTATCAGAGTGGCCGCCTCGCCTTAAAAAGTGACGTGACTTCCATTTTGCGAAACGAAGCGAATGCTCAGCCATACACGGCTACCACTCTTCGTCGCCCGCGCTACAAAATGAGAGGTATTGCGATGAGGTTATGAACTATCTATTGAAAATCTTCTTGTCGCAAGCGAACTGGCGTTCAATTGGCCGCCCAGGTGTCAACCCCTAACTCTTTGACCATCTCACATTGACAGCCGACCCCTCTGCTCCCTCCCCATGTCCCGCCATGCCTCCGTCAACTCCGCACCCGGGGCCTTTCCCAGAAAGGTCCCTGGATTGTCAAATCACTTGAGGCAGTTCAGCAAAACAAGCATCGGCCAAACAACTGCGACAGCCTCTAGGTCTTCTGACACAAGCTCGATCCGTTCCGCCTTACGATCCGATGCCCATTCCACGCGCCAGCAAAACCAGACGGGTCACCGATGTGCCATTCAAATCAGTGAATCGTACGGTGGGCCCGATGTGTTGCTCAACCTCAATTCATTGGGAATTGCCGTTGCGCCCGGGACCCTGATGATGATTAGTTGGACCGACGGAGACAAGCCCTCGACGACCCACGCGTCCACCAAGAAGCATGACCTCCCCGACCTTTCAAAAGATCCACACACTCCAACAGATGCGCACACTGATGCGCAATCCAAGAAATATTTTTTCACCGCTAAGAATATGCCGAAGGACGTCCGTAGGACCGGGTCTGTCGAGCTTCTTGTTGCCAGGCATGTCGCTGAAGCCTTTGGCCTTCGCAAGGGCGTCCAAGTTGTTCTCAACCCAGTCACGGACTATACCATCGTGCCCGAGGCATCCCACGTAGAGCTCACGTTTAAAGACCAGTATCTTTCGCGATCCGATATGTGGCGTATAGCGACGACTGAGCTCTCACAACGAACGGTTTACAAGGGCCAAAACGTCATCTTCTTGGGTTCGATTCGGGCCCAAATTACCGCTATCTATGTGGGAGGAAAGAAGACTCACTCGGCCTTTTTCGTTCGTGACACGCGCCCCATCTTTCGGAGTGAGTCTGCTCGTTACGTCTTGTTCATCCAGATGGCTCGCGAGATGTGGGACTTTGACTCGGACGGATCGGGGGAGATTGTATTCAACAAAGTTGTCAACGGTTTCCTTCCCGCTCTATTCAAAAGATGGGCGAGTCTGAAAGTGAAACACCTTGTGACGATTGTACTCTTCTCTCGTGTCGAGTACGACGCCGGGCTCTCGACGGATTTTGCAAACACGGTCCTCCAGGGCGACTATTACACTGGTGTGCAGTCGTCAGGCAGCAAACGTCCTTACAAAGACTTTTATCGTGTCGTCATTACGGAAAGGTCAAGCTGTGAATGGACCACCATCTTGAACCAGCTCAAACGAGAGTTCAACACCTTCCGGAGAGACATAAGTCTGCATCATCAAAAGGCTTGGTCGTCATTTGTCCCATTCGCCGAGGAAGCCGGGGTGAATTCCGCTGTAGCCAACCGTGTCAAGGCAGAGCCTTCTCTTGCCATGTACGGCAATGTCCTCGAGGCCATTCACCTAGCAGCTTCGCAATATGCCCACGACTACATCGATAGGGATTTACTAAGAACCGGAATCTCTGTTGTAGTCATTAGCCCCGGCACCGGTGTCTTCGAGGTTGACTACAATGCATTGCGGAGGACCACCGAAGCACTGGCAGGAAACGGAATAGGAATCGATCTCATCTGTCTCCCTAAGATGCCCCTCCATTCAGTGCCCCTCTTCCGGTATAGGAACCCGCGTCTCACCCACCCTCATCTCGGTGGGAGAATGGAGCGCTGGTCGCGCAGCCGTGAGAGTACCCCTAAACAGCCCAACTCCGCTGTCGGTAGTTACCAATCCCTTTCCGGGTCACTCTCTCCTTCTAAAGGCCTGGGCTTGGGCTCTAGAATGGATTCGTTCAGCTCTATCATGGAGGAATGGTGCTACGCAATCCCGCAGTGGCTCCACGTCTCGTATTGGGCGGGCACAGCCGAGGAGGCATTGTCCTATCAGGGCATTGCCCTATCTGCTTTGAACGCAACTGCCGAAGAGGAAGCTGAGGGGGAATTTGCCGTCCGTTGTAAGATGTACGAGCTTCAGATGCGTAGTGTTCTCGAGACCAACGAAATCGAAACGGTCCCTCTGCATTCAGATCCTCTGTTCCCAGCTAGCGTGATCGAGTCTGCGGCTGCTCAACAATCCCGCCGAGGCGGCACTGACGAGATCGCCTACATCCCGAACAGGCGGGTTCCCGAGTCTTTGCATGACCAGGTATACAAACATACCCGGATGATGCCCAGCATCATGACAAAATCGAATGAATGGCCCTGGAAACAACTCATTGAGTACGACACTTCCCGGGCCAAACTCCCTTCCTCCACTGGCGCCTCGCATACGTCCAAGGGTATTGGCGACCTTGACGAATCCGTTCGCCAACAGCTCATGCAAGATGCTGGGCTTTTTGGGACCTCGGTCCCTGATCGTCGCCCATCCACCTCTACGGCGCAGGGGACGAATCGGAAAGTCTCGGCCACCACTGATGCAGACTTTGTAGCCTCGATGACTAAAGCCGCTCTCCGCAGAGGTTCGGAGGCCTCGAGGGCGGGAGACGCAAAGGCTTTGTCGCCTGGAAAGCCGACGAGGCTACCCCGACAGATCAGTCTTAGTACCCGTGGATTTGGAATCGCGCCCCCAAAAGCCACGCTCGCTGATGTCCAGGTGGAACCTGTCAGCGCAACGGCCTCACCCTCTGTGATGACACCGAACCATCATCGGCCCTCCATCGATACTTCTGGCAGTCTAACCCCCCGGTCAAGCATCTCTGCTGCTCCTGGCACGCCGCAACCGACACTCAGCAGAGCTATAACCACCTCCGCCCCCCTCGCACTTCGGCGCAATGCGTCTGAGATTTTCAATAGCATCGTACCATCGACACCCAGTATTCCCATTGTCCAGAAAGACTTTCCCCAAGCGAGTATTGGTGGAGATGACCCCAGCAAGCGTGGCTCGATGATGCAATCCTCGTTGAGCCGTCGAGATCGATATATTGAGGACAGAGATGCCAAGTACTCGGACGTCTTACGAGCTGAAGATGCGCAGAAGATTTACCACAGCAAGTTGCGGGCTGGTGCTCTCGAATTGTCTCACAATGTGGCACCATCCGTGACCGTATCACCGTGGCTGACGATTGTCAACCCGTGTAACCCAGATGCCGACCATGTCAGCGATACTGTTCTCTACAGTCGATGGCAGCACGTGTTTCCGAGAACATCTGAAATGAGAATGATGAAGTGGAAGGCACTATGCTGTCCCGCGGCGGTGCCACTGACAACGGAATACTTCCCGACTAGGTCGCAATTCCAAAACGAATATCAGAGCACGCCTTACAATATTGCACAAAATGCGGATGATGAACTGAGCGAGCCATCCCCTAGTCGTGAGGAATTCTTGCGCGAGCTGATAGGCCTACGGTTCTCCCAAGGCTTCCAGGTAGTTGTTGGACCTGCTGTTGCGAAAGCCTTTGGCCAGAAGCATCTCAAGATTGCCGACATCTTCTCGAAAGATCAGAAGATGGAAGACGGCACAAGTGTTTTCATGTCCGTAGGGAACACAATCCACCAGCTCTCGTGTGTCAACGGAACTGAGGTGGAAGTCAATATTTACTCTCGGAATGTCTCCGAAACACCAGTTCCGTCTGCCCAGCCGCCCAGTATCTCTTACCGCCCGGCGATTCGTACCTTATTCGACGACCACTATGAATCGAGACGGATCGACATTGCCACACCAAAGCCTGAGCGAAACTGGAACAGTATTGATTCGTACGTCGCCGGACATACTACCAACATGACGGAGGGTCTTCGTTACTGGAGAACAAGATATGTGCTCATTCCAATCGAGGCGCGTAGTTCTCTGGTTCACAAGGGCACAGAGGACAGTCCCGAGGAGATCCGTCTAGAGGGAATCAAGAAGCTCGTCATGTCATGGCAGAGGAATCGCCATGTCTCCCCAATGGAGCGTCGCTATCAGAATCTGGCGCCGAAGGCCACTGACGATAGTCCATCTGACATTGTTTACAAAACAGAAGACCCGTCGGTCGTCATCGCTGCAGAGCTAGAAACCCTTCCCCTTTACGAGGGGCTTGATGGCTCGTATCGGCGTGGCAACCTGTTGTCGTCCCGCAACAGATTCCAAAAGTCCTCCCTCAACATGGCAGCCCTGGCTGAAGCTATGCAGCAACCGATAGAGAAAGGAGGTGTACGAATGCAAAACCGCCGCTGGCACTTCCGAATGCACTATAATTGCTTTATCGGTTCGGATATGACGACCTGGCTGCTTGACAACTTTGATGATATCGAGACCCGAGAAGAGGCTGAGGCTCTGGGCAACACGTTCATGGCCCAAGATGATGAGAAGACCACCAGGGACGATGGAAAGGAGGGCACGTCCAAGGAATCAAATTCTTCTAAGAGAGACAAGGGGCTCTTTGTACACGTTGAGCGACGCCATAGATTCCGTGACGGCCAGTTCTTCTATCAATTCGCCAGCGAGTATGCGAAACCAGGCGCATCCTCGGGTTGGTTCAACTCACGAAAACGTGACCAGTCTGTGCCATCCACACCTTTGACCGACTCGATGATGCGTGATCCTCCGTCTCGTCAGCTAATAGGCTCCCGGCCAACATCCGTCCATGAAGAGTCATCGCCAATTTCAGGTGCAACCACACCTACGGCACATGGATCTGGCACTTGGGCGAGGAAGCCTCGTCCTAGAGTCGTCCTCAGTAAAGTCACCTCATTTGATGTTGACCAACGGCGACGGTCATATCGGCCGGAGCGAGTAAACCTCCATTACGACCGGCTGCACAACCCCGACAGCTGCTACCACATCCGTCTCGATTGGATGAATGTAACCGCCAAGTTGATTGCCGACATGGTAGAGAGTTGGGCTAGGGACGCCATCGGCTACGGGCTTCGACTCGTGGAGGTTCCTATTCGAGAGGCATGCAGCATCTCTGACATCAACCCCTTCCGTCGTCCCTATGTGATCAAACTGTCTCTTCCCCCTCCCGACCAACTGCCAGAATCTTTAATCGAGCCAGCCCCATTCACAACACCGGGGCCATCAAACCGTTTCTTCTACCAAAAAGCTATCCTCAAAAAAATGGACTTTGTTCTCGACGTCGAGGCAGCAAGCAACTTCCCAAGCGACGTCGACGTAACCTACACCTGGGGAAAGCCCGACTTCAAATACAGCCAATACATCCACCGATCCGGCGCCGCCCTCGTCGAAATCACCGACGACGGAAACTTCATCCTGATTGCCAACAGACTCTACAACAGCCTCGCAGAAATGCGCATCGAGAGAGAAAACAAAGAACAGCGCAACGTAGCAGACGGCAACACTACGGCTCCCATTTCCGCTACAGACCGCGCAAGTCGCATAGCCATGGCAACAGCACCCCATTCTGCCCACAGCCTCGGCGATTCAACACCCATAAACTCCCCCCTCCTAAGAGCAGTCTACGTAAACTCGCCCCTCCAAAAGCCAGTCCAAGACCCAGCAGCCACAAACGGGTCCCAACTCGGTTCCGCTGCCGTCGTCGAACCAGAAGCCATAATAGACGTATTCACAGCATTCTGCTCGGATAAAACCGCGTTAGAAGCCTTTTACAACGAGACGATGGAAAAGGGCATTGGCGTTGCACAAACGCCCATCGTCGCGCCAGCGCCCGACCCCACGCCTTCGAGCGCGAGCCTGGGTCCAGCGGCCGGGCTCGACGTCGTTCCCGAGGATGGCATTCCGACTTTGGGACTGCCGCCGTCGGTACTTCGCGATGTGGTGCCGCCTGCTCCGAGTCCGAGCCCGATGTCTCGGTTGAGTACACCTATTGGAGCTGGGATGCAAATGTTACGGAGAGGGAGCGTGCAATACGATAATTCGAATCATGGGGATACATAGTGTGGCATACTTGGATGGTGGTTTTTCTTTTGTCTATTTCGTCTTTGTTCAACTTTTATTTTTGTAAGAACGTCCTGCCAAGGACTTAAATAGAACTTGAGCTGTGAGACAAATGTTCTCTTTTCCTGCCTATCAACGACTATTATCTAGCAAAGTATAAGGCGACGATATGAGCCAGTGCCCCATGACCGTTGTCTGGTAGAAATGACAGGACAAAGTTAAAAAATTGCCCAAATGTCTGTATCACATGTCGAAATGTGTTCCAATTCCCAAAACATGAAGCAAAGAAATTGATTTTCGTATCGCTAATCCGAAGACCCTTGATCATAGTTTCCTCTCCCCTTAAACCTGATGCCCAGCTACGCCTTAACATTGGCATTTTAGGCCTCATGCGCGCCAGCCCCAATATAACGCCCCTGTCCTCATGGAAGAAAAATAAAAGGAAAGAAAAAAACAACAAGAAGGAAAAGAAAACAAAGGAAATGTAATGTACAAAGTCGTTCGGATTCTCGGGCGATTGCCTGAAACTACCTTTGAGTGATGGCATCGCCTCGGTTTATGGGTTCGTTGGATCAAAACCAATCCACCTCAACGTCTCCTTCAGCGTCTGCTTCCACGCTCTGTTTGCGGGGCCGTCCACGCGGGCGAGGTTTTGAATTGGACCGTGGCCGTTTCTTTCGACCTCCAGGCGTTGAGGTTGCCTTTCGTTTGCGACCCCTCTCGCTCGAGTGAACCTCTTCGTCGCCTTCGGCGTCAGGAGTACTAGGGTCTTCATCGTTCATGTCCTCGTCGTCATCGACCTTGAATTCTTTGTCCACATTCAACAGCTCCACTACGGCCTTGCACTTCTCCATCATGGTCTGGGGGCTGTCGAGCCCCGTCATGTGGGATGTCACCTCCTCCCAGAATTTGTCGCCCGTGACACCCTGAACACGTACAGGGCTTTTGGTAAGATCCTTGGCCAGAGCCTTGGCTTTTGTCTCGCGCCTGTTCGTTCCCAATCCGTAAGCCCGACGAAGATAAGTCCGGGCCTCCCAAAGACATAGCAGAATCATGGCGCCTGCGGTTAACTGGCGGAGACGCCGTGGATTAACATCCTGGCCAGGCTGTAGACTGGGTGCCATCGGTTCTAGGGTGTGGCCGTCGATTGAAGCAGCACTTGCGGGAGTTGCCTCTTGTGCAGGGTCCATGCGAACGTTGAAAATATCCGACTCGATGGCATGAGCAACGCTGGCACCTGTGCTTGTCACGATTTTCTCCATTGTTGTGACGGCTGTTAGAAGCTCACCGACAGTGAGATACTCAAAAAAGGCAATATTTTCAATGATGAAGCGAGACAATGCAACGTGGGAATGGCCATCGGCCGATGGCGCGAGCTTGGCCGGATCGAAGTCGACCTGGAAGCAAAGTTTTTCAAGGAACCGCTGTCGGTTTTTGCTCTTGCTAATCTTGAGAACCTCCATCAGAAGGTGTAGCTTGGCCTGGAAGGGGCTGGCGGTGGCACCGCGAAGATCGTGATTAATATCACGCTGGTAGTGAAAAGCTGACTGGATTGCCCGTGCGTATTCTCTCTCAAGAACAGTTTCGTGTTTCTCGTGAAGGGCGCGGTGTTCTTGGAAGGCGATTTCTGCAATTTTCGTCATAGAGGACGTCTCCAGAGTAATTAAGGTGACACCCGTCTCCTTCGGGTGCACAAGACCTTGTCTGTTGATGCTCCCAAGAACTTCCACAGCAAGGAACGCGTGCTCATCTTGCGTCGAGACGGCGATACGGGTGATTTCCTTGAGGAAGCGCTGTGTTGTTGCGCTCGCAACATCATCGTAACTGGTACCACCCATGACTGTGAGTTCACGCTTCTTTTCTGGCTCGGCACCACCTTTTCCACCACCTGGAGTCGCCGAGGCTGCCTCCGATCTCCTCTCCTCTGTCATCAGAAACTCTTTGAATGAGGCTAAAATCATCGACTCTAAAATTGGAGTTTTCTCCTCAAAAACTTGTTGAAACGTCGTGTATACATTAGGAGACACATAATTGCGTGGCCAGGATTGACAAACGAGGCCGATGGCATCCAAGGCGGCTTTTCTTGCCTCCTGAGGCCGATCGGGAGAAGCAAATGGTATCAGGGACTCAATCATTAGGGCAGGGACCGTCTTGCCCTTGAGCTTAGGCAACGCCTTCTTGAGGGTTTCCAATTGGCTGTCAATGTCGCAATGCTTCCCAACCATTCCCACGATTTCCGAGTATCGCTGGAAGAGAGTTAGCGTTTTGCTGTCGAGTTGAGCGGACCGAAGTTTCTGGATCGCTACCAGACTGGATTGTGTCAGTCGTCCTAGGGGGACAAAGTGATCAAGATGGCCGCATATGATCCAGACGCATGCAATCACATCGTCAAGGAGAAGACGGCTCACTTTTCCAATGGCAGAAAGCAGCAAGGTTCGGATATCCGAGAAGAATTGACTGTGCGCTGCTGAAATTAGCGGAAGCACACGACAGTAAATTACAACAGTTGCACGAAAGACATGCAGATCCTCTCGGCTGCTAAAGCTCGATAGATGCGGCTTCAAGAGTCTAATCTGCTCGAATGTGAAAAGCTTAGGCTCTGCTTTGGCAAAAATCATCAAAACCTGGAGGCCATCACGTCCCGAGGGAAGAGATGAATCGTCTGAGTCGAGTGTGTCGATTAGGCCAAACATGGTTGCAACTAACTTCTGACAAACGGAGAAGGGGCCCTCGGTAGGTTTGGACTGTGACCCTAAAATCGCCTCGAGAACCTTGTCCAAAACAGTAGCAACATTGCCATTCTTGACAATTTGGATCATAAGAGCGACATGATCGGTAAGTGAAGCCTGGAAAGCAGCGTTGTCCTCGGAGGAATAGAAAGGAGCAAACCAGACCTCCTCGATCATCTGGCGTGCGAGCTCACGAACCCCCTCGTCAGGATCTTGCACTCGTAGAAGCAGGCCATTGGCAATGGCACTGCGCAGGTCTCTGTTCCGGTTGCGAAGATGTATGTCTCTAGTGAGCTTCATAGCCCTTTTGCGCACCCCGACTCCAGTGTCAACAAATCGTTCGATTATACGTGGCGTCAAAATACCCTCGAGTCTAGGGCGCATCGAGATACATTTTCCAATCAAGCCGAGAGCCGAGTCGCGTACTTGTGTGGACGAGTCACTGGAACACTGGAGAATGAGATCGATCACGCTTTCCTTGTCAAGAATGGACGGGTCCGTCTCCAGAACTTGGGTGACACTTTTCAAACTCTTGCTTCGTACCGTAGCTTGGTCACTAGCAGCCATTGCGTGGAGAAGAATGTTGAGAATGTGGTCGAAAGCCTCGCAGAGCGGCGATCGGAGCACAATGACGGCGTAGGCGAGACGGGAATGATTGGATGTGACTTTTTGAAAACTGTACTCGTTTGAGAGCCAGCGCCAGTCCACAATCATCATCCGCAAGCGGTAGGCAAGACGGCCATACTCCTTGTTTCTCTCTTCAAAGTCCTGAGAGCGTCCCTCGTACGCACCGCATGCTTTCTCGGCCCAGTCACAAATCATGTATGAGATCGCATTCTTGAGATGAGGATCCTCAGACGACCTTTCTCCCAAAAACTCCAGGGCGGCACGGTACGGACCAGACCAAGAAACCAGGTGGTCCGGGCGCACCTTTTGTTCCAGCGCAGAGTTGGCGAGTTCGGTAAGAAAGCGAGAGAAACCATCAGATTCGTTAATGGCCAGGGAGTTGGCGGTTGTGCGGACGTGGGAACGAAGGTTCGAGATGGCAGCACCGATAGCACCTAGGACATCTAGAGCCATGTTTTTCGCTGGGGCGGCGTTTTTTTCGCCTTCCGAAAGCTTGATCATCATGAACATCATGATTCTCAATAGCAGTTCAGCGGCGGGCCACTCTGGAGAGTCGACGCAAGTCGTCAAATCCTCGACGAAGAGGTCCAATAGGTTCCGGTAAGGGGTGTCGCCAGTCTTGGTGGATTTTAAGGCACGTTTCACAAGGAAGTTGACCACGTAGCTGGCGTTTCGTTTCGCGGTATCTACCAGAGGGCTCATCATGGATTCCAATTCCTTCATAGCGATGGAATGCTGGAAGCTGCCGTCTTCTTCACTCCGAATGGTTGCGATGACTTTTCCCAGACCTGCACCAGAACCTGTCGTGCCATTTTCCTCAGCCCCTTCATCGTCGTCGTCGTCAACCCCTAAAGACTGAAGAGCCGCACTCTTTTTCCTCTCCTTGGTACCTTGTATCTGACATGAACTTGACTGCACGAGTCTCATGATAAGGGCTGTTACAGGCTGGATGCTCCCCCCATCGGCAAGTTTGAAGTGTCGTGCACTTTGTTTTCCAACGGGAAGTTTTTCAAGCGACGTCAGGATTTCGTCGATGATGCCCTGTCTTTGCTGTGGGCTGATGGAGAAAATTTGACAGAGCATGTCAATGGCAACAAGACGAAGACCATCAAACCGTTGAACGCCAATAGCAGAATCCTTCTCGTAGTGGGCGTTCTCGACGAAGATTAGATTCGAAGATGTAAACTCCAGAGTATTGACAACCATATCTGACAGCTCCATTGTAGTAACCAATGACGCCATGATGGTGAAGAGTTTCTGCACGTTGACAAAAAGTTTTGAGAGTTGCTTCTTGTTCGCCGCCAGTAGCTTAAACAGGGTTGCCGAAGAGCCAACAGCCCGAAGTTCGACAACTGGAATAACGATACCTTCAAGGACACCTTTGAAAAGATCGAGGCACTGCTGTATCGTTTCTTCTGAGTACAACTGCTTCTCATCTCGACCGCCGGACATGATTATCAATGATGTGCGTGCGGCTCGCAGGGCAGCCTCAATTTCTGGCAAATTTTGAAGCCAGGCATGGAATTCCGGTTCGCCCCAAGTATCGTCAACTCTGATTTGGAGGCCGCTAGCGGACTTGAGATTGCCATCGCAAAGCTTCTGTAGTCTTAATAGGTCATCAATCGGAACTTCGCCATACGCGTTGAGCTCAATGACTTTGTTCAATGCAGCTTGCGCTCTTTGATGGGCCAGCGTAGTCATTGTAGGCTCCTGATCACTAGTCAAGACTACCAACATGCTAGCTGCAGGCTCCAGAGCGAGGGCTCTGCCCACGGCATCAAAAATTTCGCTCGCGAGTTTCCGTAGGTCATCCAAAGCTGCATCGGCTTTTTGGCGTTGATTCAAAGTCAGGCCTAATACACCATCGTCGGCCCGAATCTTACGATTGGAGGCATTCGCAGGTGGGATATCAGGTACAACGTCCATCTCCATATATTCATTCTGGTTAATGACGCGTGGCTGAAGCTCTGTCATCAAGGATCCTGTTCCATTAGTCTCCTGCACATGTCCAGTAGTGCTCGGAAGTGGCACGGGAGAGGGCTTGGCTTCAGAAACCGGCATAGTTGGGGCTGAAGCGTTCACGATAGTGGCAGGCATCCTCTCAGGCGGCATTGGAACAGGTACAGGTGTCTGTATAGGCACTGGCAAAGGAACGGGTGTCCGCTTCGGTAGCGGAACCGGAGTTTGTTTAGGGGGCGGAACAGGCGTCTGCTTCGGCAGTGGGACAGGTGTTTGCCTCGGCAAAGGCACAGGCGTCTGCTTTGGTAAGGGGACTGGAGTTTTCTTAGACACTGGAACAGGTACAGGCGTCTGTGCAGGCGTCGCAGGCGAGGCTGACACGGCAATTGTCGTCTCTAACATTGAAGAAGCGGTTGGTTCATTTGAGGGTTTTGGCGAAGGCAACACCGGAGGGGAGACCGAGGGTATGTCAGCTAGGGGGGGGAGTGGTCTAACAATTTGCAGATCAGCTGGCGAGACGGTAAAGGCGTCTCCCATGAGGGCTGAGTTGGATTGAAAGATCGAAGGTAGGGGTTGTTGGTCATCCGAAGGACCAGCTTGACCCATAAACTGGTCCGGGTTGGTCATGTACTCGGACTCGTCAATCTGAGACTTGACAGGAATATTGATTTCAATCTTGGCATTGTCGTTAACCGCCTGTACATTCGCGGTAGGATCTGGCTTTGGTCGTGGCGAGTTGTTTTGCTTTACAACAGGCGATCGAGCTTTCGCGATGAAGGGCATTGAAGGTTGACCGTTTGTAGGGGTTGGGGCGCCAGAGCCAGAATCAGAGACCTGGAAGGCATTCGCCACTCGATCGAGAATTGACGACGACAAGGGAGAAAGGCCGTAGGACAGACTGTGCTGGGTAACAGCCTTGCTAACCGACTTCGTACCATTTTTGAATTTGCTGCGCAATGTTAAGTCTTTACTTCAACCTAATTAGGAACGTGGCCTGACTTACTACTTGGTCCGTTGACTAGGTTTTATTTCATGGATAAAGAGATCTGTCATCTGCTTTAACTGTTTGGAGGAGGGCGATTGCCCAGTTGTTTCTTGCTTTAACTTCTCGAATTCATCACGTGAGAAGTCACCCAAGAGCGACGGGACGATTGGGCCTGAGCCAATGAGGGGTTCTGGTATCAGGTCTAAAGAAGCAGTTTTGAAGTCAGACATAGCTCGCGGTAGGGGAAAACAAGAACACAGATTCGTGGAAAGGTAAAGCGCACCAGAGTTGACAGGGACAATCGAGGTCTGAGGTGAGTATGGCAGAGCCTCTTGGAGAGTGAAAGGCCGGACATTTCCAAATTCATACGGAAGAGGTATCGGGTCATAGTCGTTTTGGTCATTCTCTGAGATGTGCGCCATAACTGATATTAGACGAAAGCCATGCAAAGGGCCAGTTGTGCGGGACGGCGATTGAGAAGGGCGCAAGAGAATCCGATACTAGCCAGATGCTAAGGCCGAGAATCCGTATGCATGGCAATTCGGAGACAGAAAAGCGACAAGTAAATAGAAACTTCGGGCACACTCCACTAAAGATAATGGAGAAAAAAAAAGTTTGTATCGAATGGATTAGTTATGTTGATTAAGGAGCGTGGTTGCGATGTGGTGATTGCACAAGCAAGGTCTAAATGCTAAAATGCGGGAGAGGCCAGCCTTTCTCCAGTCAAACCGCCTTACCATGACTAGGTAGCAGGCTGAGTGGGGCCGCTTAGCTGTTGTTCCGATATTATCTTATCGGTTTTTCCGTCATAACCCCGGTCGCTCTTTCCAAACAATTGAGCTTGGGGCAACCAGAAGTAACCCCGTACCTTCCTAATGGGAGACCAAGTCAAATTGTCTGGAGAAGGGTCTTTTTTTTTTTTTCCTCTCAATTGACTCCATTTAACAGAAACTACTATAGGCACTCAATTGCAATTGCTTTTGGCTGACTTTATTCTCGGTGCAACTTGAAGGAATCTTCAATTATCCTTCTTCTCGAAATAGCTAATTTTCAACATGACGACCGTCGGATCGCTTATGTTCTGCACAGATTGTGGAAATCTTTTGCCTGCATCCAAAGGATCGAAGAAGAACATTCTGTCATGCGATTGTTGCGGCAAACAGACAAAAGGTTAGTACGGTTAGATTTCGAGTTTTCCTTTTCTCACTTGATGTATCTAACAGTTTCTCTTTTTTGCTAGATGCCTCATCAAGGACTGTTGTGACCGAATCGAAACCAGGCGACTTCCCCTCCTTGCTTCGACAAAAACTTCACTCGTCTATTAAAACAATCGACAAAAACACGATGGATACTATGGCCTTCACCAACCAGCAATGCGAAAAGTGCGGGCAACAAGAAGTCCGGTTTACGACTGTGCAACTTCGGAGTGCCGATGAAGGCTCAACGGTATTTTATTACTGCGATTGCGGGCACAAGTATTATATCTCCTTGAACTCCTTTGATTTAACCCTACTTTCCCACTAACCAACCTGCATAGATGGTCGACAAACAATTAGAAAACTTTTGGCCTGTGTAACGCAATTCATATATACATAAACTTCTGCCGGACCCTCAATGCCCTTATGCCTCAACCTTCGCTGATTCGGGAATCAGAGCGTATTCAGATTGGTTGCTTCGCTCAAATTCGGCCATATCTAAAGCGACAATGACACTATCTCTTACGACCTTCTCCTCGTCGTTAAGGAACCTCTTGAGGATATCTTCTACACCATCCTCGTCGCCGAGGCTACCGAGAGCCTCGGCAGCTTCGTGTCGTACCATGCTGGCCTCGTTGACGTTGGCAAGGGCTTCGGTAAGAGCTGGAATTGATGCGGGGTGGGAGAGCTGTCCGAAAACGAATGCGATCTCGTGCCTGAAAAGTGCAGACGAGTCGGCGAAACCTTTTGCCAATGCCAACACAGCGGGGACCGCAGTCGGGAGGTCAGGTGGTGATGCAAGGTCGCGAAGCGCAAACATGGCCCTGTAGCGACGAAAGAGAGGAAGGTCGGCATTCAAAAGATCACTCTCTAGGTCTTGCACAGTCTGGTCTGACTCGGGCACGGGTGGAGCTGGGTCAACGGAAGCAAAATCACTGAAGCCGTCAGTCGGTCCGTAGTGGGTATGGGGAGAGAGGGAGCCAGTTGCTTATTCAAGTTAAAATAATGGAACTTACCTCTGTCGTAACTTTTCCTGTTTTCTCGTAGAAGAGTTCTCCCACTCGATGCGGTCAATAGCGATTTCGCAAGTTTCCTTTACGGAGATGTTCTCGCCCTCACGGTCTCTGTAGCTTCGGAGCAAATCAAGATCTTCAGCGTAGCCGAGCGCACCCAACGCTTCCGCCGCTTCATGTCGGCACATGGGGTCTTCCTCGAGGTCTCCTAGAACATCCCGTAAATATGGTGCAGCTGCCTTGTTTCCGGACTGGCCGAGGCAGTAAGCGAGTTCATGTTTGAGAAGCGCCGATGGAGATGTAAAGGCGGCAGCGATTGCGTCGATGGCTGCTTTAATGCCGATCTCGTCGGAGTGTTGGGCAAGATGTTTGAGCGAGAACAGGGCGCGGAATCGAACAGCTAGAGGCGTTTCCTCAGAGCAGAGGCTGTCGCGAAGCGTCTTGATTGTGTTCAAGTTCTGGGCCGAGGAGCCTTCGGTAGGCGCCGCCATTATCCCTCTTGCGCCGAACTAATTCGGCCGAAATTCGTGCAAACTCTAAAGTTGTTGATATATTATTGAAGTTACAAGAAATTTCACGCCGATTCGATTTGATTTTCTTTCGAGAGGAATAGAAACACGGGCGGTTGACAAAGGAGGGTGGCCGAAATCGGGTGCTGAATTAAAGTCTTCGAAAGCTTCCCCTCGAATTTTTTTTTTTTTTTGGCGGGGTTATGATCTTATCAGTCATTCGATAAGAACTGAGGCGCGGGGGCACTGGCCATGTACTTTTGATCTCTCTCTGGTTTTTGAGGGACAATGGGGTGATCAAAGTCCTACTCGGATAACCATCTTCCACGCCTAGCATCGGAGAAAGAAGACTATTTAAAATGGTATTTGCAACTTATGCAATGAGGCAAAATAATACCGAATTCGATTTGTTTAATCTTACACTTTGAACTTTTTTTTGTGTTGAATATTTACAATTTAAGTCGAAGTAGTACAGGATCAAAACTATACAACGCCTTCAGGGTAGCTCAATCTCAAGGATGACGGGTCAATTCAAGCACACAATAAGAAGAGACATTTGCGTATATCATTTGATTTTCTTTGGAAAATTTCCATTGTTTAGTAGCACCAGTGTTGGCTTCTAAACTACAAGAGTAGCATTGCCTTTTCAACAGGGAGTTACAGTTACGGTTGCCCCAAGTCGGAATGGGTGGTGGTGGCGAAAACACCTGACAAATCCAAAAATCCCCACTACCAAAATGCCATGAAATGAACCAACTGATTCATCAATCCTTCTCCAACTTCTCCATAGCTTCAAGCGTTCCCGGAAAACACATAAGTTCTACAAGCGAAACCTCTGGCCGATCAGAGAATTTCCGATCCACACACTAAAGGGACCTCCAAAAGTAAAAATCAGCCACAGGAATGCCTTCCTTGGAGGTCTCCGACGCGGCGTCGGTATCGGCTATCATCTCCCACCCCCTCAAAGCACAGCCAACCCTTGTAGCTCCCGAGCCCGAACACTGCCCAGGGCCAGAATCAGAGCAAGCCGGAAAAGCCGATTCATGTGCAGGCTGTCCTAACCAGGCCGTATGCGCCTCAGCAACACCCCGCGGCCCAGACCCGGATGTTGCGGTTGTCACTTCGAGACTCGAAGGAGTACAGCACAAAATCCTCGTTCTGAGTGGCAAGGGTGGTGTTGGAAAGAGCACTTTCACCACACTTCTTGCGCGCGCATTTGCATCGGATCCAGATGCTAACGTTGGTGTAATGGATACGGATATTTGTGGCCCTAGCATACCGCGCATGCTTGGTGCTGAGGACGAGACAATCCACGTCAGCGGCGAAGGCTGGTCGCCAGTTTGGGTCATGGACAACCTTGCTGTCATGTCGATCCAATTTATGCTTCCTTCTCGCGACGACGCCGTCATCTGGCGCGGGCCCAAGAAGAACGGCCTTATCAAAAGATTCCTAAAAGATGTTGCATGGGGCGATCTTGATGTTCTTCTCGTCGACACGCCACCCGGAACTAGCGATGAACACCTCAGCGTCACATCCCTCTTGCGCGAGGGCGGTATCGACGGTGCAGTTGTCGTTACCACTCCCCAAGAGGTCGCTCTCCTGGACGTGCGCAAGGAAATTGACTTTTGCCGCAAAGCAGGCATCAAAGTTCTAGGTCTCGCCGAAAACATGAGTGGCTTTGTCTGCCCGAATTGCCGCCACGAAAGCGAGATTTTCCGAGCGACTACCGGCGGCGGACAAGGTCTGGCTGCGGAACTTGGCGTTCCATTCCTCGGCGCCGTTCCACTGGATCCGCGCATTGGTATGGCCTGTGATTATGGAGAAAGTTTCATCGATGCTTTCCCCGATAGCCCGGCATCCAAGGCGTTTTCCAGTGTCGTCCAGAACATTGCCAAGCAGATTGGTCTGGAGGTCAACGATACAACACACCCGGAATGAATGAGGGCTGTACAAATGTTCATTTTGGCACTGTCATGACGGCGCACACGCTGCTTTCCGGACATACAGCACTTTGAAGAATGCTCTGTTTACCGTAACAGAACATTCGAAACCTCGACGGGCACATCCGATCAACGGCCAAGCATTCGATCCAAGAACTTGAGAGGCTGTCCTCTACTATTCGAATATCGCACCACAAAACGCGGCCTTATATACATCAGGACATGAACCGAAACCCCACCGGCGTCCCAATTTGACAACCGTGCAATTATGCGGCGCCCAGCTTTTCAGGAATCTCTTCGAGATCCTCAGCGGATTCAATATCCAAAATCTTGCCGACCTCGCTTGTATTCCGCATCAGCTCTTTGGCACCGGCGTAGAGCATGCGCAGCTCCGCATTGCAAGTGATGGGAAGGTAGTAGATGAGCACGTATGGAACAGAAAGCCGACCGGAGGGCTAAGTTGGCGAAGGACAGATTACAACTGGTTAGCAATAGGGGCTATTGCAGGAATGCGCACGCACATGATGATGTGAACGAACAGGGAGGGGACAATGAATAGACTAGACATGGAGCCCACTCACCAATGTTAAGGGATAACTTAGTAGAATGAATCGCGGCGAATGGTCGGGTAGATCATCTGCAATCTCTTCCAGATTTGTGTATACAGTCTTGTCCTCGTCTTGGCGAATTTCAAGGGTCGCCTTATCAATGAGATCTAAACATTTGTATCAGAAGATGATCAAATAATTTCCTATTCCGGTTGATGTTCTCAAATGAACATACAGATCACAGCTTGTGGGTTGTTGGACCTGGAAGTTCCAAGACGGAATTTCCGCAAATGGTCTTTTGTCTCCTGTGAGAAGGTGTAAAGGCGTGATTCGGAGCTCTACAAGTATTTGGTTGCACCGCATTTGATTAGCGTTGTACCAATCGGTATCGGGGGAATGAAAGCAAAATGTTTGGCTTGGAATGGAACATGAGCCAATCATTCGATCAAAGAGCGGACTTGTAGTCTCCGGGATACAGTGCATTCCTTACCATGGTGTCGGACTTGGTTGGGGCTGGATTACGTATGTTGAGGGAGTTCGGAGGCTGGTGTCGCAGATGATGGTCTAGGGGTATCTTGCAAGCTTGTAGCTACGCTGTACGTGTATCTACTCGACTGAATGAAGAGCCAAAGCCTACCGGAGTAGACAAAGCAAGAAAGGACTCGACTGAGCTGAAGCTCTATTTGTGCGTCGGATGATGGTGATGATGTAAGGTTGCCCCTCATTGTGTGTTCGAATTCGAATCCCAAGCATTTCTACCCCCACCACTAGCCAACATTGGCTTATTGGCTTATTGGCTTGGCTTGTGGTGAGGGGTCGAGTCTGTCCAGACCAAATCAACACCCAACATAGCTACTGTGTAGTAATAGTTTTGTAGGGCTCAGAGCCCACTATAATTTGTAAATACAGCGAACTAATTCCCTGGAAACTATTCCCATTCCCCAAGCCTCTAGGATTTGATTTCGCAACGGCACTATCGAGAATCCAGTCGGGTTTTTCACGAGTCTATGAACAGAAGGGCTGGCCAATTACGTATCTTAACTCAAAATCACATTCTCCATACTCGGTATTCTCTCAGCCGAATCGCCAGTGCTTCCGCATTCCCTTTTTTCCGTGTCATCCTGTCTCGCTACTACCCATCACTTAATGTTCTCACGGCTTGTCCAGATCTCCCGGCATATTTCGCATCCCATTGCCGCTTCGCCAAAAGTCGTCGGTCTATCTCTATCTCGCGCTTCATCGTCGCAAGTCTCGACCCAACTCTCGGCAACCATGGCATCTTCTCTGCATGCGCGTGAGCGGGCGACGAGGACGATCCATACTGCGGGTTGCCTCATCATTGGTGATGAGGTTCTTGGGGGAAAGGCGAGTCTGTTCTTGGCATTTTTTGCGCCGCATTTTATGTGCTACTCTTGACACCGGACTAACTGTGTGCGGGTGCTGATTAGACGGTTGATGTGAGTGTCATTGATTCACTGATTGTTGCACTGTTCCCAGTCAATTCTTGGGTTATTAGGTGAGAACATATCAAGATGGCAGTTTACTTATGCATCTCAGACCAATTCGGCGTACTTTGCAAAATGGTGCTTCTCATTAGGAATCGTAAGTTCTCTTTACTATTTAAGATTTCATCACAACAAATTATCGCTTCCTCAAGTATTAACTTTGTACTGCCATATCTCTTCGTCGGATACCATTGTAGAACCTAAAGCGCATAGAAGTCATTGCAGATGATGAGAGTGAAATCGTCGAAGCTGTTCGAAGGATGAGCAACAACTATGATTTTGTTGTAACAAGGTATCTCATCTCATCTTTCATTCGCTTGGCCATGGGAGACGATTCGCTAACTATGAAATGCTTCTTTCCTCCCGAATCTCCGTAGTGGTGGCATTGGTCCAACGTGAGTTTCCCATCCGATCCAAATCCGGGCAGAAATTTTGCCAGGCTTAGTTTCTAACGTCAGAGACCTTACGGGTCGAGACTAGGCATGATGATATTACATACCAGTCTATCGCCAAGGCCTTTGAGTTGCCTTTGATCCTACACCAAGAATCCTACGAGAAAATGAAGAAGTTGTCACGCGTCCACCCGTCGCAAACCAACTTTAGCTGGGATGTCGATTCCCCGGCCCTTCGCGCCAGATTACGCATGGTTGAGCTTCCCATTGATGAATCGCTAGATTTAGCAGACCAGGCTCTCTTTGTCGACGATGAACTCTGGGTCCCCATCTCTGTTGTCAATGGCAATGTCCATATCCTCCCTGGAATTCCCAAGCTTTGTAAGAAAGCATCCATTCTTAATTCGCCCAACTACTGGGGGTACACGTATTTGCATATTTCTTGACACTTTCTTACTTTTTTTGATCCTAGTCGAGAGACTACTCGAGGGACTAAAGCCTCGCATCTTGCCACGACTTAGCGACCCCGAAGGAAAGGGAATCTGCCGGATTTTGATCTCGACTCCCCTTGCCGAGAGTCTCATGGCCGAATACCTCACCAAACTCGCTGCTGAAGTTGAACCACGCGGCGTCAAGGTCGGCAGTTACCCGAGGTGGGAGAAGAAGACCAACACGGTCACCTTGGTTGGCAGGTAAGTTAGCTTCTTACTGCGACTCGTTCAAACACTTTTTTTTTTCCTCTTGGCAGCAGCCATGTCCTTCTCTACCTCTTCAGATCCGCCAGCCACTAATTGTGCTATTAGGGACCGTGCCTACCTAGAGAGCCTCGTGCCTGATGTTGAGAAGAATCTTCAAGGAAAGCGTGTGGAAAATGAAGGTGAGGGAGAGGAAGAATAGAGATGCGAGGCCATCAATTTTTTCAAGATTTTATATATTGGGCAGTGCTCAATATTCATGGCTTTTGTATATAGCACGCTATAATTTTTTTGGTTGCATCTCGGACGGGTTGTTCTCTTTCTTGTCCGGAGTGGTATGAGAAGAGGCTGGCTGTCGAGTAAATTCTATAATTCTAAATGCCTATACTTGTATTCTGCTATTCCGTTTTACCGAGCCTTACATATTTCTATTATCCGAACCTATGTCGTCGCCTAAAGCTTTCCCCAAACGTGACCGTAGACTCCTCACACCTAAACACCTTATCAAATGCGCCCTTGTGAAGGAATGCTGTTGTATTCGTCGAACCAACGAGATATACAAACTCGATACTGGCACCCGCGTAAGCTATGAGCTGCTTCGAGTCATTTTCTCTCCATCCTAGCATCCCCCCCCGACAGCTGCGTTTCCAGCGAGGCAGAAACCACACGCCCTTGTGGTTGTGGTGGCAAATAAGACGTTGCACGGTATCGTAAATTTCGGCCATACGCAGGAAACCCTCTGGGTCCTTGGCAGGCATGACCATAGGCGGAACCAAATGATCAAAGCCTCTTGGTATCGTAGACAAGAAGAGGTAGCCGATGCTATGGAGCGGTGGCTGCGATACGAGCATGCGGCGCCAACTCGCACCGCGGCGTGTAACATGTTCGCGGGTGGCAGCGTCCTTTGCGGCTGCCTTTGTGAAATCATAGACGCCCAATCGTCTTCGGTAATGGCCCTTGTCTTTTGATGTTGTAGATAGAGTAGACAGCGACGTTTGATCGCGAGACCACGGCATCTTGTAGAAAGTATCAGGTTGGCGCAAATGCCCCTCATACCTATCCTCGGAACCCTCTTCGCAGAAGAAACAAGGCGAGAACTTCTTTACAAGTAGTGGATTCAGCGTATATTCGAATTCTCCCGTTGGTGGTGAGGGACGTTCAGGCATGGCCAAGACGGGCTTGAAATACAGGGCACGCTGCAATGGGATGGAAGAGTCGATTGTATTTTTCCAAGTCTTTGATACTCGTAACGCATTGACTAAGAGATCTCTCATGTCGAGAAACAGTAAGATAGCTTGGAGAAGGTCGGCGTTGGACAACACAGCGTCGACTGCGTTGACCTGTGCCAGCTCCATGGGTTTGGCTTCGAGAATCGAATGGAACCCGAAATGTCAGGATAAAAATACGATAAGAATACACGAAAAAAAAATAGAATCAAATCGATAGATATGCAAGAGGTTACATGGCAAGAGTGACAGATGCCGGGGTGAGCCCAACTTTTGTGCAGCTTCCCCCAGCTTTTGATGCCTGGAACCCTCCGAACTTGATCCGATGGGCATTTGACGATAGTTTCGATTCAGTGTGAAAACCCCGAGCCACAACTCTAAAAACGGTCAACCCAGTTAGTCATCGTGTGCCATGAGGCCGAATCGGTTTCTTTTAGGCCCGAGAAGAGCACTTATTATTAGCTCCTGCATTACCTTTTTGGTCTTGCTTGTGGCGCGGGGATTCTTTCCGAAATCCGACAATTGGTGGTTGGATAATAGAAAGGACAGAACAATCTTGACATTGCAGCAAATCTTATGTGGTTGCGATTTGGAATTTGGAACCTAGGGATTTCTAGAATTGGATTGGTTTTTTAAACTTAACGGATTCTCCCATAAACTATCAATTGCTTCAAGAAATGGCTCCTCACGTGCCTCTATGTCGAGGGCGGAAAGATGAACAACTTGCGCCGTGAGTAGCCTTACGTTGGTATTGCCACTACTGCGCTGTAGATCCTGTTCGCGCTACTACTTATCAAAGCAAAGTTTAATGGCAGATACGGGCTGAAGAGGCTATTTGCAATGGAAATGCTAATCATCGTAGTATCACTATCAGGCTACCCCCACACCATTGGCAAACCCAAAGAGGAGGCGACTAGGGTACTCCGTAGTTTGTCGATGCTTGCCTACCGAGTATTGCTTCATGTAGAGTACCTGCCTGTTCTTTCTCAGCTAAATGGACATAGAGGGCATAGCTCCCAGCAAAACCACTAGATCCTTCGGAAGAGGATCATGGGTGTGTTCGAAGAAGAGATTGAAGTTGATCACACATCACACCTTCATGTAATACTCCGTTGGATGGTTCATATCCCGACATCAAACCAGAAATCATTAGCGGATGCTAGAAGTGATGGGTCCCGCGATATGGACAGACAGACCACCGCCGAAGCAACGTATGACGATTTCTTTTTCTTTTTTTCTTTTTTTCATTTTTTTCGGGGGCGGGGGGGAGGGCTTTATCCGTGACAAAGCCATCAGAGCTGACTGAACTCCTTGAGGCGTCATTTCACTGTCATTGAAAATCCTCGCCTTTGCCGTTCGTTTTCTTTTTCTTTTTGTCCCCCCCCCCCCCCTTTCCGCCCTTGCCATACCTTCACTCTCATTTTCGGAAACGCAATTCGATGACCAGAGCGGGATTGGAGGCTCGGAGAGGGGTGGGGAGGAGTGACGGACTACTGCCTGTGATTTGTAGGCCTCAGCGCTTAAGCAGACCACGAAGAACTCAATGCTGATTCGATATTGGCCAGACCGGGCGGCCAAACGAAACGACCAACCGATGTGCTTGTGACGGCCGTCGAAGAGGCCCGCATTTTCCGTTTCGATGCCTTCTTTTTGAGGGCAACGGCGCTGCAACCTCACAGCATGCATGCAGAAAAAACGTGGGATCTGCAGAGGTCGCAGCGTGCACGAAACGGTTGACGAGGGCGGGCGGTGCATCCTCTGTTGGCCAGCCCAAGCGGCGTCATTTTAAGGGAATGGCCTGGCCCTCAAATAATCGACGTTGGTTAACGGCCAATTCGAAAAGTTCCAGTTCTAGGTGCTCCACTGTAGGTAGCACACACACGAAGACATCTAGGGGGAGACACTTGATACGATCCCAGCGATCCGAGACATGGCATTTCACTTACTCCGTACACCATTACTCCGTACGGAGTACGTAAACTAGAATCCGGCCATTGACGGTTACTGTCCATCTTGATTGCCAGCGCAGCGACAGTCCTTCTCGTCCCGTGGTAGCTTCTCACCGAGGGGTTATGTAGAGCTTATTTCCTTTGGGACAATGGGCCTGGCCCCTTGGCAACGCCCCCAGACGAGGGAGACGGAGGCATGTCTGCATTTTAACCGTTCCGAGATTGGGGTTCGGCTAGTGTCTTGTCTCTCGACGTGTCAACGAAAGAGAGTGGACAGATTTGCATCATTGGAAGCTTGGCCTTGGTACTGCTCAGGGTCGAAAACTTGTCGCCTTGGGCTGTTTCATTGCTTCTGGTTGGTTTCTAGCTCTGGACACGGACGCTTTTTGGAGTTGTTTCCCACCCTTACGAGCACCCTCCTCCCCTCAAGCACTGTAAACACCTGTAAACAAAAGGGTCGACGGAGATACGCTAGTTGGCCGCAATAAAAGCGTTGTGCGGGGAAGGCATTCCGAGCGAAGCACTGTGCGCATAAAAAGGTCAGGGACCCTGGCACAGTACACTGTCACTCTTCGTCGCAGCCATTGCCGGTGCTCGGAAATTCAAGATCGCAATGCCATTTGCCTAAAGTACGGAGTAGTCATTGCAGACGCACAGCGAGCCCGAGGCTGCTTTCTGAGCTCATAATCCCCAAGTGTGTGAAATCATCGCCAATGCTTGCATTGCAACATCCCAAGCTATCTGTTGTTTTGATGCGATCGGCATGCACCGTAGTGTTGGGGCGAATTAGCACATACAGGGAGTAGTACTTTGTACTCCGTAAATATGGTAAATATGCACCCCAGCCGGACGCTAATACTGCGCGCAACACCACGATGGCTTCGCTTGACAGCAGGCTAGCAGCCTCCAAAACACTAAACTAGGTCAATGGCGTAGCAAATACTACCTGATAGACAGCAAAACAAAGAAAAACCTCCTCGTCCACGACTGAGCTGAGATCTTGATGAGTGCAGCTTTGGACTGCTCTGTAAAGATGAAGGTTTTTTTTTTTTTTCTCTTCTTCATTATCTGAGAAAAGTACAAGTACGGAGTACAAGTATATCGTTTATTCAGAGAGTACTCCTTAATAGTTTACGGATACTCTGTCCTGTGAGTACGTGTAGCTAGTGTTGAGCTACAGAGTGTGAAATTGCATGCGACCTAATAATGTAGTACTCGGTACTTTGCATTCGACGGGAGTGAAGCATGTGTATCTGGGACATGTCCACAATCTCTACGGAGTACTCCGTACATAATACTCCGTAGTAGTAATGTGGTCTGGTGCCATAAAAACAGAGAAACAAAAGATGGCGAAATATCAAGATGGGATGTAGAACGAAGTAATAAATCCGTGATGCAAAGATGCATCGAGCTGGGCCGACGAGCTGAATTATTTGTACTTCAAACTTGGGCTCGACAGCACACTTCAACACAAAGAAGGGGATGTCGCTTAGAGCTTGGGTGTCTGTCCATTCCATCCAATAATTTCAACCCCCAGTACCCTTCCAACTTCTAATCGCACACTATTACGGAGTATTAATTACAGAATTACAGTTTAACAGAGTCTCCCAGAGTCCCTAGCTGTTCAGGGTACTCCGGGTGGCTGTTCCTAGGACGGCAACCACAAGACCACCCCACTTCTGTTCCCCCCCTTCCCTTTTGGCTTGTTGTTTATTCTTGAGAGATCTAATACCCCCTCCTTTCCGATTTTCTATCGCGCATGTACTCAATTCTCGCTGCACTTGCACAGCGCTGTACGCAGTCCTAGATTGATATCCGTGTTCAGTAAATTAGTCCCTTAAATTGTAGAAGGATTTTTTACCTTTGCTAGTCGACAGACGGGATGCCAGAAGACGGGTACCTAGCGGACCAGCTAAAAAAGAGTTCGCACCCTGAAATGTACGGAGTACAGAGTACCCACGACTTTACAGTTCCCACTCATCCACTTTACACACCACCTTATCCACAGTGCTCGGTAGGATATCCCTAAAGGGTACCTAGATTTTACCACCACTCCCACTGCCCAAGTAAACTAGTTTACTCCTCCGTCCGCACTATTCCTCTACTCCGTACTCCGTATTCCTCGCCGCCAGAAACCCATCCACCACTCACTTCCCTCCAATCCAACCCCCCAATTCCTAAAATCATTGTCTGTCCCCCCTTCTGTCCTTCCCTCTCTCCCTCTCCACATTTTTCTCTCTTCCTTCACTGTCATTTGACTGTCGTATTATCTCTTGGTACCTCCTGGCACCATTTTTCCCTTTTCTGGCCCACCTTCCCCATTTTTCCCTGTCTCTCATTCTTCCCCCGATAAAGCTCGAAATTTCTTCCGCCATCGTAAAAAGGGGGCAAATAAAAAGGAAAGGTTTGATTTTGGAAACATCCCCCCCCATCATCAAGCTCTGGTCTACTTCGCCAAGCTCCATCCCTTCTCGTGCCTTGGACCCTTCGACCCTTCGTACATCGCCCACTCGAGTTCGATCACTGCCGCATTCCCCAATCGTCGGTCTTCGCGTCCTCTGAGCCTCTTCTCGCCCGACCTACCCACACTCACGCACTCGCTAGTCGATTCCCTAGGCCGTATCACGAACACGACGACCCTGAACGATCTTTCGTCACATTTTGGTCCCGTCGCCTTCAAACGAAAGCACAACCCAACAGCCCTGAACCAAAACAAGAATTAAAATGGCCTCCAAAGTCGGTTTCCCTCCTTCCATGCGCGCTCCTACTATACTCGGCTACTCTTCCCACCCCACCGCCGCACTATGGCGCCACCAATATATTTTGCAACGCTGATTGACTAACTGTTGTCGACGTCTTAGTTCTTGAGAGAGTACAAGCTCGTTGTTGTCGGAGGAGGTGGCGTTGGCAAGTCTTGCCTCACCATTCAACTCATCCAGAGCCATTTCGTCGATGAGTACGACCCGACAATCGAAGGTATGTACTGGTTGGTTTCACGGCACGCGCCGCCACGAACTCACCCCTCAACTTTGCCGTTTGAATCAATGCGCCACATTCCTACTTCCTCAAATCACATCCCGATGGCTAAGTGATGGTACACAACACAGATTCATACCGAAAGCAATGCATGATCGATGATGAAGTCGCTCTACTCGATGTCCTTGACACTGCTGGCCAAGAAGAGTACTCGGCCATGCGAGAACAATACATGCGTACGGGAGAGGGCTTCTTACTGGTCTACTCGATCATCTCACGTCAAAGCTTCGAGGAAATTACCACTTTCCAACAGCAAATCCTAAGAGTCAAGGACAAGGACTACTTCCCCATGGTTGTTGTTGGAAATAAGTGTGATTTGGAGTCGGAGCGAGAGGTTTCCCGCCAAGGTATGCCAGATTTCCTTTTATTTGTCACGGCGATAGAACTTCTAGCATCTCAGTGTGCTAACGAACACGTGATTGCAGAGGGTGAGGCACTAGCAAAATCATTCGGCTGCCGATTCATCGAGACGTCAGCGAAGTCGAGGATCAACGTCGACAAGGCCTTTTACGACATCGTTCGCGAAATCCGCCGATACAACCGAGAAATGCAAGGATACTCGACAGGCAGCGGAGGCGCCGCCGGTGCCAATGGCCCGGCCAAGACGATGGATATGGACGGTGGCGAGAAGGAGGCCGGATGCTGCGCCAAGTGTGTGTTGATGTGAGGGCCTTGCCCATGTGTTTTTTAAGGAAACAAGGGCGTAATATGATACCACCGGACTTTCTGATGAGGAAGCCGAATCTCCCATGATCATGGCGCCACGCTGGTTCATTGTCCCTGCTTTCCTAGAGACGTGCCATTGTGTGATGGGACAAGGACTACGAGTGTTCTTCTGCAATCCTTGGCTTTCTTTAATTTCTTGTTTCTCTTTGCCCCCTTCTTACCCTTTACTCCTTGCCTTTTTCTTTTCCTTTTTCTCTATTTTCTCATTTGAGCCCCCCTCGACTGTTCTATTGAGTTGTTGCATTGGTCGGGGAGTCTGGATGTGCTATTGCAAACTTGGTAACGAGACGAGTCTTCGGTTTTACAACACCCTGCGGCATCTTTCTTGCCAGGCCTGTACGGCGCGGCCCGAACGCATTTTACACGACTTCGGAGACGGGCCGGTTCGAGAGGCACGCACTCGCACCCGACGATCAGCCACAAATTTCCGAAACGATAGCTCAAGGCAATGTACCTCATTTTTTCTTCGCTGGCTCATCAATTGGTACTTTGATGGCAAGGCGGATCCGATAATGTGCCTTGTTTGACTCGTTGACTCGGGTTTCTTCAGGAACAACAGTGCTTGGTGGCATCTCGGCCCAACATTGTGTCCCCAGACGGACGAGATGATGCTGTCAACCATTTCGTTTCTTATTTTCTTATAATATCTGTTTTGTTTTCTATTTACTACCCCTTACTGTTTAGTGTCTTATGGGCAGGAGGTCACAATTGCTCGCACTTGGCCATGGCCGAGACGAAGTGGATTGTTTCGAGAGTGACGCTCTCGTTACGGGTGAGGAGGATGAAGAGGGCATGAGAGAGGACAGTCTTGTCTTTGGACGCTGGTGGCGAGACGAAGGGCTCCGTTGCTCCCAGTTGAAAAAATAAAACTTATGATTATGGTGAAAAAGAGACAGGAATGGGCTGCATTGTTTTACTTTTGATGTGGCCTTTTTTTTTACCCCGCCATTCTCTCTTCGCTTCTTTACTTTGTTTGGTTCATAGAGTTCTAAAGCGGAAGCTTTTTATTTCCTTTTGGTCAAAACGACTCCCTTTCAGTTGCCTTGTAAAAATTGTGTGCATGATTTCGGGGACTTTTAGCTCCCCTGCTACCCTTTACTCAAATGAGGAAAAAAGACAGAAATAAGGGCAGGGCCCTCGTATGTGTCATGTGAACGTGTTCGTGGCTGGGCATTTCCTTGGCTCGAGTCTGACATGTTGTCGTTTGCCAGCCGTCAAAGTGGACTCATCTAAGTCAGGGCTGATCTGCGGTGATTCAACTTCGGAGAAAGAAATGTCTTAGATAGCGATACTACGGCATGCATGTTTTGCAGGAGGCCATCTCATCTTGGTTCGGGTCAGCTCAGCTCAGGGGAAGGGCGGCGGTGAAGACAAGATTGGCGGTTCACTTGGCATTCGACATAGGAGTCCCAGGCGCACTTACTTTTCTACTATGTATCCTCTTCAAATATTCACGGATATGTCTTTAGGAGGAATAGAAATGAAAACTTGATGGGAAAAAACAACTGTATGCAACCCTACCCATTTGAAAATCCAAAGACTAATAGTAGCTAGCTAATAGAGGACAAGGGAAGGAAACTTGTAGTGTGAGATAGGAAAGATGCTGTAAAAAAAATAGAAGAAAAAAAACAGACTCGAGTAGAAAAAAAGACAAAAAAAAAACAATTAAATGCACGAAAATAAGATGACAGAAAGAAGAATGACGCAACATGTTAAAATAGGTCCCAATGTCAAATCCCAGCTCAAAACATCTCGACAAGTCGCGGAGGAGGCTGAGAGTCAAACCACTCATTGATGGCGTTGTCGTCTCTCACCAGGGTGTCGACATTCATCTCCTTACTGACAACTATGCCCTGACAGGCCAAACAATTCCAAATCTTAATCGACCCTTTGTCGTGATCGGGATCTGTCTCCAACATGGTGTCGACGCTGGAATTTGACTGACACCAAGGACATACGTGGCGGCCGTACACGGCAAGTCGCCACTCCCTCGCAAGATTGACCTGCAAGAAGAATTCCTCGATAAGGCGTAGGCGGTGGTGATTACATATGGTTTTGCCAATAAGGTGTTCGGCGCATTGACATCCCGTAAGGGCCTTTGGCGCCTCAGACGCCCAACCTCCGCCTACCCAGCCCCCGCTTGCCGAGAGGTCGACAAAGGGGCTTGCAGCGCCGCGCGATTCTGGAGGGACGCCGAAGACGGTGTATCCCGTTTGATTAAACAATTGGGGCGCCGCGATGACCGGGCCTGAACATTGCCGGCAGAAGTAGGCACGCATATTGAGGAGTTCCTGTTTGCGGATGGGAGCGAATTCGTCTTGGAAGGCTAAGACTCGGGATTGCAAGTCGCATTCTCTGCACACGCCCGCGAGGGTTTGGTGTTCATTGTGTGCGCAGGATTTTTTGGCGGTGTTGAAGCAGCCTTCAAAGATGCCTGAATTGAACGTTGCGACGGAACATAATGCACCCTGGTCTTCTTCGTTGGAATCGATCTCCATTAATGGGGCGAGGACATCACGCATGGGTGTATTATAGGCAAAGAGAGACACCGTAATGTCGTCGAGATCGTTAGCGTTTTCCATGAAGTATTGGGTTCGCGTGGCGCGGGCTTCGGGCCACGGTTGCCAGGGGATCAACGAGACTGTTCTCAACGGAGGGAATACTTCCGCGTCGTCGTTTTCTCGGGGGACTGAGTTGATGGTTTGGTGGTGGATAAAGCGGATGGGGTGGTCAGGATCGAAGCCCCATATCATGGTAGGGTTTGTGCCGGAGGTGGTCTCGGTGTATTGGATAGGACGAGCTGTCTGGCCGAATCCAAAGACTGCGGGGTCGTTTTTGGCCGATGCTGCGGCGCGGATGCTGAAGGGCGCAACGACGGGGTTTTGGGGTGGTAGGGGGATACTGCCATGTTGAGGTGAGGGTGGAAGGGGAACATTGACAGCGTTTGCGAAAACAGGCTGTGCTACCGTCGGCGTTTGTGTTGCTGATTGGGAAGACCCCAACATTAACAATGGTGATGCTAAATTTACGGGCGTACTGTTAAGGGGCGTGGTAGGGGGAGGGGGAGCGGGAGGCGTGGAGGGAGGCTCAGCGAAGAGGTCAGCAAAGAGGTCAGAGCCCGGGGAGGGCGTGGTGGGAGGATCAAGAAAGGGGTCAGGGACAGTCAACGACATTAGCAGATCTAATTCTGGGTCGATGAGGGCATCAGCAACCTGTGGCTGGATATCGGGTTCTCCTGCACCAGTGTTATCGTCGGCTGCGGCATTTGGACCAGCATTAGTCACATCTTGGTCGTCTGGGAAGAGGTCAGCTAGTAGCAGAATGTCTTCCGCGTCCATTTGATCTATGAGCGCAGCATCATTGGTCGGTTGCTGTTCGAACTGTGGCCCTGTCTGGACTTCAACGGCGGGGACCGGCACCTGTCCGGCGGGAGGGGCGGGCAGTGGGATTTGCGGATTTTGTGGGTTAGGCTGATGATGTTGCTGTCCAGCAGGGACAGTTGGAAGAGGAATTGGAGGATATGCTTGTGGTTGTGCCTGTGCCGGGGGTGCCTGTTGTGGCTGAGGTTGCTGAGGAAGTGGGATTTGAGGAAACGCCTGTGTCTGGGGGGCAGGTGCCTGTTGCTGTCCAGCAGGGACAGTTGGAAGTGGGATTTGAGGATATGCTGGTGGTTGTGCCTGTGCCGCGAGTGCCTGTTGTGGTTGAGGTTGCTGTCCACCAGAAACAGTTGGAAGAGGGATCTGAGGATATACTGGTGGTTGTGTCGGTGCCTGTGCCTGTGCCTGTGCCGGTGTTTGTGCCAGGAGTGTCTGTTGTGGCTGAGGTTGCTGTCCAGCAGGAACAGATGGAAGTGGGATTTGAGGATATACTGGTGGTTGTGCCTGTGCCGCGAGTGCCTGTTGTGGTTGAGGTTGCTGTCCAGCAGGAACAGATGGAAGTGGGATTTGAGGATATACTGGTGGTTGTGCCTGTGCCGCGAGTGCCTGTTGTGGTTGAGGTTGCTGTCCACCAGGAACAGTTGGAAGAGGGATCTGAGGATATACTGGTGGTTGTGCTGGTGCCTGTGCCTGTGCCTGTGCCTGTGCCTGTGCCGGTGCTTGTGCCGGGAGTGTCTGTTGTGGTTGAGGTTGCTGTCCACCAGGAACAGTTGGAAGAGGGATCTGAGGATATACTGGTGGTTGTGCCTGTGCCTGTGCCTGTGCCTGTGCCTGTGCCGGTGCCGGTGCTTGTGCCGGTGCCGGTGCTTGTGCCGGGAGTGTCTGTTGTGGTTGAGGTTGCTGAGGTTGAGATTGCTGAGGCTGTTGTCCTTGTCCCTGTGCTGGTTGTGGTTGTGGTTGTGGTTGTGGTTGCTGCTGGGCAAGCGATGGCGCATCATCCTCACCAATCCACTCATCTTCATCATAGTCCTCATTCTCTAGGTCAGAAGAAACTTGCTCTTCGTTTTCGTAACCTGGAGGATCAGGCTGCTGGAAGCCAAACAGCAAATCTCTAGTGGTCAAGCTGTCGTTGACGACTTGATGCGCCAACTCAATTTGGGCAGCCGAGTCTTTAACAGGTATGATGCCGGCTTTGAGAATGCTGTTGAGGAACTGAATGTCCTGGTGCCACTGGTCAAGGGAAGCACAAAGCTCGAGGATGATGGTTTGGACATTTTGGTGCAGAGTTGTTATTCCGGCCACAAGGGGGCTCGTCGGGGACGTGTCGTTTGCTATTCTTTGGATTTCGTCGAGTACGCCTTGTGGATTGGCAAGAAAAACCTGTGCGTTGGCTGTTTGCGAGAGGCCTTCGAGGATTGAGTTCTGTGTTTCGAGGAACTGCCCTGCATTCGTGCGAAAGTTTACCAAGTTGGCTATGGCAATCGCCAGGTTTTGCGCCATGGCTTCTTGGATCGCCGTCTGGCTAGTGGTGACGCGCTGAGCAAATCGACGGGCGACATTGCAGGTCCAACGGTTGTGTTCCAGTATGATTTGTTGGATCGAGGCTAGTTGCGTCTGCATCTGGGCGCGCCTGGCGGCTTGAATTGGATTGTCATTCGCCGCTGGCCGTGTATGCATTCCCTCGTCGACCCATGACCGTCTCAGTCCTACCACAATTCTCAAGTTGTCATTTGCCTCGTTGGCCGTTTGTGTGAGCCATTGACGGCACCAGTCATCATCTCCCATGTGCGGTTCGGCGACGCCTTGTTGCAAAGCAAATTCATCAGCTTGGACAATTTGCGTCGAGAGCCGGTTCATGAGCATATTGATTTCGCCCGAGTGCAGATTGGCTTGTAATTGGTTGGCCAGGTCGGTCAAGATATTAGAGAGGAAATTGAACGTGGTGGCGAAGACGGTAATTCTACCAAGATCCCAAAATGGGAGCACTTTCAGGGCTTCATGCATGTCTTGGTTGTCCATGACGCTGCGCGCTGCCGAATTCAAGTCATTGATGAATTGCATCAAATCAGAGCACATGGGCGAGTCGAGGCCGCCGGAGGCGTTGGCTCGAATCTGGTCCATGAAGCTGCCCTTTTGATTCATTCTGTATTTGAGAAAGTAAAGCTGCCAGGCTAACGCGTTGTCCCGACCGGGCCAGCGCCGTGAGCTCTTCCACTGTCGCTTCTCTCCCGGTCGCCTCCTAGACCGTCGGGGCTGCCCAGGCACCATCCGCAAAACTTGGGGGATCGGTTGAACGCCCGGAGCCTGGTAATCGCCTCCCATTACTTCGAACAGTTCTGTTTCTCGCTGATTTATCCGGGCTAGCATGTTGGCGGCACGATTTGGGTATTTCTTTCGCGGGCCTCGCGTTTCTCCTCTCCAGGGCGGCTGGCAGCCCATCAGTTCGGCTTGGAGGTTGACGGGTGTTCCGAGGCCGCCAACGCCCCAGCCCAAGCCAATATAGTAGATCCCGTCCCTGTCGCCATGGTGTCGATCGGATGTAAAGGTACCGTAGCCGTGCTTGACATCGTCACAACTATCCTGGCTCAGTACGCACGCCTCGCACGGGCGCTTTCGGTCGCATATACGCCCCGGGTTTTCGAGACAGGGCTTGCAAATTTTGAAGTTGTTGATCCAGGCAGATTTTGTCATACGGCCGAGCCGCGTTTGGAGACTCCAATACGGATACACCTGACGCGTCTCCATGTCGATGCATGGGACTCCCCAACAGGTGCAGACGCGGCACGCCATGCCGAGTGAGCGTGTGGTGCCATTGCAGTCCTGATCCAAGTAGAAGCACATTTCGCAGGCGAAGCGTCGGTGCTTGGGCACCTCTAATAGAGGCCTCCGGATGTGCACAAATTCGACTATTTTACCACCAGGCTGGCTACGATCACCTGGATTTTCACGATCACGCCGACGATTCATCTTTTTGTAGATGTCCCTCTCCCCACCGGCACCAGCATACACACAAGGTCCGTATCTTTGTTTGCGGGATTCCCCATCGGCATCGGGGGCTGGCGAAGCTCCTGGGGATTTGGGGGATCGCTCTTCGGGGGCCGGATTGAGGCACTGATCGCATGGTGGCGCCGGGGGCGGATATAGTCGGAGCCATGAGCAATTGCCGCCACTAATGTTGCACGGCGAGCACCCATGGCGGAACCAGATCTCCTGGCCGTTCATTAGAATAGGCCGGAACCTCATGACGGTGCCAGGCTCGGAGAGTGGTACGCAGGGCTCTACGCTGCCATCTTGCCTCGTGGACGACATGCATTGGTTACAGGCGATATGTAGCTCCCGGTCATAATCGCACTTCTGGCTGGTCGCCCAGCATCTCTTGCAGCGTAAATGATTCACGTCAACGTCGAAGCGCGTGCTGCTGCCTCGCATGCGTTGGCGGTAGAACTTGTACGTCTCGTTAATTTGAATTGTCGGTTGTGGAAGCGGAAGGCCGTTAGGATTGGGGGGCGGGCGCCTGTTTTCATCGGGGACCACTCGCACATAGCTCTTGAGACAGTCGTGTCCTGAATTGCCCAAGGCCGCGTGACGGTGCTGTGTACAATTGTAGCATTCCCGGCCTGTCTGCAGGTTGATGTCGCAAGGGGCCAGGTTGGGATTGATTTGGCTCATGGCTTCACAGCGCTGGCACAAGCCATCTTTCAGCTCCTTTGGTGGCATGTGATCTTTGGGCAGGTTCATTGTCGCCGTATTACCTTCTCGGCCTCCTCTCTTTCGTTTCCTGCTCCCGCCGCCGCCGCCGTCGTCGCCTGCGCCGTTGTTTGCATTGCCGCTGCCACCGCTTCCACCGTTGCCACCACTTTCTCCCCCGCCATTGGCATTAGCACTCCCACCCCCGCCTGAGTTGGGAGGTAGCTGGTTATCGGTCTTCTTTTGGGAACTTTTTCTGGGCTTCTTTGCGGCTGGCGTTCTGGTCTGCTTTGGGGGCTTCCCGCCCGTGTCGACCGGCTCGTTGTCTGCATCATTGACCTCGTCGTCATAGATGAGGAGCGGCTTCCCTGTTGGTAATCTTCCTGCGAGGTCGTCTTCTCGATTCCCTCTGACTGCGTACTTCCACTTTTTGCTAGGTCTATTCTCGTGAGGCAAATCTGCCTTGATGGCAGGCTCGTGACGTTCTTTTCGCTTTCGCGTGGCACCAGAGCTTTCGTTACTGTGTTCGTCTTTCTCTTTTAGCATTGGCCCTGGTGTAGGCGAGATTCCCTCGAGTCCCCGGTTCATGGCCATTCGCCATTGACTCCTGAGATGATCGGCGTCGTTTTCTTGGCTAGCCTTGGGCGACAATAAGGCCTGAAATGGTAGCATTTCATCTGGAATAACATCTTGAAAACGTACTCTACGCTGCTGTAGAGACCTTGGTGGCAAAACCATGGCGGATATGAAGGGTTCGTACGATCGAGCTGAATAGGTGGTTTCTCTATCTCGTTTTTCGTGACTGTATCTGTGCCTGTGCTTGTGCCTGTGCCTGTGACTTATAGAACTATGGTAAAAAAAGGAATCTAAAAAGTAGATTGCAAACTTGATGTATGTTATTTGGGTAGTTTATCGATTTGTATGATCCAAAATGGGCGGGAGGGCCAGAAAGCGCTTCATGTTGGTATATATCGAATGGAAAGGAGAGGAAAATTGTAACATGGAACTTCAATCTGGATATTACTCGACATTACCGCACTCTCTCTTCTTCCAGTTTATTTTTGATACTTCGTGACTGGAATCCAAACCGTCTTTCGGGTGCCATATTCAACCTGTCTTTCTTTGTCGAGTTCTGGACTAAGCTTGGGACTGGGGCTCATCCCATATCTCCGCATGTACGTATTTTCTTTATTGTAATGCGCCCATACTACTGTTTTCGTCGTCCTCCTTTGTCCTTGGGCTTTTTCTGTTGTCTCTCTCGTGGACTGTTATGCACATATCCGGGCCGATGCCAAAAGCGGGGCCGTTCCTCTTCCGCATCCGGCAACTTGGAAGCATTCTCTCCCAGTCCTCCCTTCTTTTGCTGCTCCTTTAGGCTCTAGTTTGAAATCATTTCATTGTGCAACTGTTCTGACCCTTCCATTTTTCCATTCAAAGTCTTTTCATTTCATTGCATTGATTTTGTACGTGTATTTGGCCTACTAAGTTGACGACCGAACATATGCGCCCTCGGGATGCAGGCTTTGTGTATTTATTGGGCAAAGAGCGCGGGTTATTCATACCATTCAGTGTGATCCTTCATTTGGCCAAAAAAAGAACAGGATTGAAATAAGAAATATTTAAAAAAAAAAACCCGAAACCAGAACGTATTTTCACAACCTGCTTGTTCATTATCCATCCATTCCGTAAGGACAGTGCCGAATGATGCTTAACCTCCATGTACCCATTAGTGACAAATGAAACAATAAAAAGCGATTCGAGATGAGAGAAGAAATTGAATAATAGACTCATAAATGAGGTCTTCCTATTTCTCCCTTGACAGGAGCTAATAACAAGGGAAAAGGCCGTGAGGGACAAGAGAGAAACAATGAAAGGTAGCCTCTAATGTTGCTAGTTCAAATTAGCGCAAGCAAGGGCAAAAAGAAGAGGATGCAAGCTGAAGAGAACGACAGTCCGCGAAGACCACCATCGTTTGTCTGCACCCTCGTTGGACTAGAGCCATCGTCATTTGTGGTAGGGCTGGGATTAGAATCGGTGCCAGATGCCGAGCCGGAGCTTGCAGTGGTCCCATTGTCAGAGCCAGTGCCAGAGCCAGTGCCAGAGCCAGTGCTAGTGCCAGACCCAGAGCCGCTGCCTGAGCCCGAGCCCGAGCCCGAGCCCGAGCCCGAGCCCGAACCTGAACTGGAGCCGGAGCCAGAGCCGCCAGAACCCGAGCCACTGCTTGATGTGCCGCTAGATCCCGTCCCCGAGGCTGTGCCAGAAGACCCAGATCCGGAGCCAGAACCAGATCCCCCACTGGACCCTCCGATGGGATCGGCCCCAGACGTCTCTTGGACAACTGCAGATACAACGGCCGATCCGCCTGAACCAGAACCAGACCCCGAGCCCGGGTTCGAACCAGAACCAGACCCCGACCCCGAGTTCGAGCCAGAACCGGAACCGGATCCCGAACCAGCAGGAAGAGCAGGTGTGCCCCCGCAGTACCCTAAATACTGCGAGAACTTCAAATCGATATACGTCCGATCTTGTTCGTTCTTCACAAGATCCGCATTCGCACTTATACACCCATTACAAACCTCCACATCCGTCATAAACCTTGAACCGGGCGTGCACAACGCCGGAGACTTGCCAGACCGCTGCGCCTCCAGGTATGGGTTGTTACAATCGTCGTAACATATCGCTGGAATCACTTGCTGCGCCTGTCGCTTGCTGCCAGGCGCATGATGTCCGTCGTGGCGGCCTCCTTTGCCCGTGGGTTTGGGTCTGTAGGGTTCAAGGGTCACGGTGGCAATCATGAGCGTGGGGTCAAAGATGCCAAAGTCGAGTCCGAATTCGCGGGGATCGAGGTTGAAGTACTTGTCTGAGAGCGGGTATGCGGCTGTGGACTCCGGCGGCCAGATTACTGTTTTGATGGGAGGTGCCTCAATGCAGTCCTTTGG
This sequence comes from Graphium sp. VPRI43844, assembly GCA_019925285.1. Classification (NCBI taxonomy): domain Eukaryota; kingdom Fungi; phylum Ascomycota; class Sordariomycetes; order Microascales; family Graphiaceae; genus Graphium; species Graphium sp. VPRI43844. The sequence continues at coordinate 194,506 of JADHKT010000037.1, read as the reverse complement.
ATCACAGACGTAAGCGTCGTCGGGCGAATCCTCCCAGATTAGACAGCCGTCGGGTTTAGGCGGGTTACAGATGTATCCGGGCTTGCAACCCCACGTCAAGTCGGACCTTGGGTCGAAAGTGGCACCGAGGGTCGGCGTAGGGGCTGGACAGGCGTCATCATCGACGGAGGAGCTCGGAGGTGGTGAGGGTGTTGGCGGGCTGCGTTGGGTGATTGTCTCTGCTGGGCGGGTCACTGTCTGGCCTTCTATTGTGACCGTCTGCCCTGGCTGGGTAACTGTTTCCGCTGGAGAGGTAATAATGCTGACGATGGTAAGCGTCGTCGGAGGTAGGGTGATTGTTGTGGGCGTTCCAGAGATGGTAGAAACGATCGTCTCTCCAGGAACCGTGATGGTTTGAGGGGGCTCCGTCACCAATTGGGTGATCGTCACAAGTTCCACGACGGGTACCTGCGAGACGACAGTGCTGACAACTGTGATCACCTCAGTCGTGTACGATATCTCGACCAAGGTGCGGTCGACCGTGACCGTAATTGGGTAGCTGGAGGAGACTGTGATGGTTTCGATGATGGTAGTGGGGTGGAAAACAGTCGTCGGTGTGGTTATGATCTGTGTCTCCGTAGCTGTGGCTGTTTGTGTTTCGGTTCTCTCATCCGTAATGGTTCTCTCATCAGTTATTGTTCTTGCGTCCGTAACCGTCCTCTCGTCAGTAACCGTCCTCTCGTCAGTAACCGTCCTCTCGTCAGTAACCGTCCTCTCGTCAGTAACCGTCCTCTCGTCAGTAACCGTCCTCTCGTCAGTAACCGTCCTCTCGTCGGTAATCGTTCGTTGATCGGTTACAGTTCTCTCTTCCGTAATTGTACGATTATTCGTAATCGTTCGATCGTCTGTTACTGTCCTTTCGGCGGTGACAGTCTGAATAACATCATTCGTGACTGTTGCAGTAGCTGTAGCCGTGACTTCTTTCGTTGATTCGTTGACGATGGTTGTTGTATCGTATATAGTTGTCCAGTAGACTTCAGTTATGGTGATGCAGCCGTCACCTCCATGATGTGATCCAGAAAGGCCGCCTTGGATGTTAACACCACCGTCACCATAGACAATAACTGAGGGTTGAACGCCACCGCTACCTCCCCCGACTGGTATCGAGCAGCTAGAAACATAATGTTAGAGTTTTCAAGACTTGAAACCCCCATCTAATACTTCTCCAGTTGCAAATGTTGCTTACCTGGGAACTTTGGTAACTGTAACTTGATACGACTATAGCATGCATTTCAATTAGCAGTTGGAAAAAGCTAGGATGATGATAACTGAATACAAGTATGATGATTCTTTTCAAGACTTACAGTTTGGTAGGTGATTGTTTGTGTCTGTGTGACATACTCGAGATCTGTCGTCACGTAGGTGGTGTATACTGTTTCAGTAACAGTTTCAGTAGCAGTGGCAGTTTCGGTATGAGTTACGTAGGATCTGGTGAACCGTACAATTAGAGAAAGGGTCGAAACTCGGCCATTACCGATATAAAAAGGGTACAAATAGACTTACACGATGGTCTGTCCGGGACAGTGTTTGCAGTAGAAGTGTTCCCAACCGTCCCAAAAGATATGAACGTCGACACCGTTACCACTACATATTTTGCTATTGTCGCTCTGGGTCTCAACTTCAGAGGTCTCATTGGCAACCTGACGTCTAGAGCCCGCCCTTCTTGGGCCCCCGAGGGCAACTGTGCTAGGCAGCAGAGCACAGAGCCCCACGAGAGACGGGAACAGCCTCATTGCAATGTGACCCTTTTCCTAGACAGAAACTTATAGTGGCGATTCGATTAACATTCAACAGTAACCAATATATCAAAGAAGAAACAAGGCTGGCCAAAGCGAAGGAATAAAAAAGAAACCTGGTACAACAAGCGAAGGTATACACAATGAAAGAAGCGAGCGTGTTGGAACGAATGAATCCCGGAATCTAATGAAAATGAGAGTAATTCGGAGTACTGGGGAGTTGAAATAGAAGTTCTAGGGGTGGCTGGCACGCTACAGAGGTAACCGGAGGAGACGATCGGGAGCAGAAATTGTAAGCGCGAGAGAAGTCTATTTCGTTGAGATTTGCCTGTCCCTAAGTTTCGGTACTCCCAGGGCCCCTTACTGACTTATTCGTTCCAATGCAGTGCAGGGTGCGTCTCGTAATTTGGCGAAGAGCCTAGTTAGTGGCAAAGGGAGTGTAGTGTCCCGTTGTCACAATATGTTCGCTTGATTGCCGGCAGCCTCTAGTGATGATGGCTATCAAAAAGGGCACCAGCGCAAGGGGAGAGACTAGAGAGGATTTTGCGCCTGCTAAGAAAAACGGCTCGATCGTAGTGCAAGGGCAATATTGAAGAATGTGCGTAGGTGTGTGGCGAGCACGAGAATAGCTACAGGGAAGAGTGCTTGACCCGAGCGGGAAAGGCTCGTGTAGCGAACACCCGTCTTATAAAATAGAGTTATTCAAGTACCGGCTAGCCACCGAAGGAGAACCGAGGGACAATATGTCAAGAGGGAAGGTTAGTATGACGCTGCGAGGGGAGGAGGTGGGTTGAGAATATATTTGGAAAATGGTCTAGTCTAAGAGGCATGATCCAACTTTGTATTGGGCTTGCACATTCTTTTTTTTCCATCTCGGCCCTCCTTTCTTTGAAGTAATCAGGACTGGACACATTACGGCCACTCCATAGCAATAGGCAGGCTGGGGCTTCTGGAGAACGAGCTACTGCAAGGGAGCTCGAATAGAGGGGTCAAGCAAAGGAGGGTGCGAGTGGGGAGGAGGGGTGTACGACGAAGAGAGCTCCGAAGTGCGAGGAAAGTTTGCCAAGTTTCCGTGCTCTCCGCTCGGGCGTACAGCCCTTCAAGGATGGGGGGATGGGGGGTTGGTCATTGATGATGTGGCCAGCCCGACGGACAGCCAGGCTCGGAGAGCGAGTAATAATGCATTTGGCCAAGAAGAGTGAAGCGTCGAAAGTCAACGGCCATCTAAGCCAATGGCAAGCTTGGGTCTTGTGCCATGGCCGCCTGCATGGTCCCAGCCGCAAAGGCAAAGGGTACAGGGGTGCTATAGAATACAGGACGAGTGTTATACTCGCGGTTCGGAAGAAACATCAATTTTCGGATTTTCGGTCGTAGCCAGGAAACTCCTTTGTCTATCGCTCTGTACTTATACGTACTTCGTATCCTATAAAGTGCCTGTTGCAGATGCGTATTGTAAATACATGTGTGTACGGAGTAATACAAGTACGGAGTATGAAAATCAGAGAGGAGGTGGGGGTGTGCATCTGCAGCTGTTCTTTTTCGACCGTCGTCACTCGGGCAAACTTTGATCGCACCACTTCTCATCTGCAGGCTTCTGAGTGTCATCATTGGTCAGACTAATAGTTACAGCCTCTGTGGTATGGCTGACCTAGATCCCTGTAAGCATTAGGCTTTCTTCGGACCTCGATTTACCTTCTCCCTCTTTTGGAGCAGGCCTCAACACCAACCCAGAAACAAGACGGACACGTCAAGCCTGATGCACAAATAACAAACACGGTGTGGCGGCGTGGTGGCGGCCCCATGGCGGTGGCCGTAGGCTGTGGTAGGTTCTGTTTAAAGGCACGACCTCCCCGCACACAACGTGACGGCACGACATGATGGCGGTGAGAAGCCAGCTCGCATCTATTTCCCTTCGTGGAAACCAACTGCGACCCTATCTTATCTGACGGCAGACGGTGGCATGCTTGTATTCATAGGGAGTATTTCTGCGGTCATGGCTCATATGGTTCTTGGGACTATTGTCTCTTGGTTCTCGTCATGAGCCGAATCGTAGCGACAATTCGAGTATCGCTTTGTGTAGTTAGGCTCAGGGAGATATGCTGGCCTCCACTCCATTATCCGATGATAGTTGTGGGCTGGCTGAGAGACAAAGCTCAATAAAGATGAGGGGAGAAATTGAGGAGGCGGGGGGCGAGCCAGACAGTCAGACGCTGCTGTGCGCACTGTAAATCTGTTTTTTTTTCGAGCTCCACAGGCGGCTTGTCACTGCTGACAGTTGTCTGTCCAAACGAGACCACTGTCTGTGGGAATGCATGGAAAGAAATGCCTCACTAAAAAGGTATTGGCACAGTTCACGTGCGCTGTTACTGTTACCTGAGCTGAGCTGTCCTTCACGCTCGACTTGGTCTGTCCAAGCAATACGTGTAATACCGAAAACCGAGAAAGGACAACCTCTTGATAAGAGCTTATCTATGAGGTTAATTAATGGCTTTCACAAGCTGCATCGCCACCACTGCCAGCGCTACTCGCCGCTCTTTTTATCCCCTTTGTTCTCTTTTTATGTAAAAAAGAAAGAATTGAAGATTACGGAGTACACAGAGCACAAACTCGACGAATTGGCAAATCCTTCACTCTCACCGCCTTCACAATCATGACCAGCCTCCCATGCCCGAATATGCTTAGTCTGGCGAATCCCTGCCATGTAAACTACTGGGGAAGATATCCAAAGAGGAAGCCATAACCTTTCCAAGGACACCCCGGTAGAGAAGCCAGTGCCAGATAAATGTAACAGAGAAGGACAAAAATTCTTTACTTGTACTCGGTCTTACGGGGCTCGTCGCGGAACGATACTGGGTATTTCATGTGAAGGTTCTGTGCTTAAGTTGTGATGAGCCGCTGGTAAACTATTCCCAACGTTGAAAGTGAGTTTACTATTTGTCGTTCGGCTCATAGAAATGTACTCGGCCTCCGTGATCTTTAATCTTTACACCTGGAGCGACCGCCTCGTCTCAAACACCCTCCGATGTCATCGTTCGAATAAGCTGCTTCATGCTGAAATCCATTAGATAATTATTGGCAGCCTACCGAATAAGTACTCGAGAAAAGAAGAAGAAAAAGCGGATATATACGACCGTTCTTTCGCGCACGATATATATCTTGCGTCGTTGGCATGACCTCTCGATCGTGGGAGAGCAAGCCCCGCATATTGCGAGCCGAAATTGACGTTGTCAATGTGAGACGCTTGACGAGATTGATCTGGCTCTTGTCAAGTGATGTTTTGAGCTCCCATGGTTCATTTTCGCAGGGACCAGTGGTGATAACTGCCCGCCATAGGCAGCCACATTTCGCCGTCCGCCTTGAGTTCTTCACCGTTTGTGGCGCGTTGTACGTGTCTCCCTTCTGACACCATACAACATATCTGCGGTACTTGTGCAGACCAAGGGCGCCATTCGTCGGATTGCCGGCTTGCCGGAGGATGAAGCTATACCCCATGGAGGGCACCCCATCGATTGAGCCAGCTGAGGAACGTCAGGTGGTTTGTCGTGCAGCACATTTTTGTGCCCTGGAGGTCGATGAGAGAAGGGTAAGGGGCACCGATTTCGTGGTGGGCGAGGACCTTATGAAAGTCAGCATTCAGAGACGACGGCACGGTTAAAGATTGTGAGATTGGGGAGGGGTTCTTGGAGAGGGCAAGAAATCGACGCGTGCAATTAACTATCTAATGGACCTTTTTTTTTTTTTTTTTTTTTACGGAGTATGAAGTACTCCGTACAAGGCGATCAAATAGTACATAAAAACGGATCCACGGCTTTTAGTCTTGCTCATTTTCCTCCAGACAGGACACATGATTGGTCAATTGCGGTCCTCTTAAGCATTTTCAACAATTTGAAAAAAAAATCAAGACCCCAAGTGGGGGTAGTGCTAGTTCCAACATTTTTCTCAGACCCGTGAAAAAGAGAGTGAAAAAAAAGATTCTTCTTCCTCCACATCCTCTAATCCCACCAACATCACAAAGACAAAAAAGCTGCGTGATTGACAGAGAGAGAGAGAGAGACTCCTGGTATCCTGAGCCTCGCTGTTCCAAGTTAAATTCCTGCTTATCTCCTCAAAACACCCGCTACTCTCAATTCCTCTTCGAGGTTGAGGAGGGGAAGGCGGCGAGCCGACGTCCTGCCCCGCCATTTCCCTCGCCTTCCTCTATTCTTTTCTTTTTCTCCCCTCACCACCCTTACTTCGAATCCCATTTGTCCAATTTCACTTGGCTGCAGCTGCATAATTCACAACTCAGCATGGCTGTTCAAGTTACACCGCCGGCCACGTCCCGGCTCATGGGCTGCGACGACCACACCCCCGTCTGCCTTGAACTTCAGGACGGGTCAGCCTTCCAGGGTTACAGCTTCGGTGCCAACAAGAGCATCGCTGGTGAACTCGTTTTCCAGACCGGCCTCGTTGGCTACCCCGAGGCAGTAACGGACCCTTCATACAGTGGCCAAATCCTCGTCATCACCTTTCCCCTCGTGGGCAACTATGGTGTGCCTTCGCGGGAGACCATCGACAGTCTCCTCCACGACCTCCCCGCCTACTTCGAATCGTACAAGATCCACATCGCCGGTCTCGTCACCGCCTCGTATTCGGGAGAGGACTTCTCCAATTTCCTTGCCGAGTCGTCTCTAGGCACATGGCTCAAGGAACAAGGCATTCCTGCCATGTACGGTGTGGACACCCGTGCCTTGACGAAACGCATCCGTGAAAAGGGTAGCTTGTTGGGTCGCATGCTCCAAATCACCGACAAGCCACCCACCAATGGTTTTGTGAACGGTGCTGCTGCTGTCGTGCCCGAGTTGACAATGAGCCTGGAACACTTCGAGAAGGTCGACTGGGTCGACCCCAACAAGGACAACCTTGTTGCTGCTGGTAAGTAACACCCATTGCTATCCGCCCGCCTTGGGTCTCTTTCACCCTAACGGTTCCTTTACCTAGTCTCCGTCAAGTCCCCGAAGCTCTACGAACCCGCCCCCGAGAGTGCCCTCAAACACCCCTCGGGTCGCAACCTCCGAGTCCTCTGCCTCGACCTTGGTATGAAGTACAGCCAGCTCCGTTGCCTTGTTAAGCGGGGTGTCGAGGTTCTTGTCTGCCCCTGGGACTACGACTTCTCCAAGGAAGTATACGACGGTCTGTTCCTCTCCAACGGTCCCGGTGACCCAGCTCAGATCGATGCCGCTCTCCAAAATATTCGCGGTGCCATTGACGACAACAAGACCCCCATCTTTGGTATTTGCCTTGGCCACCAGGTTCTTTCGCGTGCTGCGGGTGCCACCACCAAGAAAATGAAGTTTGGTAACAGAGGCCATAACATTCCTTGCACAAGCATGGTGACGGGAAAGTGCCACATTACTTCCCAAAACCACGGTTTCGCCGTTGATGCGGCCACTCTTCCGGAGGATTGGTCCGAGCTCTTTGTCAATGCCAACGATGGTAGTAACGAAGGCATCATGAGTCTTTCTCGCCCTTACTTCAGTGTTCAATTCCATCCTGAGAGCAATCCGGGCCCCCGTGACACCGAGTATCTCTTCGATGTGTTTGTGCAGTCCATTGCCGAGTGCGCTTCTGACTCCTCTCGACTTGCGGCCCCTGTGGAATTCCCCGGAGGCAAAACTGAAGAGAATGAGCGTCTGAACCCTCGCGTCTCGGTCAAAAAGGTCCTCGTTTTGGGCAGTGGTGGTCTGAGCATTGGCCAGGCTGGCGAGTTCGACTATTCGGGAAGCCAAGCCATCAAGGCTCTCAAGGAGGAGGGTATATACACTGTCCTAATCAACCCCAACATTGCTACAATCCAGACCTCCAAGGGCCTTGCTGACAAGGTTTACTTCTTGCCTGTCAACGCCGAGTTTGTGCGCAAGGTCATCCTCCATGAGCGCCCCGATGCCATATATGTCACCTTTGGTGGTCAAACAGCTCTCTCGGTTGGTATTCAACTCAAGGACGAGTTCGAGGCTCTTGGCGTCAAGGTTCTCGGTACTCCCATTGATACCATCATCACCACCGAGGACCGTGAGCTCTTCGCCCGAAGCATGGACAGCCTAGGCGAAAAGTGTGCCAAGTCTGCCTCGGCCAGTAGCATTGAAGAGGCTATGCACGTCGTCAAGAGCATCGGCTTTCCAGTCATTGTCCGCGCTGCCTACGCCCTTGGTGGCTTGGGCTCTGGCTTTGCCAACAACGATGCCGAGCTCTTGGATCTTTGCCACAAGGCTCTTGCCGCAAGCCCTCAGATTCTCATTGAGAGGAGTATGAAGGGATGGAAAGAAATCGAGTATGAAGTGGTGCGGGATTGCCAAGACAACTGCATTACTGTTTGTAACATGGAGAATTTCGACCCTCTGGGCATTCACACGGGTGACTCCATTGTCGTTGCCCCCTCGCAGACTCTCTCTGACGAGGACTACAACATGCTCCGTACTACTGCTGTCAATGTCATTCGCCATCTCGGTGTCGTTGGCGAATGCAATATCCAGTACGCACTCAACCCCAATTCCCGAGAATACTGCATCATTGAGGTCAACGCCCGTCTCTCGCGATCGTCTGCCCTCGCCTCCAAGGCGACCGGTTACCCCTTGGCCTTTATCGCTGCTAAGCTCGGTCTCGGAATTCCTCTCAAGGATATCTCCAACACTGTTACCAAGGTGACATGCGCTTGCTTTGAGCCATCTCTCGACTACATTGTCGTCAAGATGCCCCGCTGGGATCTCAAGAAATTTACCAGGGTATCGACCCAGCTTGGATCCTCCATGAAGAGTGTCGGTGAAGTCATGAGCATTGGCAGAACATTCGAAGAAGCTATCCAGAAGGCCATTCGTGCCATCGATTTCCATAACCTTGGGTTTGGCGAGACTAAGGCTTTGATGAGCATCGACGACGAACTTCAGACTCCGTCTGACCAGCGTCTCTTTGCCATTGCGAACGCCATGCACGCCGGTTACTCGGTAGAGAAGATCTGGAAGTTGACAAATATCGACAAGTGGTTCCTCAGCAAATTGAAGGGTCTTAGCGACTTTGCCAAGTCGATGGAGGCGTTCACCACAAACGACATTGCCCACGCTCCGCAGATCCTCCTTCAGGCCAAGCGACTCGGTTTCAGCGATAGGCAGCTTGCCAAGTTTTGGAACTCCAATGAGATTGCTGTCCGTCGTTTGAGACAGGAGGCCCACATTGCCCCTTTCGTCAAGCAGATTGATACTGTTGCGGCTGAGTTCCCTGCCTTCACCAACTACCTCTACCTTACGTACAACGCGTCCGAAAATGATGTCGACTTTGAAGACCATGGTGTCATGGTTTTGGGTTCTGGTGTTTACCGCATTGGTTCGTCTGTCGAGTTCGACTGGTGTTCGGTCCGTGCCATTCGAACCTTGCGCGAGATGAACTTCAAGACCGTCATGGTCAATTACAACCCTGAGACGGTCAGTACCGACTACGACGAGGCCGACAAGCTCTACTTTGAGAACATCAACCTCGAGACCATCCTCGATATCTACGAGTTGGAAGGTTCCAGCGGTGTTTTGGGCGCCATGGGTGGCCAAACACCTAACAACATCGCGCTCCCGCTCCTCCGTGCGGGCGTCAAGGTTTTGGGTACCTCGCCCGAAATGATTGACACGGCCGAGAACCGATACAAGTTTTCTCGTCTTCTCGACCAGATCAAGGTCGACCAGCCTACCTGGAAGGAACTCACAAGCCTCGAAGAGGCCCGGGCTTTCTGCGACAGGGTATCGTACCCTGTTCTCGTCCGGCCTTCGTATGTTCTCTCGGGTGCTGCCATGAACACGGTCTACTCGGAGAAGGATTTGGAGAGCTACCTGGACCAGGCAGTAGCCGTATCCAAGGAGTTCCCTGTCGTCATCACAAAGTACATTGAGAACGCCAAAGAAATCGAGATGGATGCTGTCGCCAAAGATGGCAAGGTTGTTGGTCACTTCATTTCAGAGCACGTCGAAAACGCGGGTGTTCACTCTGGTGACGCCACCCTCATCTTGCCTCCTCAGGATCTTGAACAGACGACTATCCAGCGCATTGAGGAGGCCACGCAGATGATTGCCGAGCACCTGAATGTTACGGGTCCCTTCAACATTCAGTTCATCGCCAAGGACAACGACATCAAGGTCATCGAGTGTAATGTTCGTGCCTCACGGTCCTTCCCATTCGTTTCCAAGGTCATGGGTGTCGATCTCATTGAGATGGCCACCAAGGCCATCATGGGCCGACCCTTTATCGAGAACCCGCCCTCGGACATCCCTCCCAATTGTGTCGGTGTCAAGGTCCCACAGTTCAGTTTCTCCCGACTGTCTGGTGCTGACCCGGTTCTTGGAGTTGAGATGGCGTCCACTGGTGAGGTCGCCTCATTTGGTGCCGACAAGTATGAGGCATATCTCAAGGCCTTGATCTCCACGGGCTTTAAGATTCCCAAGAAAAATATCCTACTCTCCATTGGATCTTACAAGGATAAGAAGGAGATGCTCCCGTCTATTGAGAAACTCTCCAAGATGGGCTACAAGCTCTTTGCGACGGCTGGTACCGCCGATTTCCTACAGGAGCACGGCATTCCCGTCCATTTCCTCGAGGCCCTTGGCAATGAGGATGACCAGCGGTCCGAGTTCTCTCTGACCCAGCACTTGGCAAAGAATACTATCGACTTATACATCAATTTGCCCTCGAGCAATAAGTACCGACGACCGGCCAACTATGTCAGCAGAGGCTACCAGACACGCCGCATGGCTGTCGACTTCCAGATCCCCCTTGTGACGAATGTCAAGAATGCCAAGATCCTTGTAGAGGCTATTGCCCGCAACTTCGACCTCGAAATCAGCAAGCGAGACTGCCACACCAGCCACCGCACTGTTGTTCTCCCTGGCCTGGTCAATGTTTCGGCCTTCGTCCCCGGCTTGGTCGAGCCTGGAAGCAGCGACTTGCAGCTCGTCACCAAGGAGTCAATCCGGGCTGGTTTCACCATGGTCCGCGTCATCCCTCTTGGTATTGAAGGATCCATTACGGATGCCATTACCCTCAAGGCCGCACAACAGAACACCCGCAAGGGTGGCCACTGTGACTTCAACCTGTCCATCTCGGCTACATCGAGCAATGCCGACCAGATCAGCCACGTGACTGGCGAGGTCGGCGCTCTCTTCGTGCCCTTCAACCACTTCTCGGGCAACATCAGCCAGGTTGCCGCCATCACAGCTCACTTTGACTCGTGGCCGTCGCACAAACCCATCGTTACCGATGCCAAACTGACTGACCTCGCATCCATTCTGCTCCTTGCAAGTCTGCACAACCGCCGAATCCATGTGACATCGGTGTCCACTAAGAGCGACATCAATCTCATTGCGCTCAGCAAGAGGAAGGGACTCCAAGTGACCTGCGACGTGTCCATCTACGCCCTGTACCTCTCGCAGGCCGACTACCCCGAATGCGACAAGCTTCCCACGGCAGAGGACCAGGCCGCCCTCTGGCAGAACCTTGACACGATTGACATCTTCGCCATCGGTAGCCTCCCGTACCAGCTTGCCACTTCCCTTGGTCACAAGCCCTCGGCAGCCATTGGAATCTCGGAAGCTCTTCCTCTTCTCTTGACGTCTGTTAGCGAAGGTCGTTTGACCATGGACGACATCAAGACGCGCCTCTACGACCGGCCTGTGGAGATTTTCGAACTTCACGAGCAGGTTGGTGCCGCTGTCGAGGTTGAGATTGACCGGCCCGAGACAGTACCGACCGACCAATCCGCATGGTCGCCATTCGCGGGCCGGGTCATGTGCGGCTTCGTGCAGCGGGTGTCCTTCCAGGGACGCCCCGTCTGCCTCGACGGCGAGGTTTTGGACGGCCAGCCCCTGGGACAGGACATGTCGTCGCACATCCTGCACCCACTGTCGCCTCCCCTCAAGCCTACACACCAATCCATGATGGTGCCACGAGACAGCCCGAAGGCCACCGACCGGCGCCTTTCGACGCTTTCGGCACTCTCGCCTGCCATTCAGTTCTCCAAGCTCCGAGAGGCTGCCGGCTTCAATTCCAAGTCTTCGGCTGTCATTGAGGATTTTGGACTGCCGCCACAGATGCCGATCCCGGGCTACTCGTCGCTTCTATCCCTCCTTGCACAAGGCTCCTCGTTCAAGGGTCAGCATATCCTCTCGGTGAAGCAATTCTCGCGCGCCGACCTCCATTTGCTATTTGCCGTTGCACAGGAGATGAGACTCGGCGTTCAGCGTGAGGGGGTGATGCAGCTCCTCCGAGGCCGGGTCCTATGCACACTGTTCTACGAGCCGTCTACTCGTACTTCAACGTCATTCGATGCTGCCATGCAGCGCCTTGGTGGCCGCACTCTCAACATTGCGACTGTGCAGTCGTCGGTGCAGAAGGGCGAGACGCTCCAGGACACTCTCCGAACGGTGGGAAGCTACTCGGACGCCATCGTTCTCCGCCACCCCGACGAACGATGTGTCGACGTCGCTAAGCACTACTCTCCGGTGCCAGTGATCAATGGAGGAAATGGTAGCAAGGAGCACCCCACCCAGGCCTTCCTCGACCTCCTGACGATCCGCGAGGAGCGAGGAACAGTCGAGGGTCTCACCATCACATTCCTTGGTGATCTCTTGTATGGACGGCCAGTGCACTCGCTCGTGTACCTCCTACGACACTACCGCGTTAAGGTGCAGCTCGTGTCACCCAAATCGCTGGCTTTGCCACCCAACGTCCGGGCGCAGCTTGCCGAGGCTAAGCAGCTGCACGCAGAATCTGAGACGCTTACGGAGCAGATCCTCGCGGAAACGGATGTGCTCTACTGCACGCGCATCCAGAAGGAAAGGTTCCCCAGTATGGAGGACTACGAGAAGGTTCGGGGAGCGTACCGGGTGGACAACGCCACGCTCAAGCACGCCAATAGCGAGATGGTGGTTCTCCATCCTCTCCCCCGAAACGATGAGATTGCTGAGGAGGTGGACTTTGATCAGCAAAGGGCTGCGTACTTTAGACAGGTGAGTGCAGATTGCCCACTCGGGCAAACGGGCCGGTCCATGTCCCCAACTTGTGGTATGCTTCAGCGGCTAACTTTGTTTACAGATGCGATATGGGCTGTACTGCCGCATGGCTTTGCTAGCTTTGGTCTTGGGTCCTTGAAAGGTCCGAGGTCGAAGAGTAGCTCTTTTTGTTCTTACCGCCATCTTGTTTTCTTTTTTTCTTTTCGTTGTCATATTTTCTGTTTAACCGTTTATGGTTTCAGTCTACATTACGCACACAGACGCACGCACTCACGCTCCACACAGATTGCCAGTTTTTGTTCTTCTCACCAATAGCCCTTTGATTGGGGTATATTAGCCTTAGAGAGTTTCGGTTGCATTTGTAAACGTATATAGCGCTCAGCGCGCGCGAGGGCACATATTGTGTTTCGGCATGGTGCATTGGACCGGCGTTTATCTTTCTTTCAACTGATAATGATGTGTATATGACATGAAAAGCACATATGCGTATGCGTATGTGTATCGTGCCGTATATTTCATTTCAGTGTATTTCATTTTGGTTTGGGTAGGGGAAGTTATTTCATTTTATTTCGGCGGTTTCTTTTTTGGATGTCTTTTTCAGGTTTTTAAAATGTATGTATATGTGTAAGTATGTATACGTGTGAGGTGTGTTTTTCAGGAGTCTTTTTTTGGTGTTGGACTGGATCGTTGGCTGGCGTCTCTATAGAAGGAAATATACCATTTTGTTTTACTCTTATTTTTTTATTCAATTTAAATACTTGAGTAGCCGTTGCCTTTGCGACTTGGTTTTATTCTATAAACTTTTTGCATCGTAGTTCCTCGTGGTTTGGGGGGGGGGGGGGGGGCTCCCGACAGTGTTTTCCTGTAAGGCTTTGCCGTGATGGGGGAAAATGAGGAGTTGGGTGGATGAGCCGCACGGAGCCGCCGCCCCTCCACTCCGTACTTGTACTTGTTCGTGGATAGCTCCTGTCAGATGCCGCTTGGCAGTCGACAGCTGTCAAGCCTGGTCACTTTTCGCCAACAAATTACAAGTACGGAGAAAAGGAGAAAAGGACTCGTTCCTTCTTTCGTCGTACATGTAACGTATGAATACTTTCGCTTCTTCCAGTCGTCCAAAAAAACCGCGCCCTTCGCCAATTTGGTTACTCCGTATACTCTGCACACTTACAACGGAGTATGCGAGAAATATTACCAGACTTGGGCAGACACAAATCAGGCCTCGAACCTGGATGCAACCTTAAATAGTCTCCACCGCGAACACATGCCAATCACTTCGTCTTTCAGCTGCACCAGAACAGAGGGGTAGAAGAGGAGAGGAGGGGGGTGTCTGTCCATCATGCTAAGTCCATCCTGTCATCATGGAGTGCTCTTACTCCGTATTATCTGCTTCTCTTATCCCTGTCCCCGAAAAGTGCTCAACCACTTCCCCCGCCACTGTCTTTTCACTGTCTCTCGCTTGCTTTTGCCCCCTCTTTTTTTCTTACTCTGTACATGCAGCCCTGACCGCCATCTCTTCCTTACATATATGGAGTACTCGAGGACAACGGCCTCACTCTGCATCCCCATATCCATAGCCCATTCATCGATGGCCCCTTTAAAAAAAAAAAACCTTGGAGGATACTAGCAGGTCACTATTCACACTACGAGATAGTCTGGAAAGAAAAAACTCTATTTCCCCTTGCGCTGGTGTCTGCACGCCCCTAGTCTCGATGCTGAAAGACAAAATACAAGTATAGACCCTTTTTTTCTCGCAGAACTCCTCCGCACCAGGGCTAAGGGCCTTCGGCATGCATCCATGCCATGAACTCAAGCCTAGCCCGGCTTGGGCAAGGCATGCGAGTGAGTTCAAGCACCTGGGAGTATTTATCCAGAATCCTCGAACACCCCCCGTCGTCGACCCGTCGTTAGATGCCCATATCCCACGTAATCTGGGTGGGCTGTCAACTCACGCCAACTCATTCACACCCCCCTCCCCCCCTCGTGTCATCTCAGCCCCGAGCCGGATGTAAACTACAAACAAGCGTTTGTAGCAATCGGCAGGGTGAGTGTATTGTGCTCTTTCAAGTGGGAACGGAGACGACCAGAAACCTGTTGCCCGAGCCTGGTGCACACCTCTCGCTTCCGTCGTCTTTGGACGGACATACAATCATGAACATGTACGTGCGCCGACTCGAATGACCCCGCGGCTGCAGTAGCGTCTGTTTTGTTTCCATTGCATACTCGGTACACACCTTGCAGGTACTTGTCCTCTGTATATGATACCCAAACATACCTTATGTGCCTCCGAGAGAACAGACGGCCCCAAAGAGTGCAGTATTAATAGATGGCGTGCCCTTCCAACCACCCTACCACACTTCGTCTTCGGCCCCTCCACCCTCCATATACTCCGTACTTCGATATGAGCTCGCTCTACCGAGTACTCCTTCTCTAGCCAAGTTCGTTTCGTGAGCCCATCCTCAGGCCCTGCTCGATCTCCTGCATACGTCTTGGCTTTCATTGGCGGAGGGCGCCGTGGTTCGAAAGTTTTTCTCAACCACTCCGTAGGATCAAGATTGCTTCTTTGCTTCCCATTCATAGCTTTCTGCTTTTTCTTGGCTCAGCTAAAAGAATCGAAAACCTCGAGACGACCGTATCAATCCCGGGTCCGTAAACTCTCATCCGGACGATGGCCGATAACACTCGTACAATTACCCAGTAGTAATATTCTCACCTACCGACACACACGGCACGCTCCTTGCAAGACTTGTGGAATATAATATCCTGGCACAATTGAAGCTTGATCTAGATTCCCCAGACATTGGAGGACTTGAAATAGACGGCCGCACATTTGTCTTGTCAACCCTGCTCCGGACATTCACTTCCAGTTTCACCGTTATACTAATACCTCCTTGGTCCCGGGGCTCGCGTAAGAAATCGCGTGCTCCCTCTGCTCCCTCTGGGATGACGGGCTAAAATTTGAGAAACAAAAAACCTCACGCACCCTTCCGACTTCCGAGCGACTCGCCTTGAGCTTAGTATCAACCACAATCACCCCTTTGAAATGCGCCCCAGGTTAGCCTTAACCGCCGAGTTCGCATTTCTTTTTCTTGGACTTGCGACACTATCCCACGCCCAGTTTTCGGGATGGTCGTACGAGGATCAAGTCAATGCAACTCTATGTACTTGGGAACTCCCACGAGGTAGGAGATGAAAACCCACCACGCTCTTTAACACAAGATATGGAACACCATATGGGCTCATTTTCTGGAGTTTGCTGACCATGTCTGTTTCTTTTTGCCCCCTCTAGTTCTCACCGTGCGTGATGCTGTGTTTATCGACGGCGGGAGGATGGGATGGGTTCCTGGTCTAAGTAATGGCCAGTATGGCCCTGTTGTGAAAGATGGTATGGCGGCCTCTTGAATCTTGAAATAGTCATCGCATCCCACAACTAACCAAACTTTGCTCTCATCGTCTTCACATTCTAGACAATTTGTTCGGTCTGCTCTTCTCGATAGATTTAAAAATGCCATTCCGCTTGGACGAAAACCTCACCGCCATCCTCGACACAAAATCCAAGGCGCCTGGGGGCGGTCTGGCCAACAACATGGCGCCAAATTTCGTCGACGGTGGTCTTTTAGGAAACGATGCCCAGTTCCAACTCTACGGTGGCCTCGTACAGGACAGCATGGCATTCCCGGCCCCCGACGAAGACGAGACTCTCGGATACGAGGCTTACAAGTCTGGCGGCGACCGTCCCTTCTCACCGGGATTCGTAGCCCGTAATCTCCCTTCTGGAGTCACTCGCTATGTCGCGTACGGGGCAGCCGTGAGCGTGCCCTCCGAGAACAAAGCCTGGTATTTTTCTGGTCTCCGGTCGCCTACCCATGGCCCGATTATCGACCAGTTTGAAAGAAATTTGACGAGGAATGCTGTGAATATTTCCGACACCTTGATTTCTGCCGAGTTTGACACGCAGACGCAGAGCAAAATCACATGGACAAATTCTACTTTGGACGGCGTCCGAGGCCGAGCCGGCGCAGATGTCGTGTTCCTGCCCATTGGTTCCAATGGCATTCTCGTTGTTGTCGGTGGCGTGACGTTTCCCGACTTTGCGTCCATTACACATAGGTCCCCCAATCCGATAGTCAGTGTATGTACTCCGTAGCACCGGCCCCCCCTCCCCAATGAATGATGGGAAACTGACAGTTTGGAAAGAAATCCGATGGGGAGGAATTCATGAAGAATATTGACATATACGATATTGGAAAGAAGGCGTGGTATCGACAGGCAACGACCTCGGACGAAACAGTCCCTGCACGAGCCCACGGCTGCGCCGTAGCCGTTCCTGCAAAGGACCTATCCAGTTTCAACATCTACTACTATGGTGGCAAAGAAGCCCTCTCCGAGGCCGACAACCACTACGACGATGTCTGGATCCTCTCGATTCCCAGCTTCAAATGGATCAAAGCCAAGCCTGGGATCACCGACCACGCACGCGCCGGCCACCGGTGTGTAACGCCATATCCCGATCAAATGATGGTGATTGGGGGATACACGCCCGCTGCGGGGAGAGCTGACACCGTCAACTGTCTACCGGGAAACGTCGTGCAGATGTTGAATTTGACAAGTCTTCAGTGGATTGACAACTACAACCCAGAAAACCACCACGAGTACGGAGTTCCAGACGTCGTGCAGGCTGTTATCGGCGGTGGCTATTCAGGCGGTGCGACTGTTACGACACCTGTGCCCTCGGGATGGCAGGACGCCTCTTTAAGCGCAGTATTTGCAACGCCGTATCCAACCGAAAGGATCACAACCTGGTACCCTTACAACGCCATAGAACCCACAGACAGGCCCGAATTCGTCCCCAGCGACAGCGGAGGCGGCGGCCTTCCGAAATGGGTAGCTCCCACCCTAGGCGTCATCCTCGGTGTAGCATTCGTAGTGGCGGTAGTCGTGATATGCGTGCTTGTGAGGAAACGTCGCATGTTGAAACGAAATCCCAGCGAATCCGGTACGGACGAGACGGGCGCGCGGGTATTGAGTTGGATTCGTGGCCAGCCTTTGCAAGCAAAAACTATGACTGTTACATCGGAGAGTACGCCGCCTCTCGAGCGGGAAAATTCCGTCTTGGGAGGTGCTATTACTGTGCCGCCTAATCACCACGAGGTTGCCGACACACAGATTGCCGAGCTTGCAGGTATGCTCTCTATCCCCTATTGCCGTTCGGATCAGAACTTGACTGACATCTCTAGATACATCTCCTCGCCCAGAACTTCAAGATACAGGCCTATCCCCCCTCGACATAATTCTCAAACACACCCACTTCGCCCTCAAGCACAAACCCCCAAAACAAGCCTCTTCCTCCCTCTCCTCCACATCCGGCCCCCTCCCCGACGAAGCAAGCACCGTCAGCCGTCCCTCCGCAACACCCTCCTCCCGCGACCCAATCTCCCTCCAAAGCTCCTCAAGTTCGGAAACGCGCCCAGTTTTCAAAGCAACCCACGGCCGCGTGCGATCCGATGTATCAGCACTGTCCGGACCCCCACGTAACATCCAAGAAGTCAGCGAAGAAAACGCAAGTTCGCCGAGTGAAAGCGAGCATGTGCCGAGAATGTCGCATGTCAGTGGTCCGATTCCGTCTCTTGACGGGGAGTCGGCGTCGCCTACTGCGATGACGGGTCCGCTTTCGCCCTTGTTGGTTACGGGGTCGGCCGGGGATTCGAGTCCTACGGCTGCGAGGGGGACGAATCCCTCGTTGAGTCCTGGGGGGAGTGGAACTCCGGCTTTGCGGCAGACGACGAGTAATTTGTCTGCGAGGCCGAGTCTATTCAGGGAGAATTTAGAGGAAAAGTGACGAAATGAGAGGAAATCTTTTGAAAAAAAAAAAAAAAAGAAAAAAAGAAAAAAAAATAAGTTTGGAGATTATAATTATTTCAAAAATATCATGAAGCTTGATGTGCCTCTTTTTTTTTCAACACAGTTCTAAAGTAAAAAAAACTGCTCTGGTTACATTTTTACATCTTTACACTCGAGTAAGACAATACATACAAGCCAGCTATTTGCCAAAGAAAACATGAAAATGGACGTCAAGTTCCGATGCTCCCCCGTGAAGGTGAGCTGCGTAGCGCATGGCCCTCCTCGACACTGGGCGTGGTGGCATCGTGTGCAAGTGGAGAAGAACTCTCAGGTGTGAGAGCGCGGCCATCGATGCCAGGACGTTTTTGCGACCGACCCAGGCTTCCGCTGCCTGAAGAGGAACTTTTCTTGCGTCGGCGGTCCGAGCCGTTGGAGGCGGTGCTCGACTTCCGGCTGACAGGGGTTAGGTCCTCGCCTTCCAGGGTGGGTGTTGGGGTGCGGGAGGAGCTCGACGAGCCGCGGCGGACATGGCCGACTTTTCCGAGTTTCTGCTCGCGTTCGATGGCGGGGTGGCGGGGGACTTGGCGGTCGGGCGTGCCGTGGCGGCTGGCGGTTCCGGACACACGAGAGGTGCGGCGGTAAATTTCGGCGCGGTGCCAGGGGAGCCACCAGAGCCAACCCCAGCGCATGCGGGCCGCTTCGTGGTCGCGATGGCGTAGCTTGGCGCTGATGAGAGCGCGGCGTTCGTTCTCGCGCTCCCAGTACGCCGAGCGGTAGAGTTCCCAATTTTCACGGAAGGTCGGGGAGAAGGGTTTTGCAAGGAGAAGGAGCTTGACGTAGTCCCCACCCGGGGCGAGGTCTTCTTCGTGTCCCACACGGCCGTGCTGGGGGTGGTGGGGGTGGTGAGGGTGGTCTTCGTGTTCGGCATCCCGCAGGCCGGGAGTGAGGGAGGCGGTTCGGTTATGGCGAGAGATGGATGGGTGGGTGTCGGGGCCCAAGTTCAGTTCGCGATCAACCTCGCGTAGGATTTGGGCGTCGACGAATCGATAAGACGAACTTGCCGTGTGGGAGAAGAGGCCGTATGTGAGAAAGAAGGCGAGGGTGGAAACGAGTTCGGCAATCAAGGACCGACGGAGGATGACCAGTTTGCAATTGAAACCGCGCAGGCCACGGTTGGAGATGGCGAACCAGCGACGGGGCCACTTAACGCCACGATCCCAGATTCCCGTCGCCCAGACAAGGATGGCGGTAATGACGCCGCCGAGAAGACAAACTTTTTCAATCATCTCGACTCCCCAATAAACCGATCCTCCCACGCCGCGGCCATCCTCGCGCGGAGCGAGGAAGAGAGCATACCCGAAGCCTAGGTTCCAGGCGGATAGCAAGATAAGAAAAAATGTATGGTGGCGGCGGCGGGCGCGAAGCTCAAGGTACTGGGCGCGGAGCGAAGCTTCGAGTATCAGAAGGTTGAGATAGATCATGGACGGTGAGCTCGGTGCATGGTTTAGAGGATCTCCTTCCTTGCCAAGGGCAGCAAGATTGGGTGTTGTCGAACCGTCGGTTTGGCCGATATTGAAGTTGGGGAGGGGGGCGCCCTTGACGAGAGAATCGAGGTCGGACATTGTCGTCGGGTGATATGGAGTCGAATGAGAACGGAATCGAGTGAGCGATGGCAAGGGGGGAGGAAGAAAAACCCTCTCTTTCTCTATAGCAGGTATCTAGAGTTAAATCGTCGTGGGCTTTGGTTTGGAGCTCCGTGCACGTGAAGAGAGCAGGCAACGATGAGGCTCGAAAGCCCAACACAAGGGCCAAGCTTGGAAGAGTCGTCCCTGGCACAAATCCCGGTTTTTGAATTTGCGAGAAGGGAGAAAAGGGATGGGATATTACAGGAGCGCGACAATGGCATTGCGCGTGATGCGAGACATGGCGACTGCACTGTTTCTGTTCTTTATGGCTAAGAATTGGTGGCGTGGTGACATGTGCGAGGCTCCCCGCTGAGCAAGTCACTTTACTGTGGCCAGCCAGGCCCATTTCAATGTGGATTGCGATGTTAGGACCCACCCGTCAACTGCCCAAGATTACCTAATCTATGCTCTCCGCGAAAATCAGGGGTGATGCTAAGCTCATTTGGCTGTGAGACCCTGGGAATTTGGTCGCCTATCCTACGGAGTACGGGGTGCAATCTTTAGCGAGCCACAGGGTGTTCTCCAGAACCCCTACCCACTGAAACGAAACGTGAGCCACCTGACGAACCTGTGTGTGGGGGCGACGCATAATAGCAGCTACGAACCCCTCGGAGTTTTGAGTATCCGTATGCGCGTGTCCTGCCCCAACAATTACGGAGTATTTTTGAGTTCATCTTGCCAAAGGCAAGACTTTGGTCAGTGAAGGGAACATGTGGTTCAAGACCTAGGCCAACACGCCTATATACGATATCGATGTCTCGATCGATAGTTTTGTCCATCGAAAGTTTTTTCTGCCACTGGGAGACTCTCTGGAGGTATTATTCAAGGAGATGTGTGAAAAGAACAGCGGGTGTCTGCATGTCTCCCCACCAAAATGAACTTGTTGACAAGCCACCAGGAAGAAAAAAAAAAACCGGCCGATCTGACCCCTCGTTGGTCCGTGTCGCAAAGCCTTAACTCCGAGTGCAGCCCCCAACAAAGTCACTCCCTCTATCATTCTATGTAACCTTGTTTTATACTGCAACCTGGCCACTGTAGTACTTCCCTGTAGCGTCAATTGATAGTGCAACTCAATGAGTATGTAAGGCGCATAATACATCACCTTCTTTCGCCGCAACGCCACCCCTCCTCCGGTTCGTCCCTCCAGAAACATTTTGTCTACGTCAGCCGGCCACACGCCCCCCCCCCCCGTTCCTTGATTTAGGTTTGGAATCCTATCTCCGCTACCCGGAACCTTGGGACCCTCGATCACCGGTCAATCCGTCGCACCTAGTCCTGTGGTGTGCATCACCTTATATATCCTGCTTGCCTGCCAACCCTCCCCTCCACCCTTCTCCCCTCGCAGGCAATGCTTAAGCAGACAGCAACCTCTTCTCTTCTCGGTCGATCGAGGGCCCATTTCTCCTCCGTAACAACGTCCCCTACGACCAATTCACTACCGAGGATTCGAATATCGTCTGACGACGCCCCTCCCCCTCCTCCATCTCCCGCTTCCAGAGTGGCTCGTGCCGCCATGGCTTCGCCAACCCCTGGGCAGGCGCAGACCAGCAGCACCCCACCGCGACCTGCCTACTTCCCGCTGGGCTACAAAGACTCTTTCTATCAATGGGTAAATAGACTCCCATGGCGCGTGCCGTCGTTTGCCATGGACCGACTGGCTCCCCTTCCCGTTACGAGACTAGCTGGCTGACGTGCATATTCTGTAGTGGACCAGTGTCACCCCTCGGATGGCCGAGCGCAACGTCCTCAACCTCATTCCTTACCTTCGAGAAGATACCGGCTCCGAAACCGCCCTGTCCCAACAAAACGATGCTACCTCCGACCCCTTCGGCCATCGCGTGTGGCGCTCAGCCATGGTCAAGCTGGCGGGGAAGAACCGCGCCTTGAACGAGTACTCGGTCGAGAGAGTCGGCGAAGAGGCTGACGAAACCTTGGTCATGCTTCACGGCTACGGCGCAGGCCTTGGATTCTTTTACCGGAACTTTGAGCCTTTGACACGGGACAAGGGTTGGAGACTGTTTGCCTTGGATATGTTAGGCATGGGCAATTCGGTGTGTCTTTGTCCTTGAAACTGCCCACCGAATTTTGCCATAAAGTGTTCCGTAACTAACTTGTCGATCTTTGGTGTAGGCCCGACCTCCATTCAGAATCCATGCCAAGGACCAAGCCGGGAAGGTTGAAGAGTCTGAGAGCTGGTTCATCGACGCGCTTGAGGAGTGGAGGATCAAACGGAAAATCGAAAAGTTTACTCTGCTTGGACACTCCCTCGGCGGCTACCTGGCTGTATCGTACGCCCTCAAGTATCCCGGTCGCCTAAAGAAGCTGATTTTGGCCTCCCCCGTGGGTATCCCCGAGAACCCATACGCCGTCAACGAAGAAATGCCCGAACCCAACGAGTCGAGCATGGCCAGCGAATTCGAAGACGACCAAATCGCTGTCACGCGTAAGAGCACTGATGGAATGAGCGTTAGCTCAATGAGTATGAAGAGCATCGCCGCCGCCGCCGCCGCCGCCAACCGCAAATCCACCAAATCTGCCATCACCGCCAAGCGCCCGTTACCTGGCTGGGTCGTCTGGCTCTGGGACGCCAACGTGTCACCGTTTAGCATCGTCCGCCTGACGGGCCCCCTCGGACCCCGCTTCGTCTCGGGATGGACATCTCGCCGCTTCAACCACCTCCCCGAAGGCGAACGCGAAACCCTCCACGACTACGCCTTCGCTCTCTTCCGCCAGCGCGGGAGCGGTGAATACGCCCTCCCCCACCTACTCGCACCAGGCGCCTACGCCAGGAATCCTGTTATCAACCGCATTCATGGCGTCGGTCGCCAGATGATTCCGGCCGAACAGACCGGCACGGGACAACCCGAGCGTGAACCTGGCCTACCCATCGTCTTCATGTACGGCGAGAACGACTGGATGGATGTTGCGGGTGGTTTCGCCGCAGAAGAACGACTCGAGCAGGAGAAGCGTCGCATCCTCATCCACGGTACTGAAGAAGAAAAACGTCGCGAAAGAGGCTCTGCCAAGGTTGTTATCGTTCCAGGTGCCGGCCACCACCTCTACTTGGACAACCCCGACTATTTCAATGACTTTATACGAAAAGAACTGGAAGACACCCGTCAAGAATCATTACGCCAAAAGAGGTAGCTGATTCTCGCTTTGGAGCTGCCTTTTGTTTTGTTTTTTTTTTCCTTCTTTGCCCATATTTTTCTTCTTTTTATCTTGTTGCGATCTTAAAACTGTTCATACCATTATGCATTATACGTGCGTCTAGCACACGGAGTTTTGTTTTTATGACTATATTTTCTAGCCTGTTGGTTCAACATACCTTAGAAAAAGTAAATACTCAATATGATTTCACCTCGATTACAGTCCACGTCCACCGATGAAAAAAAAGAAAGGCAGAATCGTAATTGAACACTGGTCATGCCTATATCTAGAGCATAAAGCTACGCGCACGCTCATGAGCTGCTGTTACATCACAGAAGTTTATTGACGCCTAGTGCACACTTGCATGTGGTTCGTCAGATACTCTCTTACTGTTCATGTCTACATATTTTTGCAAACTTTAGGGAGGTTGCTCTTGCAGTACAGCGGCGCAGGGCATATGTCGCTAGAGTGTCAAGCCACCATGCAGGTACACGTATTGGAAATATCCCCGAGGGCAGATGGTTACTACTAAATAGAAATCTTTGCTGTCATCGTACCAAACAATCACGTTCTTCATTAAAATAATCCAAGATGCAGAGAATATGCCTTGACCAACACGCTCTAACCAGTCCATGACCCAAACAGTGGTAACAATAATCTATAAGCCCCGAAGGAATTCCTGAAGGCTAATTGGTTTCCTCACAGCATTGTTGATTCCTTCATTATACTTCACCCACACCTGCACACCCTTCTTTGCCACCTTGGGGGTAGGAGCATTAGTACTGCGGTCTCCTAGGGGTTTCACTTCGGTGATGATGCGACCGAAAAAGTCGCGCTTCACGACGACAGCGGGCTTTTCGGCAGTGGAAGGGGTAGAAGCTGCTTTGGTGCTCATGCTGGGACCGTTGTCCGGGGCGGGGTTTCGGCCGGGGTTTGTGGGGCGGCCGGCTTGGAATCGGGCTTGGCGGGCGGCGTTCTCGCGCTCGAGGAGGACGCGTTGGAGTTCTTGGTCGAGGACCTGGCGTACTGCGTAGCGTGCCGGAGCTTGGTGGGCTGCGTTGCGGGAGATGAGGGATTCAAAGGTTGCGAGCTCGTCGAGATCACTATTTTGCATTTCTTTAACTTCCGGTGTCGAGCAGACTTGAAATTTAGGAAGGGGGGCCAGGAAAGGGGGCCAAGGAAAGAGGGATTTGACTTACGGTTCCATGCGGTACACCCATTGGGGGTTACGGCTCTCCGTTTCTATCTTGCCTCGTTGCAGAGCGATGCCTACCTCGGCCATGGCTTCGGCTGCTCTCCGGACCATGGCACGTTCGCTGTCCTTGCGGACACTTGCGGTGCTTCGTTGATCACCGCTCCCACCGACCACTACTGGCTTCACATCTGGTGAGATAAGCCTGACTAGGTAGGGGAGAAGCTGGGTAGAAATGTCCTCCACGCTCCGAAAGGATCGCATTAGCGTGGGAGGTAGATCACTCTGAATGGCTTGCAGAACCGAACGATTTTGTTTTTCCGCCTCGTATGCAAGGTAACTGGCCCTCGGCCCCGAGAATGGTGCCGGCGATTCTTCCCCTTCTCCGTCGCCCCATTTTGAGTCGTAATTCACTCCTGATGTTTGAGAATTTGAAGCGAACATGTCGTGACAGGCAAGAACCGGCTGACTTAGGTAAGGGGCCAACTCCCACTCTTGGTTCCTGTACAGCCTTGAGGTACACGCATCCAGGAAGTGCATCCACTCGTAGGCCTGGTTCGGCTTGGACAGGTAGCAGTCGTCATTGTAGTCACGATTGGGATATTCTGTAAAGATCTCCGTCATGACTTTGTCAATCTCGCCGCATGTTTCCACCATTTGGAGGAGCTGTGCCATGCCACGCTTCTTGCCGTACTCCGAAAAGCTCAATTGGGCACGAGGCTGTTCACTTTGCGGCTGTTGTGTGCCCTCGTCATCGACAGAAGCCAGAGCCTGTTTAGGAAACCCAGCACCTTCTCTGAATACGCGGCTGACAATGTCCTTGACGCCGCCCCGCCCCAAACCTCTTCCGCCGCCTCCTCCGTTCATCAGGTCATGTAGCACGTGTTTCTCAATCCACTGCCGTGTCAAAGGTTGGCGCTCGTCAGAGAGTGCGGAAGCTCGAAAGCGTCCTGCAACCCATTCGCCAATCACCATCACTCCGCGCAGATCACCTTCAACAGGGTTTTCTGCCCCCCGTTTTGCATCGAGCCCCCCAGACATTCCCCAAGCAACTTCGCATAGCTTCCGAGCAGCGTCTTTTTGACAGGCAATGCCCTCCTTCTCAAAAACGGCCTTCAGTCGATTCACCACGGACTCAACAGTGGGTTTTCCAACATGGATAACTTCAGCAAGGCCTGACGTCCTTAGAGGTCGTAGAGAAGCATGGTAGACGTCATTGCAGATTAGAATTAGAGGTCGCATTTGTCGAAAATCATCACCCTTCTTCCGTCGAGTGGATTTCGTCTTCGCAATTGCCGAGTTCTTCTGATCAAGAAGGACAAGATCAATGAGTGCTCGGACAAACCCTCCCTCGCCTGATGCGCCCGACCCCGCAACAACACCATCTACCTCATCAACGACGACGCAAACTGGTCGAGCAACCTTTGGTCGTTGGCTACCACTGTTCACATTTGCCACAGTCTTCACGCTTTCAGTTCCCAGGCTGGTGCGGATTCGATTCCGAACTACGTCTCGACTTCGATCGTCACTTGCGTTGATTTCCAAGACCTCATATCCGGCTTGGCGTGCACAGACATGAGCCAAGGTTGTTTTCCCCAGCCCAGGTGGACCGGTAAGCATGAGAATCTTGCGGTGTGGCTTCTCCTCCTCGGCCTGGTCCGCATTGGCTGCCCGCCGGTTGTTTGACCATTTTTGTTTTGCGGCATAGGGAAACACAATGGGATCCCACTGCTTGAGCCACCGGAGAACTTGCCTGTTGCTCCCGTCATCGCCACAGAGATCAAAAAATGTGCGGGCTCGGTACTTCTCAGTCCAGAGAAGAGTCGGCTTATGAGAGGTCTTGGGCTTCGGATCCAGTGCCATAGGGGTCGGCGCAGTCGCCTGTTCAGCAGCCTTCAATTCGAGCTCTTTCGCTGCTGACTGGACCAGCTCATGAATATTGACTCCATAGTAGCTTCTCTTAGCACGGCCCTCTTTCGTAACCGACCTATCAGCGACAAGACGCTCATACGAAACTGTGGACTGTTGCGTTCTTGGTTGAATTAACTGTGTTTTCCCGTCGCATGTGGTGAGCTTATAGCTTCGATTTGTTGTCGAGGGGATAGAATCTGATTGCCCCAGGACAAGGTCTGAGAGGTGTTCGGTTGTTGGCACTGGCCGAGTTTCGTTGCTGATCTCATCATCGATTACGATTGCTTGTATGCTGGGAGAAAGAGCTGGTAGTTTAGGTCGTGATTCCGATTCTACTGTACGACGTTTGGGGGAACGGCCTGCTAGAACATCGGGATCGCTGTCTTCGCTGTCGGATTCATTGCCAAGGACAAAGCCACCTATCACTCGCGGGCGGGCTATTGGTGATTTCGCACCAACAACATCGTCGATTGTGCGTTTTTTGGCTGATGTAGGACTAGTTGGGAATAGTATCGGGGATGAGATTGCTGCCATTTTAAAATAGAAGACCAAAACCAAAAATAGCCCCCAAGATAATTTCACCAGCCTTGTCGAGGTGTTGCAAGGTTGTTGGATGCCACAGCTTTTTTGCTGTTTGAAGTCATCGCGTAGTAAAGTGTTCAGCGTTCTTGACGCGTTAAATGGATTTCGAAGCGCGTCGCAGAACGATAGTCCGTGTTAATTACATGTACATACTGTATTATGTGTTTTCTCTGCCCCACCATTCGGAGAGCTGCCCCCACCATAACCATGAGTTGAAACCCTGTCCAAATCCAATCATTAAATATCAGAAGAGCAGAGTATTACTCCGTAAAAGAGAAAAGGAAAAAAAGTTATGGTACAGTGACCCAGGCAAACCCTCCATACCTGGCCCTATCTTTTATTTATGGGGAAGCTCAGCCTAGCACCTTGACTGGCGAAAAACTTCTTTGATTCAGAGCACCGCTCGCTCTTGCATCCGGGGCATCTCAAACCCATTTGTGCAGAGCATGCAACGCCACTGTCTAGATGCGACTTGGCAATATCGGCTAAAGCCCTGATAAAGACTGGGCTCCCGTTTAGGCTTTCTACCCTTTTGATCGTATCCTTGTGCCCTGACTCGCCGATCACTTCTTCGTCGAGTTCATAGAGTGTCTCGATATGATCCGAAGTGAACGCGATAGGCACAAGAATCAGATCGCGTTGTCCCTTCGCGACGTATGACTCGACGCTGGTAGAAGTCTGTGGCCCTAACCAAGGTGAGGGTCCGACTTGGGACTGCCAACACAAACGATACTGATTGGAGAAATTCAGGCGCTGCATCACACCATATACTGTAGCGGCAACCTCGGCGGGGTACGGATCACCTATTGAACGGTCAGCGATGCTGCAGAAAAGCGGGGAGAATTGATGCCTTTGCCATGTACTCACCCCTGTTTACAACGCTCATAGGAAGACTATGAGCAGAGAAAAGAATAACCACGTCCTTTCGCCTCTCCACGGGGTATTCTGCGAGTTTCTCCTCGATATTCTGGGCGAAGGCCTCGATCAACCCCGAATGCATAGGCCATCTGTCGATAACACTCCAAGTAATGGTTCCGTCGGAGGGGGTGGATATCTCTTGGGCTGATTTGCCTTCGAGACGTTGCCTCCATTTCCACAGCTCGTTAAGGCTACTCCCTGTAGTGGAGCAGGAATATTGGGGATATTGCGTAAAGGCCACGGCACGACCACCCTTTCCGTTCCCGAATCCGTCTTCTAAAATTTGTCGATAGGTGTCTTCAGTGAGCGGGTTCGCGTATCGGAAAGCAGTGTAGGGTTTGTGAGGGGCAGTTTCAGGAGAGATTTCGTCGAGGATTTTGCACATTTCTGCGTTCTGGAACTCGGACCATTTACGGATAGGGGAACCGCCACCAATGGCCGCGTATTGCGCCTCGATCTTGGGTGTACGCCGCTTTGAAATGAAGGGGCCAAGATATGATTGCAATCTCCCTAGAGGGATTAAATCGCCATCTGACTATAAATTGATTGTTAGAATTGTAGATAGGGTGTAAGCACAGCCATGTTCAATACATACAAATAACCTGCTAAGAAAGTCTCCCACTTCCTCGACAGTCGAGGGCCCACCCATATTGAGAAATACCATTGCAGTAGGACCCCGTGACCCAGCCGTCGACTGGGTCACTGGTGCGATGGTAGCTAAATATCGGGCATGGGAAACTGTGTGCTTTTCGACGAGAGGTCTGGCCACCGGGCGAGTCGCCGAAATGAGGTGACGCGAGAGGGCCCCGAGGGCCATATGTCGCGGGCTCATAGGCAGTTGAAATACTGTAAAATTCAAACGTTTGATCTGAGAAGTTTGAATGAATTGGGCTTTTGAATTGAATCGTGTGAGATGTCGAGTTTCGGAAAGGAAAGCTGTCTACGGAGTACGGAGTAGTTGTGTGGCAATATTTCTTACTCCCCGAAGCTATCTTGAGCTACGTACTGAAACTTTAGTGGGAAGCCCGATGCACTAACAAATGGGAGGCCTGGTCCAGCCGAGTTTTGTTAAGGCAAATGCTCCAGGCTGTAGCCAATCATAGGCCGTAATTTATAAGCACCGAAAAAGCACGTGCCGTCGTGTTGCGCAGGCAGCCATCGGTCGGCTGCCTGCAAGGATAATCGCGTATCGAGGCGCGCGTTGGTGCTCCATCGTTAAATGCCACTTAATACCTGAATTGAGCCAAGCAATTGATAAATTGACATCTTTAACTCAACGCACGAACTTACCACGTTTCACTATTTTACGCAAGCGAGAAGAAAAAGAAAAAAGGAAATCACCGACGCCGGCAATGGCGGACTCACGGGATGATTGGAAACGCGAGGATGATGGGGAGGAGGAATTGGACGAGAAGGTACGTAGCATACCAAAGACAAATATCGAGGGGGAAAGTATGCAAAACTTAAGACTCGAATAACAGAGCTACTCTTCGCCAAAAGATGCCATCATACTTGCCATTGAAGTGAGCGAGTCGATGCTTGCTCCTCCTCCGCAATCGGACTCCAAAAAAGCAGAGAAAGACAGCGCTCTTTCAGCTGCTCTAAAGTGTGCCTACCACTTAATGCAGCAGCGAATTATCTCAAATCCCAAGGATGTGATGGGAATTTTACTGTTTGGTACTGAAAAGTCGAAATTTCAAGATGAGCAGGAGGACGACCGAAAGACTGGGTTCGGGTACCCACACTGCTATCTTCTTACAGATCTTGATATTCCATCCGCCGAAGATGTCAAAGCGCTCAAGACTTTAGTCGAGGATGAAGATGACGAAGAAAACATATTAACACCTTCAGCCGAACCCGTCTCTCTTTCCAACGTTTTGTTTTGTGCCAACCAGATCTTCACTGCCAAAGCCCCCAATTTTGATAGTCGGCGTTTATTCATCATTACTGATAATGACCGGCCTCATCTCGATGACAAACAAGCCAAAGCCGCCGCCGCTGTGCGTGCCAAGGATCTTTACGACTTGGGTGTCATGATTGAGCTTTTCCCCATTCTCCACAACGACAAGAAGTTTGACGTGACAAAGTTCTACGATGTAGGTGTTTTATCTAGGCTGGCATTGCCAATGGCATCAAAAAGCGATTCTGATTACTTGACAGGACATCATCTACCGCGATGCAACAGCAGAGGAAAATAGGACAAGCCTGCAGGAGGCCAAGTCCGGCGACGGTCTCACATTACTATCTTCTCTCATTTCCAATATCAACTCCAAGCAGACTCCGAAGCGGGCTCTCTTTTCCGGCGTGCCGTTTGAGATTGCACCGGGTCTCACCATCTCTGTCAAGGGCTTCAATGTTTTGCACCGTCAGACACCAGACCGAAGCTGTTATATCTGGCTCGATGGCGAAACTCCGCAGATTGCGACTGGCCAGGTGATCAAGATGGCCGAAGACACCGCCCGGACAGTTGACAAGACGGAGACGAAGAAGGCGTATAAGTTTGGAGGCGAATACGTCTACTTCACGCCCGAAGAGCAAGCGTCGTTGAGAGATTTTGGTCCGCCTGTTATCCGTATCATTGGATTTAAGCCGCGGCCATCGCTCTCGTTTTGGATCAGCACAAAGAAGTCGACATTCATTTTCCCGAGCGAAGATCATTTTGTTGGTTCCACTCGAGTATTCGCATCTCTCTGGCACAAACTCGTAAAAGACGAAAAAGTGGCAATTGCATGGACGATTACACGTTCCAACTCGAGACCTGTACTCTGTGCCATTATACCATCCGAAGCCAAGAATGGGGATGAGCCGGGCACGCCACATCTCCCCGATGGTCTATGGCTGTATCCGCTTCCTTTTGCAGATGATTTGCGGACACGGCCGGAAGCGTTGGAGGTTCTCACAGCATCGTCGGAGCTTGCGGACAAGATGCAGACGATTGTGGAGAATCTGTGGCTCCCTGGTCGCACGTTCAACCCTTCGAAGTACCCCAATCCGCAACTGCAGTGGCACTACAAGATACTTCAAGCACTTGCACTCCAGGAAGAGGTGCCTGAGAAGGCCGTCGACACGACGCACCCAAAGTACCGATCCATCGCAAAGCGCGTAGGAGGGTACCTTGAGGAATGGGGAACTTTGCTATCCAGCGAAACCCAGCTGCGTCATAACACAAAGGCCATTAAACGGGAGGCCGAAGAGGAAGAGGGCGGCCGGGCAGCCAAGCGTTCGAAGCCGGTCGCCTCTTCTGAGAAGAAGTCAGCCCCAAAGCTGAACGATGCACAACTGAAGGCGACAATTCAAAACGGAAGCCTTTCCAAGATGACAGTGGTAGAGTTAAGGGAAGTGCTCGCAAGCCGAGGCCAGAGCACACAAGGGAAGAAAGCAAATCTTCTCGACAGACTAGAAGAGTGGATTGACGCAAATTCCTAAGTACGAGTCCTTGGACGTGTAGCTTTGTGATTCTATGTATGTACTTACCCTACTATATGATGACAGTTGTTTTGTGTATTTCTTATACATATCTTGATTTCTTATTTTTCTTCCCTTTTTTCATTTTCCAATGTAAGAGAGCACTCCTATTGAGCACAATTCTTGTTAACATGAGGGCTCTGGCTCCCTGGCCGCTAAAATTCCCTGTTTTCACAAGGCAATCGGTCAACAGAGCTTGCGGCAAGACTGGTGACGGACTGCGTCCGGAGGGCCTGGTCGCACGGCGCTAAAGCGTCGCTCCTCCAACTAGACCTCCAAGGCGCCTTCGACACCGTAAACCATGACTGGCTTCTGCACACGCTCCACCAGCACCTCCTTCCGGTGTGCCTGGTTAACTGGATAGGGTCCTATCTCAGAGACAGGACAACACGACTATGCTTTGACGGGAGGGAGGGGCCTCTGAGGCGTCCCGCAGCTGGCGTCCCCCGGGGCTCGCCACTCTCACCGATACTGTTCATTCTGTACACAGCGCCGCTATTCAAGCTGCTTCACCGAACTCAACCGGTGTTGGTCATAGGCTATGCCGACGATACCAACATCCTAGCGACGCGCAGGACGATACCCCAGTGCTGCGAAGCATTGGAGGCCGCCTGGGAGACAGCGAAGGGCTGGGCTGACCGCCGCGGCCTAAGGTTCGCCCCAGCCAAGAGCGAGCTAGTTCACTTCTCACGGAAGCACAAGGCCGAAACAGATACAGTCACAGTGGACGGGCACCCGCTGGAACCGCTGCCAAGCGCCAGGTTCCTTGGTATATGGCTAGACAGGAAACTCAACTTCGCTACACACACGAACAAGGTCCGGTGCAAGCTGAAAACCCAAGCATACGCGCTGACAAGACTCGCCGGCCAAACCTGGGGCTGCGACCTCCTGTGGGCACGCACGATTTATTACTGTATGGTGATCCGAAGCGTGGCGGCATATGGCGCCGCCGTATACCATTCACCCACCCCAACAGGACAGAGACACGCTAAGGGGCCAGCCCTGAATCTGTCCACTTGTCAGAATGCGATGCTCCGCATGGTCACAGGGGCATACCGGAGTACTCCGACGTACCTCCTAGAAACCGAGGCGGGCATCCCACCACTGGACCTCTATCTGAACCAACGAGCGGCCGCTTTCCTCAACCGCCCAGACTACCGTGAGAAGTCAACCGAGGCCTGTGCACTGGTGCTGAGACACTGCCGCAGCGGAAACGGCCGAAACCGAGCCGCAAGTAGCCAGAACCCCTGCGAAGCACAACCCTTGCGAAGCACATGACAGTATTCTCAGAGGATAGACATGGCGATCTACCCTCGCCGAATGGAAACGGCGGTGGCAGCAAGCTACGGACGCCAGAACGAATACAACACCAGTCAACATGGAACCGGCCTGATCACTACAGTCTACCCGGAAGAGACACAAAGGGCTCACTAAGGCCGAAAGCTCTCTTCTGGTGCAAGGACGCACTGGGCACATCGGACTTGCAGCCTACCTTTTCAGGAAGTTACAGACTGAGTCTCCACTATGCCGGTATGGCAGGGAGGAAGAAGACTTCGAATACATCTGCCTACGGTGCCCGAGGGGGGCTCTGGAGATCCCGGACAACTGGCCGTCGACCCCGGAGGAGCTCCGGGGAGCACTCCGCAGTCCGGCAACTGGTAGACCGATTCTCCGACACGTCATCACCTCCGGGAGGATTCCTCAGTACAGCCTCGCAGCTGCACTGGATCCGCCGCTCGAGGGCGATGATGAGGTCACAGCTGCTGGCAATGGCGGCGGCAATTGGATATGGGGAAGTTGATTGGGGAGTTTTAGTACACAGTTTACGTACACGGACACATAGTTGCTCTAGTTTGGCAGGTACCCAGCTGAGTTTCACTACGATGGAGGCACTGAAATCAGCACCCTTCAGCCATTTCTTGCCAAAAAGGCGATTTAGTTCGCAACATCCAGCCCCTATGCCCATAACCAAAATGGGCTTGCAGAACGCTCC
The DNA here is from genome assembly GCA_019925285.1 of Graphium sp. VPRI43844. Lineage (NCBI taxonomy): Eukaryota > Fungi > Ascomycota > Sordariomycetes > Microascales > Graphiaceae > Graphium > Graphium sp. VPRI43844. The sequence continues at coordinate 160,976 of JADHKT010000037.1, read as the reverse complement.
ATAAGGGTTATTACCGAACGACTACGTGCTGTAATGGTAGTCAAAACCGCCTTTGTCAAACTGTCCAGAAAGCCAGATCCAGAATGTTAAGTCTGAAAGCCCTATAATTATAGAGGCTTTAGTAAGGGAATCAGCTTCCACGCCCGCTGTATCCTCCGAAACTCTAGAAGGGGAGTCAGCTCCTGAGTCCGTTGTACCCTTTATTAAAATCTTAGAAGGGGAACCAGAACCTGCTAGTACTCAGTCTGAAATTCCCATTCCGAAGGCTACAACTCAGAAACTGGATGAGAAAATGGATGTTTCCGATGAACCCTCTGAAACCTTAGAAGGGGAACCAGCTCCTGTCAAACGCAGTTCGAAATTCCCATTCAGAAGGCCACAGCTCAGAAGCCAGCCGAATATGAGCAAATGGATGTTAGTGAATTCGTTCACTACACAGCTCTGATGGCGGAAAAAGCCTTCTACAATTCAGAGCCTTCAGAACAGCTTGCAGAACCTTCAAGCAAGCTACAAGCAAGCTAAGAAACATCCTGAATCTCAGAAGTGGGTAAAGCTAGCTTCAAAGAACTAGAACAGTTGGTTTCTAGCGGCGCCTTTCAGTTCATCAGCGCCGGAAAAGCTACTAAAACCCCCATAACCACGCGCTGGGTGGACAAGGCAAAGGCAAACGCTGAAGGAGTCATAACGAAGTACATACAAAGGGCGTTACGTATCTCACAGGTGTTAATAGCCCCTGTAAGTCTTCAATGACTAATCATGCACACGTCGCTGTACTCCGTACACTAATATTAATTGTGTTCTGCGCGACCCTTGGGGATTATTTTGGTCAGCGAATTAGCCAGCCGTCTTGGTTGCGCGGCGCATTGTAGAAAGCACCTACCTGGCGCCAATGACTCCTGCCCTTTCCCCTCACGAATGTGTCAGTTTCAGTGTCGCATGCTTCCACCGGCACGCCAACATTACCCAACTGCACGAGTTGGCTGGCGCGAATGGATGGCCTGCTAGGTTGGGCGGGTGGCCCCAATCTGGTGTGCAGCTCCATCAACGACATCGAGACCCATCTGCGTTCCCTTCTCGCAAATAAGATAACGCACACCAGAGCCGAACAAATCAGTCTAACCTTCTCGATACATCCTTCGACTTCCTTCGTTGTCCATGTACCACAACCAAACACGGAAGGGGCGAGTGCATCCGATGCTGCCAACCCCACGCTTCACAGAGACAGCAGTGTCCTTCAAGATGTAACCCCTACTTACACCACTCGAACAATCAGCGCACGCGATACCCTCACTAATCAGCCATCTGATGAACCCATTTTACAAACTGCTGTTGGAAGTAGCCTGTCAGCCCTCATATCGACAATTGATGGGAGCAAGTGGTCATTGAAGGACCGCTCGCGTTCAGCACAGGGATGGACCTTGACCTATGATTGCCAGGATTCTCTTTCCGCATGGAAGAAATCCCATCCAAACTATGATGGCAAAATAGTCTCTGCCGAGTACAGCTACCGAAATGCAGATCACATTCTATCCAGTCCGTCCCTCTCCCAGCCAGCTCTAATTCTCTGTGCTCTGTTTCCTAACTTTTCTTTCTTTCCTTTTTAGGCCGACCTGGGTTCGACTGCGGAGGAGTCATTACCATTTCTTTTCCCAGGTCAAGTTTGAATATCGAGGTGAAATACGACCATACCCCGATACACGCAACAATGTCCCAACTAATGGACTATTTTGCTCCGCCACCCCCAGCTTACCCCGTCTCGGACGCACCCGTCAAAACGAAGACGCCTAAATCTGCAAAGCGGCGTAGGACAGAAGGCGCATCAGGATCTGAGCGCTCACCGAAACAAGCGAAAGTAAACGGTTCCCGTGGCGAAAACCAGGGCCAAGATGAAACCGCAGATGGTGGCGGCGAGCAAGAGAACAACACACCAGCCAGTGCAAGAAAAAAGCGAGCAAAACCGAGAGCCAAAAAGAGTGCACTTTCGAATACGGCAGATAATGCAGCCGAGAATTCGCCTCAAAACCAAACCGGTCCAATTGTTCTTGATCCAGAAGAAGCGAGTCGGCGGCATGAACACGCTCTTTACCTTCTCAAGAGTGTGAATATCGACCCTGACAGGTTATCCTCTGATCAATTTGAAACGTTCAAAAACCAGGCTCCGGATTTGCAAGATGAATCACTCGAGATGCTCGCCAAGTATGGGCCAGAGAGACTACGCATTGTCCATCTGGAGGGCGAAGCTCTAATACTGAGACGCAGAAAAGAAAGAAGAAACAGAAGCCAAGGAAATCGAGTGCCATGACTGAAATCACTGACCAGCCAAATATAGATGGCCAGACACCAACACCTTCTAGTCGCAAACCCAAACCTACCCGTGGCGCATGTTCACAATGCGGAGAATCAAAGACCAAGTGCGGTCGGGAAAGCCTGCATGCCCTCAGTGTATCGACAGCTTTCTAGAGTGCTCGTATCCTTTGGAAAAGCCACGCCAACCCAAGAAAGCAGACGAATCCTCTACTGAGGAAGCGGCCACAGAAACGGCAAAATTTACGAGCCAATCCTGCTTCCAGCACTCCTCAAAAGCGGCATGGTTGGAAATCCAGGGCTGCTAGCACCTCCCAAACCCAGCCTGCCTAGAGACAGGCCAGGAAAGCAGCACGTCTCAACCTCCCCGGCAAGCCTCTCAGGTGCAGGCCGAGCAAACGGTTTCCTCTCTTAGCACCCAACAATCGAGACGACAAGACCAAAATATAATCTCAACCTCTCAGTCACAATCTTGGACTCAGTCGCAATCTTTGCAAAGTCAGCGACAACAACATCTAGTCGAGAAAAAAATCCAGACAATTGCTAAGGCATCAGCAGGGTCAACAACTGCAAAACCAGAGTTCCACGTTCTTTACAAGCAGATACTCCAACATTTCACCACACTCGCAAGCCGCACAATTGTCGAGAGCGATGTCAAGACAGTCAAATCGCTCGCAGAGCAAGCCACCCGTCCAACAAGCACCCGTAACACGGTCTTCCGTGGGCAATCCTGCATCCCTAACTTCAGGCGTTGGCAACCTCGTCAGCGCAAACTCGTACAGCCCACAACTCACCAGTACCTCCACCTTTGATACCCAGGCATCTACAGGCATTGCCTACGATGCCCACACAGCCACCCCAAGCTACCTTAATACGACACAAACAACGGGATATAGCAACAACTATTCCCAGGATCGGCGGGCTCCCAGCTCTCAAGAACATCAGTAGCATACCCCCCTTCAACCACATCGAGCAAATGGGGCAACCTTGACGGAACCGCTCGCCCCTATGCCTCCAGAACCAAGCCGCGACCTCCTCGACTGCTAACCCCTCACACAAACAGCACCCCCAGGCACCGAATCTTCATGCTCATAATTCGCAATCCATGTATACCCAACAACCCTCCCAACTCACAAGTCCCCAACCTCCGCAGCACCGCCAGCCCCTTCTCTCGCCACACACCACAACAACGCAATCCTCATAGCGTCTACTCGTACCCTCCAAGGACGACGCAGAATTACCCGAGCAGCACGCAGTCGCAGCAGAACTGGTATTCCGGTACAACGACTTCCTTTTCAAGCATGGCATCTAGGAACAGTCATGTTCCTGTACAAGGATATGGCAGTAGCGGAACGGGTAGCGGATCCTCGTACCAGGATGGAGGCGATGAGCAGGCGTTGCTGGAGATGTTGAGGGGCGGTTCTTTATGCGGCCATCATTAAGTGTCTTTGCTGCATTATCATAATCACTCACTCTGCATTTCTAACTAGGACTTTGCGGCTAGGTCACTTACCTTAGTTTCAGTAAAAACTACTCGATCATTTTGTGAAAAGTGCATGTGCAAAAAAACGCATTGACAAGTCCAGCAAAAATGAATAAATTGCTTCTCTTAGGGAAAAATACTAATTGATACATTATGATACATTTACCCTTGCTTCGCCTGCTCTCGTTTCTCCCACGCCTCATGAACAAGCCCATCAAGTTCAGAAGCCCAGTCCGGGTTATGACTTCGCACAGTAGAAATCAAATCCCATAATCGCGAATCATTCTCTTTTATTAAATGATTGACAAGAGTGCGTACAGTGGCATAAATGGGTGCCGAAGTGGCGTCTTTAGAGATGGCTAGATGGGTGAAGTCTAGTGCGAGATCGATTCGCGACTGGTTTGTGCAGTGTAGGGCGAGTTTTGCATTTAGGTGGGGAGGAAGAGTTGCGGTTGGTAGCAGGGCTTTTAATTCGGAGGCGAGGAAAACGAGTGTGGTCGGGTCTTCTGATTTTTCAATAAAGTGTTGGAAGGTGAGGTCGTTAGGTCCGCGGGGGTAGAGACGTATAAAGTCGCGATAGACTTGTAAAGCGGTCGAAAACTCGCCGGCGTGGCAGGCGGCTTCGATGAGTACGTTGATGGCATCAATAGGGAGTTCGTATTTGTGCCGAAGTTGTGATAATGCCTCAAGTGCGGCATTCAAAAGAGATGGCTTCTGTGAGAGGCACAGGAAGAGTGATCGCGTGCTGCTTCGGGATGGAGCAGCACCGGCACGCTCCATGATGCATAGCGTGCGCAATGCGCTCTCAATCTCCAGGTTAGCAACATAGCAGTCCATCAGGGCCTCGAAATGATGTTGACCGAGGGATGTGCCGCGCTCTGCTAGGGTTTGGAGAGCATCCAGAGAAAGTGCACTGTCGGCATGCCGGGACGCAGTGTTTAAAACGCTTAAAACAATTCCGTCTGGGGGTGATAAAACCTCGCCTTTTGTAACCCTAGCCCAGAGATATTTTGTTCCCTCATAGTGGGAGGCGGCACCGAAGTGGTCGAGGAGATGGTAAAGAATATTTTGAGATACGGGAGGGTAGCTCGACTCGAGACGCCAATGCAGCATACGCAATGCCTCGTCTAGGAACCCTTTTTGGCTGTATATGAAGAGAAAGATATCGAGGACCCAGGGCTCGATTTCAACACGTTTAGTGACCATCGACTCCAGCTTGTCAAAGGCCATTTCGAATTGGCCATCCCGCAGTAGCCCCAGTATTTCGTTCTGCAGGTCTAGAGGTGTGATATCAACCCAAGCTTCGCGCATGTCGTCAAGGATAGCGTTTCGGAGGAGGTAGTTTGGATGAACAGCCAGAACCTACAAAGTTCCAACAGCGATTAGAAGCTTCCAAAGGTACGAATGGTACGAATATTGGCCAAGCTTAGGCCGGCAACGGATTTCTTACAGTAAGGGCGCTGTGATAGATATCTGGTCGGACTTGGATTCTTTGGGCTTTCATTTCTGCAAAGAGCAATTCCAAAGCTTCCGCCGACCCTGCGGTGTCGGCAAGGGCCGTGACCATCAGCTCATAATGCTGCGGATCTATTTCGTTTTCCTTGTCTTTGATGAGAAGTTCGATAAGCTCCGAGGTACGTTGCAAGCTACCAGTGGTATTGCGCAATCGATACAACTCCTCGTAAATTCGGGTTAGAGTAAAAGTCTGTGGTTTTTCAATGGAAGGATCGAGCGAGTGTGTATTCGAGTCACGATTTGGGTATTGTTGGTGTTGAGTGGAAAGATCGGATTCGGAAGTAAATCTTCGTCGGCTATAGGGAGTCGAAGGCAATGGAGGGTGATGCTGCGCTCGCATCGAGTTGGCTGGCCGGCGCATGCCATTGGTTACGAGACAACGGCATGTTCGCAGACCAGGAAGCCCTAGGCGCATGCCATTCATTAATGCGACTAAAAGATGCAAAGATGCAAAGCATGTTACAGATTCTAGATTTAGAAAGTGCGAAGATGCGAAGACAGTGATTGACCAGAGCAGTTAGGATATACGGAAATGTTTTAAGCGAGTGGGTAGTGGCAATTCGTTACTGTACCGAGTACTTTTACGAGTACTCCGTACATAGATCCACATATCCTCCTTCGGCCGCCTTTCGTACTGTCGCAAATCCAAGATATGACTCCAAAGCTAGAATACTGTTCAATCGATTGAACATATTTGGTTTATTTGTTTATTGTTTTTTCTTTTCCGTTCCCTGACTTATTGCTCGCAGGGTCTGATCCAAGTAGTCATAGCCCGAGCTTTCTATAAAGAATGCCATATCCCAACCCGTTGAACGCTTTTGTATTCAACACCACCAGTTTCAAATCGGAGACGGTTCAAAAGCCCCCCAAACAACATTTGCCAAAAAAGCAATTCCATTTTCCTCATTGGGTATCATGAATCTACCGCGCCTACGGGCCTTGTCCACGTCCTCGCCCTCTACCACGTCCTCGGTCTCCCCGCCCACGACCCCGATCTCCCCTACCACTGTGGTCACCCCGGTTATAACCGCCGCGGCCACCCCTAAAGCCACCACCTTGTGATTGTTGGGCATCCTTTGCGAGCTCGAGAATTTCGTCTGGCATACGGAGGTATTTGATCTGGTTGTCACCGCAACGTTAGCATGGTAACAAATATGTAGGTCGGAACGAAAAGTGTCTGCTTTCGGGTGGTTTCTATACTGGAGACGTACGTGGTTTCCTTTGACATAGATTTCGGGCATGCGCGTGAACTTGTCACCCTCCTAGATGCAATAGTCAGACTCTAGATATCACAAAGAGGCCGTGTTTCGTGACAACATACAGGGCTTGTCTGTATGACCTCCTTCATCGTCAAGTTCATCCACGTGTCGCATGATATCAAGTGTCCATTGATCGTCTCGCCGTTCTTCAGCTCCACCAACATTGGATGGCCTTGGGCCGCGTTAAGAAACCCTAGTGGAAGCTGAGAGTTGCGCATTAGCTGGCTTTCTTATGACGATAATCTACATCCAAGTAAACGGAAATCACATTTCCAGAGCGACGCTCAACTTACCATGATGAGAAGAAAAAAGAAAGGCGGTGGTGGGGTTTAGAGGTGATTGATTTGGTGTGAGAGAACAAAGCATGATACATTCTCAAGAATCCACACCAGAATCTGATAGATGCATATCCCCGTTTTAGTGGAAAATGGAGGGGGCTTTTTTTTGGTTCATTCAAGAAAAAAAAGAGCTTTAAGAAGAGCTTCAAAGAAAGTTTAGTGGGCACAGAACAGAACACCTTCAATTTGACAAAATTCAAGGCTATTCTAGCCAATTGCTGTCCCATAGGGTGTCTGTTGGGTCTCGGGGCATGTTTTGCTATTCTCGCAATTTCATTCGCCATTCTTTGGAAAAGCATGTAGCAATATTCAAGCCAAGCTCTCTTCTCAGGCATCTTCCTTCTACACCACGACCGTCGCATCTTAAAAACACCACCTCCCTCGTGATCCTACACAACCGACCAATGGCATCTTCAACAGCTCCCATCCCCGATAGCGCCCCTCCTGCTGTCCTCACATACAATGGCAAGGAATACTCCACCATTCAGGAAGGGCAGGCTTCACTCCTAGTTCCTCGAGTTGAAAACGACACGTCCCCCAGCACGGTATTCTACAACCCCGTTCAGCAGTTCAACCGTGATCTATCGGTCCTCTCCATCAGAGCCTATTTCGATGAGCGCATGCACATAGCCAAGTCACGCCGACTTGAGAAGCAGGAAAAAAAGAGAAAGCGAAAGGAGACGAACGAGGGCGAAGGGCAAGGTCCGGCCAAGGTCAGCAAGGGATCCTCGGACGAAGCTCCATCCTCCAAACTCGCCATTGGATCGCAAACGCATTCAGGTTCTAATGGTAGTACTGCGCCTCAGCCCCAGCAGGATGGGGAAGCCCCTGATGTGGCAGCCAATGACGCAGATGCTAAAGACGGAGGTGCGCAACAAACCAAGAAACGATTCTCAGTTCTTGATGCTCTTTCTGCATCCGGTCTTCGTGCACTACGCTATTCGCACGAACTCCCTTTCGTCACGCATGTCACCGCCAATGACCTGAGCCCGTCAGCTGTAGAAACCATTCGACTAAATGTTCAGCACAACAAATTGGAGAGCAAGATTGCCGTTTCCAAGGATGATGCCATTGGGCACATGTATCGGCGCATTGCCGATAACCTATCAAGCCGAGATACCAATAACGCCGATAAATTCCCCTTGTACGACGTGATCGACCTGGATCCTTACGGTACGGCAGCCCCGTTCCTTGAAGGCGCATTGCAGGCGGTGCGCTCGGACGGTGGGCTCCTCTGTATAACATGTACAGATTCCGCCATCTGGGCTGGCCACAACTATGGCGAAAAATGCTTCTCCCTCTACGGCGGCTTGCCTATCAAGGGCTTCCCTGTACACGAAGTCGGCATACGCCTTATCCTCCACTCCGTGGCCACGACTGCGGCACGCTATGGACTCACCATCGAACCCCTCCTCTCCCTCTCCATCGACTTTTACGTCCGCGTCTTCGTTAAAGTCACACACTCTCCGCTAGCAGTCAAATTTCACGGCTCCAAGACCATGATTGTGTACAGTTGTGACCACGGTTGCGGTGCGATTGAGACGCAACCTATCATGAAGTCGAAAGCAGTCGCAAACAAAAAGGGCACTGCACACACCTTCAAATACTCTGCGGCTCAGGCACCAACTTCGGAGGCCCGCTGCCCACACTGCCATTCCGTAACACATCTTGGAGGACCCATGTATGCCGGCTACCTTCACTCCCCTACGTTTATTCAACGAATCCTAAACTACCTCCCGTCACTCGATAAGTCTGTATATGGCACAATCCCCAGGATAGAAGGAATGCTTCGCACAGCACTCGAGGAGGTTCTTCCTGGTACAAAGTTACCTGAGACGATACCGGCGAGGGAGAGAGAGGCAGCTGCTGTCGATCCGTGCCCTCTCTTTTTCATCCCAGCACGCCTCTCGGGAGCATTTGGATGTAATACGCCCAACGAGGACCTTATTCGCGGCGCATTAATACACTTGGGCTATCGCGTTACACGAAGCCATTGCAAACCAGGTAGCATCAAGACAGATGCGCCTTGGTCGGCAATCATGTTTATTATGAGGCAATGGGTGAAGCAAAAGGCCCCAGTGAAAAGGGAGCGGGTCAAGCCAGGGAGCCCAGCATGGCGTCTCTTGGGATTCGACCAGCCTGAAGAAGAGCAGCAGGCTATCAATGGCGACAATTCTGCTGGCGAAAAAGTAGTGCAGGATTCAAATAAGGATGAATCGACTCCAGAACAAGCGATGCCATCCCAAGAAGAATTGAGAAGAACCCTGGTCTTCGACGAGAACCTGGAAAAACTGGGCAGAGTAAGAGACGAGAAGAAACTTGTCCGTTATCAAATGAATCCGCGAGAGAACTGGGGGCCAATGTCTAGAGCAAAAGGCTGAGCTTGTCCCTCTAATTACTTATATTTTTGTAATATTCTGCTGGTTCTCCTCTCCTTTTTTTTGAGATAGTTTGGTTGTTTCTAGATATCATGCATGGGATTGCGTCTCCTGTAACAGAGAAAAGCCCCTACCCAGGATTTGAAATACCAACCTATTGAAAATAGAAACCCGCCTTATTTCGCTCGAGGATAGCCCGCATTGTGCCAGACATGAAATTAGTACAGGTCGTACAAGTCTGCTTCTATGAATGCTCAAGTGAGGTGCTTTCCCTCGTAATACAGCTTCATACATTCTGCCTTACTTGTACAATAAAACCCCACTCTCGGTTGCTCTTACCTTTGGCTTTCGCATTGCGTAATTGCCAACATTTCCAATCGCATTTTCTTGATTATTCATAGCCGTGCTTACTCTTCTTTCAATCCTCTTCCTTTTCGTGCATAACATCTTTTTTTCCCCTACCGATTACATATAACATTCCCATTCTTTGCAGCCTTCAATTCAAGTTTCAACTTGCCTGCATTTCCCCCGCAACTAGCCCACTTACAACTTTTGTCGGAAACTAAAACTCCCCTGGTGAAATGACACTTTCCCAGGGTCCGCCAGATGCTGCCCATGATGGAGCAGTACCTGGCGATCACGTACCAGCTCTGGGGACGGTGATTTGTGTTATCCCGGACAAGGTACTCGGCCAGAACCAATATGTGGTGTTGTATCTCGAGGAGGACGAGGACGCACCACCACAGAAAACTGACAACACGCGCAAAAGTCCTTACCACTTGCGCCGGGCCGAACTTTCAACCCTTCCATCATCGCTCGCTCCATTCTTGCTTACCAAGGCACCTGCACACTTACTGGCCTCGCAATCGCAAAAGGTCCATGTGTTCGTCTCGATCAAATCGGGAATCGGACTTGCCTTGTCTTTCTGGGACGATGTCCTGCAACCTGTTCTGAAGTCTATTGTGAACTTAACCACCCAGGTCGGCAAAGACCTGGGATACGAGGTGTTGATCTCACACAACGCACAAAGCATCCACGAATTCACAAGAAAAATATCCGATGAAGGCAAGGTTGGGACCAAGCAGACTGTTTTGCTCCTCAGCGGAGATGGGGGAGTTGTAGATTTTCTAAACGGACTGGACCGGTCAACGACCCAGCTGGTTGCGGAAAACTGCACTCTAGCACTCCTCCCCCTGGGAACAGGCAACGCCCTCTTCCACTCCATCCACAAGCCCCTCTACTCTAGCCTTCTCAAGTCTACACCTTTAGTCCTCAGCCTCCGCAGCCTCATCCTCAACGGTTCCGCCGAACCACTTCCCGTCTTCCGCGCAACCTTTTCACAGCCTGCCTATGAAATCTGCCCCCCGGTTGGAGAAGATGGGGCTGTACAGCAACGTCTGCCTGTCGAACACCTCGTAGGTGCTATCGTTGCCAGCTATGGATTCCACGCTACTCTGGTAGCGGAGTCGGATACCCCCGAGTACCGGCAACATGGAAGTAAGCGCTTCAGTATGGTAGCCCAAGACCTCTTGAGAGATAACCATGCCTACGAGGCCACCGTACGAGTCCGCCTTTCACCGACTTCCGCATCCACTGAGATCTTTCCTGCCAATTCAGCACAGCTCGTTCCTCTGCCATCGAACCCAACTGGCCCACACACATACGTTCTCGCTGCTCAAGTTTCCAATCTTGAGCGAACATTCACCATCTCACCACGCACGGCTCCTCTATCCCCTGCTATTCACCTCATTCATTTTGGTCCTGCAACCGGTGAGCAGACAGCTAACATCATGGGGGCGGCATACCGTGAAGGCGAACATATCCACATGCGGGAGGGCCCTGTACCTGTTGGAGACGACGAAGTAGAAGAGGTGGAGGTCAAGGTGCATGAAGCTGATGAAAGATGGAGGCGCTTTTGCATTGACGGAACAATCGTTGCTGTAAAAGAAGGGGGAAGTATGAATGTTCAACGGGCAGGTTTTGCCCCATTTAAGATTTTGGTAGGCCAGGATGTAATGATCGGACAGATGAGGTAAACTATTACTGGAATGGCGCAGGGTATTGCAAAGGCAAATTTTCTGGATACATTCTTTTGGGATGCGTTAAATTCACAATAAAGGAAGGAATCCAAATACTGAACGTTAACAAGGCAGGTAGGCAGGTTTTGGTTATAGAGGGTTAAATTCTGATAGAATACAGTAAGCTTATAACCTTGTTCATCTCGATGAACTCGCCACTTTTTTCTCTTTTCTCAACCTTGCGCATTCCGTACCTCAGCCTCCCTTGCGACCTTATTCCAATCGGTAACAAGGATTACTGCGTACTCGACAACGGTGACTCTGTAACAGCGGGGACACGTTAGTACTTTTGATTCCCTGTACCCTAGATGACGGTTTCCCCCTTCCCGTGATGATATTGGGGTACCCAGGATGCACCTAATTAGATAGCAACTGGGCAGAAGAAATGGGGCAGACATACAGCACAAGGCCAACCGTGACACCGAACCAGAGACCCCAGAGTCCCCAGCCGTAGTGAAAAGCGGTAGCAATAGAAATTGGTAGGGCAATGATGTAATATGCGGCAAGGTTCGTGTACCCGCCTACGTACTGGTGACCGATACCACGGAGGATGCCATGGGCGCCGGCAGACGTGCCGTCGAAAATTTGCATGATGGCGATGATGAGGAGTACTTCGGCGGCTCGTTCAATAACTTCTGGCTCGTTTGTGAAGAGCATAGCGAGTTGGGGACGGAATATAGTGATTACAAGAAAGTTGAAGAGGCCGACAACACACTCGAATACACAAGTCTAAATCATATACCGTGAGTACAGTAGACACTTTCATTTGTTGTTCTGGTGGGTAGGATTTTGGTCGAGGGGCAGGATTATTTCGACATACCACTACAGCACTTGTTTTGGCGGCGCTTATGAGTCCGGCGCCGACGAGATTTGCAATGCGCGTGGAACCGGCGACGGAAATTGTGAAAGGAATCTGGTATGTAATACTGGTGATTGTCATGACAACACTTTGGGCTGCGAGATTTGCGGTGCCGAAACGACTGGCCATAAGAGTAAGGAGCTCAAATGCAAGGTATTCTGCTTCTATCATGATCATCCCAGGTATCGCCAATCGTATCATTGGCACTTTAGAGGCCAATACTGTTAGTAGACGACCAAGAAGCGCAAGTCTTGTAGTTTTGAAGGGAAAGACATATCGTCTCTTACTTACTCCAGTTGGTGAGCGAACGTTTACTGAATCCGCCCCAGCATTGTGACCCGTCAATAAAGCAGACATAGAGGAAAAGCAAGAGTGGAAGGAGATTGTCGGTAATGCAGACAGCAATCGGAGCCCCCACAAATCCCAGTTCTAGTTTCCAGACGAGGAGCCACATGAGAAAGAAGTTGAGCGGTGCGGCGATGAGAAGGACCCAAGTCGTAGCTTGGAAAAGACCTTGGGCCTGCATATACCGTTTACCTCCTTCGAAGAGCGCCATGGCTGGACCACCCGCAATGAGGACGCGAAGATACAGTCCGCCCAGCTCAGCAGTTCGAGAATCAGGGACCAAGCGGGCGAGTATAGGCTCGCCATAGTACCAGAGGAAGGCTATGGGGATAAAAATCAAGAGGAGGAACCAGGTCAGGCGCTGGAGATGCAATCCCACGAGGCGCTTATGCCCAGAACCGAAAGCTTGGGCGCAAAGGGTGTCTAGACTGGTTGCTAATCCGATAAATGGCGCGTAGCAGGTTATGACGGCGGTCATGTTGGCAACTATGCATTTATGAGTTAGCGAGAGTACTCACAAAAAGCCTGGGAATGCCAGGTTTATTCTGCAGCCAGGCGATTTCGACCGAGATGGTGGGATAAAAAGCTGTATACATACTGCTCACTGCGGCCAGTTCTTCCTTGCCTAATCGGCCAACAGCAAAGACACTGGCAACACTGATAGAATATTGCAGCACGTAAGTCACAACGAGAGGGGCAGAATAAGAAGTAATTGTTTTGGCCTCCAGTCTCCAATTGGTACGTAGTTGGCCTGTTGCGACGGCTGCGTCCCACTGCTCTTCCAAATCCGAAGTACAGCTCGAATCTCTACTGGGCTCTGTGCCTGCTAGAAGTGGAGAGGTCTCAGTCGGAGGCTGACCGGGTGTGTGGTCTGCAGTTGTACCAAACAGCCGAGAATAGAGGTGCGCAAACAAAGATCCTTTCTGGTCATGGTGGGTATCTGTAGGAGGTAAGATGTGATTGTCCCGTAGCAAATCACGCTCAGCTTCTCGCGACCGCATCCGTTCCCTCTTATTAGGACGGGGATTTTCTACGGGGGGTCGGAGGTCGAGCACGGGGCGAGCCGGACCGTAGGCCACGTTACTTGGACGACGATACATGATAGTGGACGGTGCATCTGTAGGGTCTAGGTCGGAGTCTGTAGCATCTTCACAGCTTTCTATGTTGGCCGGTTCGGCTGCGTCGTTTGAAGGTCCCGCCATGTCGGCTGGGACAGCGCCAGTTGGTCGGCCTCGTCGAGAGGGCATGACGTAAACAAAGATGGAATGTAGGAACTCAATGGCGAACGAGCGAGGCAAAGAGAGACAAAGTCTACTCTTCAATTGGAAATTTTTGTGCGTACGCACAAAATTTCACGAGGAGAAATAAGAATATAGAGAACATGCAAGGTTAAGCGAACATCACATGGTGGACCAGTTGTGTAAAGCCAGCACCGCCTCTGCAAAGCTCAATTGCGACTATCTCACACAAGAACTGAGTCAGGCCGACGAAAGACTGTTGCTTGAGCCAACCCCAAGAAAAAAAAAGTTTCTCGGTGAGTAAATTCGAAGTGGGTTGGTTGGTGGGGCTAGGTGGCAGAGGAGCACGGTGTACTCTGTAAGATGGCGGGATGGCGAGATGAAGCAACTGAGGCAAGCCTTGCTTGTTTCACTCGGTCCTTCAGGAAAAGAAAAAGAAGAAATTCGTGTGCTGCGATCGACCGATCCTTCCTCTACTGTCTCATTCAAACCACATATCAGAAGTACAGACTTTTGGCCAATTGGGCTTATCGAAAACAACAAGCACACCGGTCCAGTTCGAACGTGCAACATGCATCCGTTTCTGTAAGATGGCGAACGGCTTGTCATTGACACACACTTGCATTGTTAGGGGTGTTTATGCTTACTCTGTACTCCATACATAAACTAGTTTACATGTAATACTCTGTACGAGTAGACTTTGACTGGAATGGTGGGGGTTTGTGGGGCAGATGAAAGAGGAAAATGGAAGGAGGGGGGTAATATTGGCCTCTTTTTTCACAGCATCAAGTCGCCATAGCGTTATCGTTTGGCAATGCCAGCGACTCATAATTCTTGCCCCCACCTCAACAAAACATTCCTCTTTTAATATCTTGAGAGCAATTCCCAAGCGCCCGTCCCCTCGTCCTCCTTTGGTACTTTCTTACTCTTGCTTGTACCATTTTCCTCGCCCTCTCACAGCTCAACATGACGGCCACAACCGAACGCATCACGGCAGAAAATCTTCTGCGAATCTTCCCCGAAATTGAGGCACCGAGCGCAGCCCTCTCCGGCTACGATGAGGAGCAGATTCGCCTGATGGACGAGGTTTGCATTGTCCTCGATGACAACGACCTCCCCATCGGTAGGGCAAGCAAGAAAATATGTACGTCAAAGCCTCAGTACCCGACTGTTTTCCGCCTTCCTTCCCTACTCACCGCCAATGATGGCGGAGGTCACGAGCTACCCCTTCCCGCTTCTTCTCTTTTGTATAAAAAGATTTCAACTTCGGCGGGCGCAGTATAAGTTGCCTCCCTGGCAGACAGCCCGCAAGCGTGTGGTGGTCAACTAGTCATTTAGGAACCATATTCTAACGCGTTCCATTTTGCAGGCCATCTTATGCCTAACATCGACAAGGGCCTTCTCCATCGAGCCTTCTCCGTGTTCCTCTTTGACGACCAAAACAGGCTCCTCCTCCAGCAGCGTGCTACCGAAAAGATCACCTTTGCTGACCAGTGGACCAACACTTGCTGCTCCCATCCCCTTGATGTTCCGAGCGAGCGCGGCGTGACCCTCGCCGAGGCTGTCGACGGCGCAAAGAATGCGGCCCGGAGGAAGTTAGAGCAGGAGCTTAACATCAAGCCGGAACAAGTACCCAAGGACAAGTTCCAATTTCTCACACGCATCCACTACAAGGCACCCAGCGATGGGACGTGGGGTGAACACGAAAGTAAGTCGACGTTCTGCAGCCCTGTGTTTCTGGAGGGCTGTGTGCTGGCCATCCTTTGCATTTGGCCACTCCCCCTTCCTTTCCTATTGTCTCGAACGTTTCCCCCGAGTCGTATTTTCCCCGCTAACAAGTCCTTTTCTTACCCGTCCTTAGTTGACTACATCCTCTTCATTCGCGCAAATGTCGATCACGCCAACAACCCGAACGAAGTCCGAGACTCAAAATACGTGACGGCCGATGAACTCAAGGAGATGTTCAAGGATGTGTCACTCTCTTTCACTCCTTGGTTCAAGCTCATCTGCGAGAATCTTCTGTTCAAGTGGTGGGCTCATCTCGATAGCGGACTTGAGCAGTTCACCAACAAGGAGGAAATCATTCGTATGTAGGCAATTTGGCCGCCGCTTGGGCCAATTTTCGCCTCGAATAATACGAAGGTTACTTCTCATCATACCTAACCTACCTCTTATATCACACTCCCTCCTTTTCTTGCCAAAAACGCCTACCCCTTTTTTGCCCCTTGCCCATTTGTTTTTTTTATTCTTGGCTTTCGATTTGCACAGCGTCCCTGCCATTTAGTCTCTTGTTGCATCTTGTGAAAGAAATGTGCCGGAGATATAATATAATATGACTTACTTTGGAAAGTATGACGGGAGTGACAGCGGAGTTTATGGGTGGCGTACAATCTCGGTCATGGTACGGTAAAAGTATCTGAGACAACGATGAACAAAAATAATTCCGAGAATCAGAAAGAAGAACATGACAAATAAAGCAGTTTAACGATAGACCGACCATTGCATTGCTGAGCTCTAGAGGTGCAGTTGTTTTGCCTATACACACATCTGACGTCTGAACAGACGCATTCGTAAGGCATTGCATGCGTAATATCTCCAGATATTCGGTACGGACTCCTGAAAAGCGACTGAATAGTTTTTTTTCCTCAAAGAGTCGTGTGCCATTTGTCGCCACGGGCTAGATGCTTCACGGAGTAGGCTAAGGCTTTCGTACTCCCATACGTCCGTGTTTTACCAATCCCGACCTTTTGAGCCCTTTCCACCCATCTGTGTTGCTCTGGTGTGTAAAATCTATTGAAATCCGGACACCCATTCCTCAAGAAGTTTGAAATTGATGGTACTATCCATGAATACGGAAAAGGTCCGACGCAATATCAAGTCCGGCAGAGCCCACGTGCCCGTAGCTGCGCTCACTACACGGTAATACACAGGAGACATAACTCCCGCTAACGAGATAGTATGCAGGATTGGGGCGAGGGGGGAGGGGTGCGGATTAGACTAGGATAAGAATGAGCGATTGGCGCGGGCCGGAACACAAGCGTTGGCCCCGATGTGGAACCCCCGTTGAGAGGTTCTAGCTGTTATGGTTATGCCGTCCGTGTTGGGTTTGCTCCACGTTCATATTGGTGGGTGGTACAAAGCAATGAGGAAAGGCGGGGGACGATGGAGGAACACTGGAAAAGGCCTAGGCCTGAACAGTAAATATTATTATCTAGGAGTATTCATCTGAAATCTTTGACTATGAGGGGGGTTTTAGTTAGGGTTGGATGAGCTTGAGATTTGGGGGTTTTGACACATGCCACATGCCAGGCACATTTTTAGTGAGGGGCGCTTCAGAGTTGGGATTGTACTCCGTAGTAATTGTGTGCTTTTTAGGGTATATGCATAATTGGCCCCAACTTTTTTAAGGAAGCGACTCAATAAAGGAAAGAGCGAAGAAGAGAAGTAAAAGGAACCAAATAGCAGAAGAGATAGGATACGACTTTTTTCATGTAGCCCATTCTTGGGCGTTATTCTAGCTCCATAGGCTCGCATTAGCGCTCGAGTCGAGGGGTAGAATTCTCAATTGTGGTTTATGGATTCCCATGCCCTTCCGTCTAGATCCGACCTGGACAGACCAAGAAAAAGAAGAGAAAAGAACTACTCCTCTACCCCCGACCTCCGACGTTCGAACGAATGATTTGCTTATCCCCCGTTTCCGAACGAAATTCTCTTCCACCGGTCCATCCCACATCACTCAACATATCTATCTTAGTCGACACATCGGCATAACCCACGGCTAGTACGACCACATCCCCGGACTGCCTCCCAAACGAATTTGATCATCCAAAGCTTCTTATCACGTATCTTGGCAGATTATTGATCGTGGGGCATTAGGAATGACTAACTTCTCGGCGTGCTCGCTGCAAGCTGTCTTGGGGCACATCCACCAGATGCATACACCCACCCCTCCTCTTCTATCCCACCAGTCGTTTTCCTTCTTCCTTACTACACTCACTCTCTCGCCCTCTTTTGTTTTCCTATCCCCCTGTCGCAAAAATCGGAACCGGGCCACTCTCAAAATAATATGGAGGATATGGGAAAGATAACAAACCCTCCTCCAGCCATCCATGTTGCGCTTGGCTCAACAATCTCTTTGCAACTTACCCCATTCCCTTCCTTCTCTGAAGTAGCACCCCTCTTCCGTATCTCCATCTTCTTTTGCTCTCTTTCTTTTCTCAGCCCACCCCACTCGCTCGCCTTCTTCTCCCCCCTGTCAATTCAAGTCGTTGAGCGAGCCCGGAGTTCGATTGCTCGATTTTGCTCATTCTTGGCATGCAAATTATTCCTAGGTTCCATACCATTTTGATACATTTATCGGCGTCTTGGTATGCCTCGTTAGGATCGCGGTCCCATCCACTACTCCCCGCCGCCTCTCCGCCCTTCGCTGGTCACTTTGGGCTTTCTCTTCATTTCCACCCTCACACTCAGCAATGACATTTGTCATTTTTACTACTTTCTCTCTTCTTCGTTAGCTCCCACCCCCTCGTCACCGTTCTAGTGAATTAGTGGCCGAGATGATTCTCAATGATACACGGGGAAGTCTACATATTTCCTGCTGCTGGCCCGTGCTCGAATCCTTATTCTTCTCCTCTCCTTGAATCTATCCCGTTTAAGGCAAGCTAAAGTTGGAGCTAGAGGTCTTTCATGATGACCTGCGGCGTTCTCATACTCCGTAAATGATGAATTGGGGCGAGGTAGTAGTAAAGAAAGAAATGAAAGCCACGAAAAAGGACTTGCAAAGAGGGAAAGAACAACCAAGGAAAAAAAGTCGGTAAAAAGTGTTGGAGGCAGATGGATGTGGGCATGAATGACCAGGCTCATAGCGGCCAATCCCATCGACCACAGAAACACGCCCCTGATGCGCCCAATTTAACAAGAAGACCTTGGATCGATGATAATCTTTCAAGAAAACAAGCTGTGTGTTTCCAGCCGGCCCACCTGCCCACTTGAGAAGGGACTGAGCAGAAGATAGGCAGGACGGTAGGTCCGGCCTTTTGGTCCTTTTCCCCTTTTCTTTCCCTTCTAGATATCTTCCTTTGACATGAACAGCTCGGCTACAGCGTGCAGGACGTTTGTTGGCGGTGAGATATCCAATGGACAGCTTCGATTGGCCCATGATCGCCACTCTGTCATCCGTCTCGCGCGTGCTGTGGTTTGGTTTTCTGGCGCCAAAAAAAACATGAATGACGGAAGAGAGGGGGGCGGACTGCACGGAGGAGGGGCTTTTCTTCCTTGGTGGGGACCGGGGAGATGCAAACCGAGAGGAGTCAGTAAATGAAAAGACTTGGTTCGCTTTCCCAGTTATCCATGGGCCCTACAAACATACTGCCCCCCCTGCCGGCCAAGTTTCGTGGGACGTCATGGTGCTTCCAGCACGTCCACGAGAGGCACATCAAGGTGCGATAGGACAATCTCTTACATACTCCTTCAGACACACACACATATACATACATGGGTATCAACCTCTCCTTTGTTCTCGTCATCACCGTCACTTTCCTTGCCTCGCCCTATCCTCCACGTATTCAACCCCCACCTCTTCCGGTACAGATCACCATTCGTTATCCACCCAATCCCGTCATCTTACCTCCGTCTGTTGTTCAGCCTGGCTGGCCATCAGCCAGCCATCCACAAGCTCCCGATTGCTCATATCTGGCCCGGCCCACGCCAGTATTTAGTACCCACTTGAGCAACCCCCTAATCATCCATCGGCTCTCGTTCCTCGTCGACGAGTACACCGGTCTTCTTGACAGACCCCGAGGGGGTGTGGACGGAAGTCCTCAACGACAAAGACATCTAGCCAGTGGAGACCGAAATGCGAAGACAAACTTGAGCATACAAGCAAGCTGGTCCCAACAGCAGGCTCTTGATTGACATTGACTACCTGCATGCATACATGCGCACTCACACTAGCCATTCACTTGCTCAACCTTTTTTTCTGGCCCCTCTTACTTTCCCTTGTGTTCTGATTCGGCGCTTGCCCCTGGCTCAAGCTATGGAACATTCGATGCAGTCTGCCCGCATTTCCTATCCCACGTTTCTGTTCACTTCCGAGCTATGCCAGCCCAGGCCCCATCGGAATTGCTCACCCCGTCCAAAGAAGAGCGATAGGATATGCTCTTACCGTTACTTTCCTGTATCAGTGGGGAGCTGCAACAGGATGCTGGGTCTGCACCTCGTCCGGTTGCCATTCTCCTTTGTTCTTCCTATAGCTACTTAACCCCTTCGCATCGCCCTGGTGCTGGAGTTTCTTTTCAATTTCAATTGTAGATGTAGATGCAACAGATATATATATATATATATATATCGACCAGCCTATTGCCTTTTAGTCTTCTTACACGTCCGCCATCTTCTCTTTCCCCCACATCATATCACCTTCTGTCCCTTCCCACTGCCACTTGGATATCACACAGAGATAAGATAAACCTTACCTGGGAGATAGCTTATCATCTATCATGCCTTCCTCCTTATTTGGAACCCTGGGAAGTCGCTTGAATCGAAACACTTAACGAAAATACGGTGAGTGGCCTCATCACCCTTACTTGCACCAAGGATATTGAATCTTCAGCCATGCACGTCCCGTTTGTCCCGTACCCTCCCAAGCCACCAGTTCAGCATCTTTTTCCCTCAATTGACGCCTTTCAATAGCTTCCAAAAAAGCTCAACCGAAACCACGACACCAATAAGCTTTACCATTAAGAAAATCAACAGACAGATCTTTCTCTTCACGCCAAGATCTTGTCTTCGCAAGCACGTCACCGTTCAGCTATACTACCAAAACCTTCTTCCCTTAGAAGCTCTGTATTTATTTTATTCTTTGTCCATCTTTCATAATTGATGTCTGGCAATCTCCGTACCAGCCTCAATTGCCTTCGACATCCTTCACGATTTATGCCCATTTCTCGAACCCAATTGTCAAGTGTACATACAGGTGATAGTTCCCAACACATATGATGTAAGTTTTCTTTCTCTGTGTTGCTCTCCTTTGTCACCTGCAGACAGTCCAAGGTGTTCGGCGTCAAAGTGAGACCTGACGAACTGACGCGATGGTGCGAAGAATTCGCCAACAAAAGAGTGAATCACACAGTTGAAGCAGAATCCCCTTCCTGTCGCATTCGCACACACGACAAATTCAATAAATCTGAGGATATTTGAAAAGAAAAAGAGTGACAAACCACAATGACGCAAATTTCTACCACTGCAACAGGCACAACGGCCACCACAATGCTCAACTACACCCCGCTCCGCCGCTCCCTCGTCCCCTCAAAATGGGAAGACACGGTCCGAACAGTCGACATGACTGAATACAAAGAAGTCGGCCTCTCTCTCTCGCACGCCTTTGCCGCCGACGAACTAAGCCAATACCTCGTTGACAGCGACGACATGTCGCACTACTCGGCCGAGTACAAATGGAAACTGCACGTCGACATCATGACCAAGATTGTAGCGGCGCATTTCCTCTGTGGCACCGTAGCGACCATTGGGCCCGATTATGACTGTGTTGGCGTGTGGCTTCCTCCTGGCGCCAACATGGATGGCTGGGTATTTCTCTTTCGCAGTGGGCTTTGGCGGTTGTACTTTCAGTTTTCGCCCGAGGGGAGGAGAAGGTATTATGATGAGCTTATTCCGCTTCTCGATGAGACAAAGCGTGAGGTTATGGGGCCTCGTGATGATCAGTGCTATTACCTTGTCTATATTGGCACGAAGCCGAATGCGAGGGGGAAAGGATACGCGACTAGAATCTTGGAACACATGATTCAAAAGGTACCTACCTCTCTTCCCGTCTTTCCCCCCCCGAATTTATATGTCCATCCCAAGACTAACTCTTGAACATCGAGGCCGACTCGGAAAACCGCCCGATCTATCTGGAATCAAGCTCCCTCGCCAACAACAAATACTACTCAAAATTCGGCTTCTCGTTAAAGAAATCCATCACCTTGACTCGAGGACGCAGCCCTGTATCGCTGCACATCATGGTGCGAGAACCTTTTGGCGGCGGCTACGTGTGTGATCGGGACGTCTACACCCTCGTCAAGTTTTGAGCAGCGCCTCCCTTTGTCTGATGTCTATTCCTCAAGGGAGTCTACAGTGAACTTTTGTTTTCTTCATCTTCTTTTCTTGGCCATTCTAGATGAATTTATGACAGCGTGTGTTTCTTCTTTGGACTTCCCTCTCTTGGCAAGCCGCTTCTTTTTTTTTTTTCAACTTTTCCTTTTCCCTTACCTTTTCAGTTCATGTTTTCTTGGTGGTTTCGTACCCGACTTTTCTTATGATGAACGAAGCACTTGAGATAGATAGAGGGTCTATGCACCATGCCAGAAGAATGATTTCTATTGCCATGTCTTCTCCTGCGTGAAGCCCATGTTGTGTGTTTGTTTTACGAAAGAAACTGTGATAATGGGTACACATGCTTTAGACAATGTTCCCGAGCGTGACTTGCATGCCAGGATTCCCGTAGGGAAAACTCCTTATTCCCAACTTAAACAGGTCCCTATTATAGTCATCTATGATCATTCCCTGTGTCCCTCATCCTACGTCGTTTCAAGGTCCAATGGTCCATGTATGCTACCAAGCGCGTCCCATATTCATCAGAAAAAAACTCGCCCTTTTTCTCATTTTCATTTCATTGCTCTGCAGCTTTTTGTGCTTGCTGCATATACCCCAGATGCCTTTCGCCCATACCTTGGAAAGGAAAACCAAAAAAGATTGAACAGCAAAAGAGTAAAGTATGGACAAATTCCCAACGCCCGAAAAACAATCATATCTTTAGTACTCTAGAATAGCCCACGTCTCGTCGTCTAAGGTCGTGTATATGTTGCCCAGTCCAAGCAGTTCGTCTGCCGCCGCCATAACTTCGCGCGCTGTCATTCCCGTGCCACTGGTAATGACTTGTAGATGAACGCCTTCGTTACCACCGCCCGCTGACTGGATGAAATTGTACAACTTCATCGCTGTTGGGCTGCAATTGATTCGCCTGGCACCGCCAGTACCACCACCCATGCCTCCAGCACTCTTATCGTCTCCGTCGACGAACATGCCGTCGCCACCGGCACCGCCTTGTTGTCCTGGAAGACCCTGAGTTGCGAAGAGGTGTACGGCGGTGGCTTCGAGAAGGTGGTAGTTGACCTCGTTGAAGTCCACCACGAGCCTCACGACGTGAACAGAAAGATATCGCTTCTCGTTGAACAATTTTAGCCGACCAAACACACGTACATGTTGCTCTGGCTCCAAATCGGCTTCATCCTGGTCCTTCTCGGCATCAATGTATCGTTTTGCCTCGATAACCCCCGTTCCATCGTCGAGAGTCAACTGGTAGTGGGTACTTTGCTTTGTGAATTGTCGGATTTGTGCTACGAGCGTGATCTAGCAGTAGACAGGGTTAGATGGTGAACGAGGTTTAGGCCAAGTGGCCATGATCTGAGGGGACACATGGTTGGGTATGGGTGAGCATATGAGCATACCTGTGTGACGGTTTGACCATCAAGCCGGAACTCATTTGAGTTGGGAAATGTCTCCTCGGCATCAATCAACTGCTTCACTGTTAAGGGCAGTAGGGTATCTTCGGTATAGGACTGCGAGCAAAAGTCAACATAATAATACAGGTCAAAATCCCAGGGGCTCCGATTTTTTATTTCCTCCAAGCCACACATACTTTGGTGCCGCCGCCCTGGCTTCCCTGTTGAGAGCTTCCATAGACGAAGCCGCCAGCGTCATCGTTTTGCCCGCCAAAGGACTTGGTATATCCACCGTAGGCAGCTGCAAGCCGTCAGCACAAAAGCATAGAGAGCCGTGGTGATTTGTAAAGTGAACTGACCCATTATAAAATTCTTGAAGGACGTGCTTGCCGAAATATCTTGATTCTTGGTAGTGAGATGCTTGAGGGTCTATGGAATGGATGGCGTGGCGTAGTGTTAAATTGATTTTTGAAGTTCGCGACGCGCAGGTGGTGGGGGAGTTCCAAGAGCAGACGCGACAATAAGGTGGGGTTCATTAAAGTTGACTGTTGGCCTGACTATTGGCCTTTCTGTCTGTTGGTGGTTGAGGGGGGGGTCTCGGGGGGTCTCGCATTGCTTATTAATCATTTGCCATCGCTTTCACTCAAGGAAAGAGCTCTCCGATCTCGTTCCTCCAATACGGAGTCGTACTTTTTACCTAGGCTTTGCTCTCAACCCCACCTGCCCATCTCAAGCTCTGTACCCACTCTTTTTTTCCTTGTATCACCTCGCTATTATTATTATCTCGCAATTGCCGTCCAAGATCCAAGGCCTACCTCGGCCCTGATCCACGCTTGTGCCATCTCAGCTATTCGGAGTCACATGACACCTCATATGAGAACAGACACAGTATATGAAAGGAAGCAGGCTGCCTACACTGGGATAGAGAGAGTTGGCTATCATATCACCCTTCTTAGTGCACATCTCTACCTGTACGTCTGAAGCGCACCTCCCCTCTTGTACACGAGCCGAATCCACCACCTTCAGTAACGGGCAACGCTTGCTCCGAATCCGACAAACCCGCAGTTCTCGGCTGCTCAGGGTGAGTTCCCATTGCCGAACGCAACCTATTCCAAAAATACATCGCTCTCTGACTTTATCATCTCAGTCTTATTGTTTAGAAATATAGCCAAGTTGAAGAAACCGCAACTGTCCCTTCTCCCCCACACATTTCGGACGTCATCCTTCTCTCGGCCCACCCTAGCTTCCCGAGACACCTCGTATGACCGCCGTGAGCGAGATCAACTCAACCCTACATCAAAATGTCACGACGCTACTCGAAGAACCCTCCCCTCCCCATTATCCCGCTCATTGACAATACTGTCCTTCTTCCTGGTTCCGTCAAAAACATAAAGGCTTCAGCTGTTCGTCCGGACATCTCAGCTGTTCTGGCCAAACTTTTCGAGCAGGCCAGCGCCCAGGGCACGAAAGATGGTATCAGTCGCATACCCATTGCCTGTGTGCCAGTTGGCTCTCAACTGATCGGGCCCAACGGACACCAACTTTTGACAAATATTGAGCACGATGGCGACATCAACACCGGAGCTATTGACATTAAAGATGTCACTCAGACCGACCTCTTTGGCTACGGCGTGAGCGCTCGCATCACATCCGTCAGCGGGGGTTCGCGCCCCGGGGACATCTTTTTGCGAGTTGAAGGCGTGTCCCGCATCAAAATTCGCGACGTGAGCAAGACTTCAAGCACACCATCATACCTCGAGTCTTCCCGTTTTGAGCAAGTTCTCGACCAAGGTCAGCCTTCCTTGCCCCCCTCTTTCCTCTCCAACCACACGCCCTCCCCCCCCCCCCCCCATTCAAAGAAGAAAAATGAAATATAGCTCTGGCTAATGGAAACCCGTAAACAGTCCCTGTCCACGACCCGGAGCTGCAGGAACTATTCCACAATCTCAAAACTACGTCGCGAGAGCTGATGGGCATTATGCGCCTGTCGTCGGCTCTGCCACGCAATGATATCCGCTCGGGGTTGACTCACCTTTTAACAAAACGACTCGAGCTTCTCATTATGCGGAGGAAGGCCACCGATGCCGGTTCCCTTGCCGATTTCATGGCAAGCATTATCGACTCATCGTACGAGGAAAAGCTTCGCGTATTGTCGCTCACCAACGTCAAGGCCCGATTAGAGCTCGTCAACGAGCTTGTAGAACGGCAGCTTGCGAGCCTCAAGTCCAAGTTCAAGATGACAAATTTGCCATCCTCGTCTTTGAACCGGAATAACGATGTGTCTGAGGACGAGAAGAATGATAATGTTCGTCATATATCCGTCATGACCATCATTCCCCCACCTCAAGGGCAACTCATCGGAGGCAAGCGTGGAGGAGTATTTGGTGGAGGTAACGGCGGCGGCGGCGGCGGCGGACGCAGGAATAACTTGGACACTGATAAGGAAATGGACGAGATTGACATGTTGAAGCAGAAAATCAGCGCCGCCAACCTCCCGCCCGAAGCATCCAAAATCGCCGAGCGAGAGCTGCGCCACCTTCGCAACATGATGGCCGGAGGCCATGAATACGCGACAACGGTCAATTGGCTGGAAACCGTGTCCGAGGTACCATGGTCGCGCTTTTCTGAAGACCATTTAGGCAAGGATACAATTCTGAGGGCGCGGGCCCAGTTGGACGAGGATCACTATGGTCTCGAAAAGGTGAAGAAGCGGCTCCTCGAGTATCTGGCCGTGCTTCGTCTCAAGCAGGCCAACAACGAAGAGCTCGACGCTCAAATTCGAAGTGCCGAAGAAGAGCTGGTGGCGCTCCAAAAGGCTACGGAGAGTGGCACTAACGGTGCTACCACTCAAGGGACCGAAGTCACTTCGGACCAATCTCTGCGTGAAGCGGAGGACAGACTCCAGCTCCTCAAGGCCAAGCGGATGGGGGACAAGTCGCCCATCCTACTCCTTGTAGGCCCGCCGGGTGTAGGCAAGACGTCCCTCGCACGTTCTGTGGCCACGGCGTTGGGTAGAAAGTTTCACCGCATCTCGCTCGGTGGTGTTCGCGATGAGCCCGAGATCCGAGGCCACCGCAAGACGTACGTGGCCGCCATGCCAGGTGTTATTGTGCAGGGGCTGCGGCGGGTGGGTGTGGCCAACCCGGTGATGCTGTTGGACGAGATTGATAAGCTGGGCAAGGCGAGCAACATGGGCGATCCGTCGGCGGCCATGTTGGAGGTGCTCGACCCAGAGCAGAACCACTCGTTTGTCGACCACTACCTGGGCACGCCGTTTGACCTGAGCAAGGTCCTGTTCCTCGCCACAGCCAACGACATGGACACGATCCCGCCGGCGCTGCTGGACCGAATGGAGACGATTTACCTGCCGGGCTACACGACACTGGAGAAGCGCCACATTGCGATGCGACACTTGGTTCCGAAGCAGCTACGTGTCAATGGGCTGTCAGATGACCAGATCATCTTCAGCGAGGAGGTTATTTCCAAGATTATCGAGTCGTACACTCGTGAGTCAGGGGTGCGCAACCTCGAGCGTGAGATTGGGTCGGTGTGTCGTGCGAAGGCGGTGCAGTACGCCGAGGCCAAGGACGGTGGCGATTTGGCGTCGTATCGGGCAGAGCTGACGGTAGCGGAGATTGAAGACATTTTGGGCATTGAAAAGTTTGAAGAGGAAATCGCCGAGCAGACGAGTCGGCCGGGCATCGTCACGGGGCTGGTGGCGTATAGTTCAGGTGGTAACGGCAGCATCTTGTTTATCGAGGCTATCGAGACACCGGGCGATGGGCGGGTACGACTCACGGGCAGCCTCGGCGATGTGCTCAAGGAAAGTGTCGAGGTGGCACTCACATGGGTGCGGGCCAACGCTTTCGAGTTGGGCCTTGCGGCCACAAGCTCCAAGGACATTATGGAGGGACGAAACATTCATGTACACTGCCCTTCGGGGGCGATACCCAAGGACGGTCCCAGTAGCGGCATGGCACAGGCTATTGCACTGATTTCGCTGTTTTCGGGGAATCCTGTGCCTCCCACCATCGCGATGACGGTTAGTGCCCCTTCTTTTTTTTTTTTCTTTTTTCCCTCCTTTTCCTCCTTTTTCTCCTTTCTTCTCTCGCGCGTACAGATCTCTTGCCACACGCAGGACATGCAGGGCACGCAGGGCACGCGCGCACAATGTAGCGAGAATCTCTTCGGACTAACCACATGTCGTTCGACATTATAGGGAGAACTCTCTTTACGAGGTCGGGTCACAGCCGTAGGGGGCATTAAAGAGAAGCTCATCGGCGCCCTCCGTGCCGGTGTCAAGACTGTCATCCTCCCAGCTCAGAACAAGAAAGATCTCAAGGATCTGCCCGACGAGGTTCGCAATGGCTTGAACATCCTCTTAGTCAGGTCAGTACAAACTGTTGTCTCTCTCTCTCTCCTTTTTCTTTTCTTTTTTTTTTTCCTTCTTCTTCTTTTCTACCCCTCTTCCCTCTTCTCCCCTTTTTCCTCCATGCTCACTGCGCGTGCCCCTCGTGGTCTTGAAGCCCGTTCTTCGGCCAATACCTGATTTGCCCTCGGTTACCTCTTATTACGTCGTGGGTGTCACCGTCTGACTCTCAACACGCGTAAATGGGCCTCACACCCCTCCTAAAGCTTTCCTTCTTCCTGTCTTGGGATTTTTCTTGCCCCATACTTGGAATACTAGGCAGTACACGGGTAACTAACCATGGTACATGATATTCCAGCCACGTTTGGGAGACGATTCGACTCATCTGGCCTGATGCTCAGTGGCCGCAGCCTCAACAGCCCCAAGAGGCGGTGACACGAGTGCAGAGTAGACTATGAGATATCAGTCTTGTGGGATGGGGGCACAGGCGCGCGTGCAGCCACAGAGTCTTTTTTTTTTTTCTCTCTTCTCGATGTACGAAATATACGGCCCCCAGCATGCGCATGCCGCTCTCCACTGTGGTGGTTTTGTGTTTTCTCCCTCTCTTTTTGCGTTGGATACCACTACCCTTGAGCCTTTTGTCTTACATGGACTGCAGGACGGAGGATGTTTGTGTCAACGCACCATTGGGTCGGTCAAGGTTTCTTTCCGAGGGGTTGTAAACAAGTTTATTGGGAGGAGTAAGAGGATGGTGGACTATTCTATTGGGTGAAGGATTGTAAGATGCAAGAGACTGGAAGATGGCAATGATATCAATATACAAGTAGCCTTTTTTTTTCTTTTTTTTTTCCTTCTCCGATAAATCATGCACAACTTGGTTTGCTAGAACTCGACACTTAAAGGGGCAGTAAATTGAATATTCACTTCTCTAATCCAAGGCTTACACTATGGTACTATGGTGGCTTCACACTCAGTGCAACCTCGGTGCCTTTTTAACACTCTCGGTACGTTTGTGAGATCAGCTTCAGCTTAGTCTATTTCATCTCTTCTTTTAAGTGTCTGTGCAATTCACAATTCATCTCGTTTCACAAGATCCGAGAAGAAAAGAAGAGAGCAGAGGAGCATACAGGATAGTACGCATTACCGTGTGTTTCCAAACATTCCGATTTCTCATATTCCCCCGTCTTTACTTCTGAGGGCGTATGTTTGCTTCTCTCCCTTTCTTTTTTCTCCGTGCGACATGACACTGCATCGCCGGAGGAAGCGAGGAATGTTCCCGTAAAGGTTTTTTTTTGGGGGGGGGCCTGTAGAACATGGGTGGTTTGCTTGACTTTTGTGTCACGGACGAGGGGGGGGGTTTCCTTTCTTCTTTTCGGTTAATTTTTATGGGAGGCTTTATCAGGTTGGATATGGATATGGTGTTGGGGGTTTATTTGGGTGTTGTGGCTGGTTGGGCTTTGGTGTCACTTCAAGTATGGAAGATGGAAGAGGTAGGGTAGAGATAGATGCAGGTAGCAGGTAGGCTCGCCCTTTCATTTTGTTTGTTGGGATTCACGGGACTGTGGTTTTTGGTCTCGTTGTAGGTCGGGGCACTATATCGAGACGAGATTGCACAGTGGCAATATATCGCAACTTTCGGTTTCTTTTCTCTTCTCGCCGGTCAAGATGTTTCAGACAAGATCCTGGTATTCGACTTGTGTGTTTTACGTGGTACAATGTGTAGACGATGGCAAAGACGTTGTCTCCGGCTTGGACGACGGACGACGAGGGATACAAGAAAGAGATGGTCGAATTCGGGTTACTGTGACTGTGGGCAAGGAAATTGTTGTTGTCGCGGAGGGCATATTCCGAGGGCGCGCGCGTGGCATCTCCTTTTGTTTTTGTTTTTGCTTAGTGCAGTAATTGTAATTGTAATTGTGATTGTAATTTCTAAGAATGGCTAGCTTTTACTTGTATCAATCGAAAATGCAAAGGAGAAGGACATAGGCACTTGCCGGGTTCACGATAACTGCCCATTCTGCCCATTCTGCCCATCTGCCCCTCGATTGAGAAGAAATACTTTGTAGACGAGATCAGGGGTGCAGTGCAGTTAATTAGGAGAAAAATAAGCTCAACATATCAAGTTTTCCCCTTTTCATCCCTCTTTTTATTATTTCTTTACCCGGACCTAACTTTAGAAACCGGATTCCCGTGCTTTTTTTTTTTTTCTTCTACTCTCTCGAGCCCGGGCCGCTATTCCTACGAGAGGAAAGAAAAAAAGGGGGAAAACTTGTCCAAGACGAACAAGGAAAGGATAAAAAGGATAGCTGGAGAAAAAACAAGAAACAAGAGAAAAAAAAAAGAAATTGAAGAATCTAATTGCGTTTTCGGATCGTGATTCCTAGACTCCTCAACTATGTAGAGCTTTGGTCCTGGGAGATGCACGAGACCGAGACTGGGCGAGAGCAAACGATATGAGATCCAAGACATTTTCATACGGCCGCGGTGGCGATTGTCTCTGCGGAATCGGGAAACGCCCGTGTCACAGACAATAGATTTGTGTTCCGCTCAAGGCAATGCGAGGGGAAAACCTTCCACGAGAGAGAGATGAGGGTGATGGTGACGATGATGGCACAAAATGGCACAAACCTCGCTTATGGTGCAGATAATGCAGCTGCAACTGCAGCTGCGGTCCCAGCATATGAGACAAGCTTCTTGTTCATTCTTGACGTATGGCCGTGGACTGTTTTTTTTTTTTTTCTTTTCTTCGGGGCGCTCGGGAAAGTCTTCCCCGTCCCAATCGCAATGCAAACGAAGAGAAAGAAGGAGGGAAGACGAACTTGACTCGTCACTTTATTGCGCCCTTTCCCGTTTGACGACGTCTTCTCGACTCGCGTATACGAGAACATTCTCTGCCTTATAGCCCTCGCGTCCTTTTTCTTTTTCTTTTTCTTTCTTTCTTCTGCCATGTTAAACAACCCCTTAGCCATGGGATCGGTGCCCGTGCTTCCTCGTCTATGTGCGTATGTGCGTATGTACGTGTATGTACGTGGCTGCTGTGCAAACGCAAAGATGCAATATTGTACCGCCTTATATCCCGGCCAGCCTATTGAGCTTTCCCGTCCCCGATCCGATTGTCGTCGTTACTTGGACACACACTTGACCGCCCCCCCCTCGCTCAGGACCCGAGAAACAAGAAGCTCGAGATTCAATCTGTTTCATGGCCTGATACCCTGGAAGATAAAGAATCTTTCAAGGCCGAAGGATACCAGTGACAGTGACACGATGGATCTCTCCGTGCAGAATCTCTCCGGGCATTGGATATTTGCCAGTGCATTTTCGCCTCTTTCCTCCCTTTCCTCCCTTTCCTCCCTTTCCTCTCCCCCGCAACGGTCAAAATCCCGACACCTGCGCATCCCCCCCCATCTTTCCCCAAATCACCAGTCTCAATGGAAACGGAAAAGGGGGGGGAAGGGGGGACGGGGTGGAAACGCATACACCGCTTGTCGTCATTGCTCCCACGATTCGTGAAACCATGCCAGTCTAGAACCTGGCCAGTATGCTTTCAAGGTAGCCATGATCTCGGTCAAGAGGTCTTGTTGCACCCTGCCACGTATTGTACCGAGAAGAAATAAACTCAAAACCCCCTTCTCAAGATGGCAATCGAAAACCTGTAACCTGCACTCCGTAAAGAATCACATGTCTGTCCACACACCCCTCCCCCCTCCCCCTTCCTCTCTTACGGCCGCCTGCATCACCCACAGCTCTTACGCCCACAGCTCTTAAGCCCACAGCTCTTAAGCCCACAAGCCCACAAGCCTACAGTGCCGTCACGCGGCAGCTCCCCGAATCTCGTCCATCACCAAATGGATCCAAGCAGAAAGAAACCCTCGTTTTCCAAAGTACCGCATCTCATGCTGGCCATCTCTGTCCCATCCCTTCTTTGTCTGGTCTCGAACTCCCGAACCAGTCCCATCGCCTGTGTTTGCTCACGACCATTTGCTCCTCCTCAAGTTGTCATTGTTAACTATTTGACCATCACTACCTTCGTCCCGCCTGTTAATTTATTCATTGCTGCTAAATATAACCATTCGCACACATGTACGCAGTACGTATTTATCTGTAATATACTTGTATACGGAGTGAGTATACACATCTATATTAGTTGTCTACTCCAACCACTTCACCTTCATTTCCCACATCACAAGACAAGCGCCTGGCCTCTACGTCTCAGTCATGCGAGTCTCGGGTTTCGTTGTCATGGGAGTTTCCACCTTTGGGATGGACAGTCGAAGATCCCATGTTAGAAGTATAATAGCCAAAGTTCAATCCCACACCTTGCAACAGCCCACTCTACCACTCTAGAGACGGGGCCAGGCCACATGCAGGTCAGTCCCCATGAAAGGTAAGAGATGAAAAACACTCCCCCTCCCCCTCTTTTCGCTACCGGTCACGGTATGCTTACAAGTACGTGCAAGCGCGCGCGCGCGCATTGGCGAAATTATTTTCTAAACGTGTGTATCAGTTACGCATTGAAAAAGGCATAAAGGTGGATGGCTACTCCGTGGTCTACCTTCTCGGCGGCCAGTCATCGGACGATAACACAAGAGGTATGCCATGAGGTAGAGGATGGCCATGCTTATTAGAGGGGGGGGGGGGGGGGGGTGGAAGGAATTTAGACTCCGATATACATGCCACCTCATGAAATGCACATTTTGGTGGCAGGTACCTTCCCGGTGAGAGGAAAATCAAGAAAGGCGGAACATGTCTGTTGAATCCGTACGGATATTGGCGTCGCCAATTTTTCGTCTGATCTTTCCCCTCCCTCCCTTTGGATGGACAATGGACAGGATATGCAGAGGTACAAGCATACCCTCCATACCCTCCGACCTTTCTTTCCTTGCTTCGCAAAATCCCCTGCTCACACATATATGATGAGCAACAAGGCACACACCCCCACCCCCCTCCATTTCCGTCATCTGTTAATGCAGTCACGCACACTTTGGGGTCGAGAGAAAGGAAGGAGGAAGGGGGGGGTGTAGGGTGAGGTTTCATGTTGATAGACCGACGAGCCACAGGGCCCGCCTCCAGGGCCCGCCTCTTTTTCTCTTTAAATCTTCCGTAAATAAGCATCAGGCTCCTTTTTTGCAGCTCTTGGGCGTTTCGAATTGCGACTGCGATTGCTGGGATCATCATGATGTTAAAGGACTCCCGATTTCTGGGGCTTGTGCTCGTTAGCCTCTTGTGCCTTTAGTAACTGGCCTACTTGTATTCCGAAGATATGGAGTATGGGGGCGTGGACGGAAAAGGGCAGTGGGGGCCTTGTGCCTGTCGTCATACTCCGTAAAGTGAATTTAACTATGGAGTACTCTGGAGTACTCCGTGCAGTTATTCATTTGAGGAGCAATTGCGGAGCGCTGGACCGGGGTGGCGGCGGCGGTAATGACAGATTCTCTCCAACCCTCCACGCTACCAGCGGTTCCCAGTTCTCTGGATCCGTTCATCAAATTTAGGCGAGTGGGTTCTTATTTTTTTTTTCTTGCCATGTCTTTGCATCCAAGAGGGTAAGAGAGGCCGAAGTCGACCCCATACCATGCACCATGCACACATTCCATTCCGTACTCGTAAATGTGTGTAAATATCTACACCGTACTCCGTACAGCCGAACCGGTCCCTTCCTTGGATGGCGAAGGCTCAAGCCCGGGAAGTCTTTGCTCTTTGCTTACCAAGACAACGGGAGTAGAATTGGATCATAAGCGAGAACATGCCGGACCGTAGACATGGTCGCCCTGGAACGTGATTCGGTGTGCCATCTCCCGAGAACGAACGAGACCACTTGGTCTTTTGAAAAAATTTTTTGTCGGATGAAAATTCCACTTAGGCTCGTTGAAATGGACGGCGTCAGAAATCGTATCCAGAAAGTAAACTTACTATGAAATACTCCGTATGGAGCCACCTTCGCCGCTGAAAATGTAGACTAGAATCCTCGCTCCGTTGCCTGTAGTTAAATTATTGGACCCTCCTGTAACCCACAGGGGCGCGCCCTTGACAGCAGCTTACTACGGAGTAGGGCGAGAGAGCTAGAGGTCCCTCCAGAAGCACCACATGGCAGACGGGGAGCGAGTGGGGTGGTGACGGGGACTTTGACCTCGCTCTTATCGCGAATTGATGGGTGTTGTGGTCTGGGCCAGGCGCCTTTACTAAACCCTGTTGCCAAGGAAAAGACAGTCTCACATGTAATACTCGATGGCCTACCTGTGCACCAGTACGTACTGGGTGCTCTATCAGCAGGGCAGGAGCCCGGGGGAGGTGCGCATCGATACTCCGTACTAGATGCAGAATGGCAGAGCGAAGAAACAGACGGGATAACTAACAGAGAGGGAAACAAAGGAGGAAATTAGGCCCATTGCCGCCAGCAACGATATTCCAAGCTAGATTCCCTCCGCACCGAGACAGGGTTATCTGCTTCCTAGCGCAGCCTGGGGCCTTTTTTTTTTCTCCGTCCCTTGCCTTGCAGCGAGCGACCTGAAGCTCAAACCTCAATTGACAGGACCCGAGAAGTCCAGGGGGGGGGGGGCTTGCTGGGCTCTTGAGGAAATGAAAAGAGCGTGGCAGCTCCACAATGGGTCCCTTGCTCACGAAGAGAAACTAGTGAAGATTAAGATGGGAAGGGAGGAACTAGACAGGGAAGATGGGGGAAAAAAAGAAGAAACAAAGAAGAAAGAAGAAAGATACCCTGTCTTTGTGATGGTGTCACAATCCTAATTGGCGGTGACGGTCCTGTATTATCCTGGCTGAAGACGTTCATCTTGGATTGGTCTGTGCGCGTCGATGGCACCCCCCCTTCCCTTTCTTTCCTTCCCTTTCTTTCCGTCCCAAACTGAGTGTGTCAATATGCCACATGGAGAAGGAGATCCTCACCAAATGGCAAGCTGCTCCTGCCAGACTTTGGCCAGCCAGTCCAAATAGGTCCCTCCCTTCTTCAGCAATCGTTCACTTCCGAGGAAACTGTCATGGCTGGGTTCTCCTTCCAAAGGGCCTCCGAACCCTCCGAACATTCACGAAGTACGGAGTATTAACTGACTGTCCATACAAACCCCGCCTTTCCCGCCTTTCCTGTCTTTCCTACCTTATTTGGGCTACTTGACTAAAAACTGTTTGGGGGGAATATTACGAGATTGCAGATTCGCTTTCTTCTCCATTTCACTACCACACATAACTCCTCTTAACACTTTCGCGAAGATTACCAAAAAAAAGTGCCAACGAGAAGAAACCAGGGCCAAATGCTCCGTGAGATGAGCAAGGGGTTCATAGTGAGCGAGTCATTTTTCTTCTCGCCTCACCTGGAAAGTAAGTTTAGTAGATAGGCTTGTGCGGCCGCGCCTTGATCGCAGAGCGGATGGGCGCGAGTGACCAGAGCCAACCAAACAGGAAAAAAAAAAAAAAAAAGCCTCCGTCCCCCTCCGTCCCCTTTTAATGGGGTGAGTAGTGCTAGCATTGCCATCTACTCCGTAGATGCCACACTAAAGGAAGAAGCCAAAAGGGAAAAGATTCAAGAGTCTCTACTCTTAAATCTTTGACAGTCATCCACACCTTGGATCAGTAGAGGGGGTCGTGCGTTCTTTCGCACATCAATCTCTGAGCTAGCGTGGGTAGGATCGCTCAATCCCATCTGACACGCCGGCTCCTTTAGCTCTTGATTAACACAAGCCTGCTTCGGGGTCAACTAGCTCCTCTGGGACTCTGGGACGAACCTTTCTCTCCTCCTTTCAGAGAATGGTTAATTTTACTTGCAGGTGAGAAGGAGCCGATAATATTTAGTACTGCTTGTACATCTGCACTCGGTAATAACGTATTCGTGCGTAGCGAGGAACAAAGAAGCCATGCAGGCGGGGCGGTAACCGGATCTTTGCGCGCTCATCTTCAACCCTCATATCGAGACCCTGCATGCAGTCCAGGATTGGGGGGATCCCCTACTCCGTATTCCCACTTTAGATCACGCTCATGCTGTGTTGCCTTGGTCTGGTGTTCAACTCGTAAAGCTTTACTACCCGCGGTAGTCAAAGTGTTGCACCTCCCAATGCCACCACGTGCCATCTATCCTCTTACAAGCTTTACAAGTACGAGTACGGAGCACCTCCGACCCACGGATTCCAAGTCAATAAACTACTCCGTACGCTGTACGAGTACCGAGTACCGAGTACGCAAGCACTACCTTCTCTGTGCCTGTTGAAATCCGGGGCCTGCCAAGATTTCGTACAGACCTTGTTTTCATGACACGCGCATGTGGGCACAATCTCGGTTATGATGCTACCCTGCTCTCGCCGATCACGTCTGAACTGCACTGCAGAGCAGGTCATTACAGGGGTCCATTGTAATATTTGTTAAGACTCAGGTTATTGTACGGAGTACTTGTAGTTTATGGAGTACGTACGGAGAGCACATGTATGTTGTCGTCTTGTTGATATGACAACTTCTTCTTCTTTCGCTTCTGGTCTGTGCTGCGAAGCACAATCCATATTACGGAGTACTCCGTACAGAGTACTACACCCGTAATGGCCAGGCCCAGTTTCGGTCAACAGTGCGTAACGTCTCCAATATGCGTCAAATGTGTGCTCGGACTTGTTCAACGGCCTCTCGGCCCACAGCACTGCCGATCCTTGGTGATGAAAAAAAAAGGTTTCGTCAGAGCGATTACGGAGTAGTAATGGGCTTTCGACGACTCCACAAGGACTGGGCCGTCACTGGTTGTCCACTACCTTCCCCGTATGGCACTGTAACATACAGAGTGTCGTCGGCAGTTCTTTGCACTGGTGCGGTGCATCTTCATGTACATTACACACTACAAGTCCTTGGCGAGTTTGACGACACCGTTGGCTCTGGTGCATGCGGTAGTTCCATACTCGGTATAATGGGGGTTGCATCACCAGCGAGCCACAGCCGTGCCGAAAAAGAGGAAGATGACAAGAGTGAAGCAGAAAAAGAAGCAACAAACAAGAGGAGTGCCAAAAACTACAAATCGGGTTACTTCTGTGCATCATGTACTCCGTAAGTAGCATCGGCCGTGACGGGTGCCACCACCACCTCCCACTAGCTCCCGCAAGGAATGCAAACTTGTCCCAAGCGACCCAGATTTTCGTCTTTGGACAACCACACTTCTTCCGTCAGATCGGCGTTGGTCCCCGCCTTAAGATGCATCTGTTAAGAAGAAGGCTGGCTACGATTTACCATACAGAGTATTTATGACACGGCGAGTGTGACAACATAACCAGGGCTAGTTTCCCGTAGAGAAAAGGGGAATGGAGAAAGGGAAATAATATGCCATTGTCTTGCACCCCCTCCCAATCCTACCAAAGGCTGGCCTGGCCATGTTGTGCATGCTGTCCATGTTGCAAGAATGGTACTGTACGGAGTAGATGGGAAGGGGTATGACGAATATTTTTAGACATGAGACTTGTAATCTAGACAGATATTGAGACCTGGTTACATTGCCCGAAAGGTAGGGAATAAAGTAATTTGCCATTGTAATCCTTTTCTCTCTCTCTTCTATTTCTGTGAGGGGATTGTACATATCTCTGTACCACTTGTATTACCCTGATTCTGCCTCGATAACTCTGCAAGCAGCCCCGTTGCAGGACAAAAAAAAAAGGAATAAAACATAAAAATGTCAAGGGTCCTTGTGTCGGACGATCAAATACGGAGTAATAAGGGAGTCAGCGTCCCAATAAAGACAGAAAGGAAGAAAAAAAAAAAAAAACCTCCGAGCTGAAGCAACTCATAAGTGGGCATACTCCGTACAAGTACTCCGTACACGCAACGCAATGCGCCTGCGACCCTTCAAAACAAAAAGCCGGTGCTCCATCTCAACTGTCTCACCCGCTTCAAGGCGTCGTCCTAGGTCCTGGACGGGGGTATCCCTCGTCGAGGAGCCACATGTAAAGGTTGTCGTTCATGCAGTTTTCTTTTCTTTTCTTTTCCTTTCCCTTTTGGCTTTTAGGGGCTGAATTCTTTCCTTTCTTTTCGGGGATTTGGCTGGGGAAGGGGAACTGAGACAAGAGTGTCTGAAGTGCTCCGAAAGTCTTCTCCACGCCTCCCGGAGAAAATCCCCCCCGCCCGCCCCCCGCCCGCTTCAAGATGGCTTTGGGGAAAAGAAGAAAGGAGAATTACTCCGATGTTACTACAGGTGTTAAGAGATGTCTCGTCTATTTTAGTTTTAGTTTTATTTTTTTTTATAAATCAACTAATTGGAAATAGCAATGGGAGATGTCTTTTCGCCTTGTGTGTTTCGGTACTTGGAACTATCTTTGGCACTATGGACGTATTATTATGCATTGTGTCAATGGTTGGGTTGATGGCTTACAGAGTAATGTGCAGGTACAAGTAAATTGAGTCTCGAATAGGATGCTTTGGTTTACTCTGGAGATTTTCCAAACGAGTATAAATTCCTCGAGCTTTTATTTCTCTTCTTGACTTCGTGTTGACCTTTTTTCTTGCAAAATTAATAATGCTCGGTAAATCAATGATGCATGCTCCTACCCAAACCTGGGGGCAATCAAATGTCGATCAGGAATGCTGAAGCGTGTGAGGCGGACGAGATGAACGAGATGGACGAGATGGGAATGGTCGGAATATCTCCAAGGTGCCCTGGATCGATCATACCCGCGCACGGGCAATCAAAGCCAAGGGGGAATGCCATGCTACCTTGTGTGTTATTACTTTTGATTTCTTGTATAGGTTGCAATCCGATTGATTCTTCTCGGTGTCTTGGGCCCTTCAATTACGGAGTACACATCTCCACCAGAGTCGACACAACGTCGGCACTCATTCTACCCAGGCTGTGGACAGGTAATCAGTCGATCGAGAGGAGTCCCTTCTTCGTCCTTTCCTCCTCTCCCCCAGTTTGGCATCTGGAACAGTGTGGTTCTAGATTGGCGGGACGATAGTTCGGACGGGGTTCCCGACAAACCTGCATCACTCAATAACCGCCGATGGGCGATTGGTTTCATCTCCTTGCGCACGCAGAGGTGATCTGCTCTGCCAAGACAAAAGTTGAGACGAAAACCTGAAGATCCTGCTATTATTAGTGACGGTCCCCTCTTTCTTCTTGCATTGTCGTGTAAGAAGGCCAATCTTGTGGCCTTGTCGGTATTGGATCATTGTACGTAAAGCGCCCGTGGAGGAGCGGCCTTTGTGATGGTGAGGGAATGCGAGGTTCGCGAGATTGGCGAAACCCGTGATGCTCGCCGCCGAATCATTTTCTCACCACAATGCCATTCGATTCTTCCCCCCCCCTTTTCCCCCCTTTTCCCCCCTTCTTTCTCCTGCTCTGCCAAAGACAAACCGAATCAATGTCCGGTTCCAGACAGATTGAAAGCATCAACGGACAGCCGCCATACGGAGTAGTGGAGAAACAAAACCTGTCATGAGAAATGTCGCGCGACTTGTTAATACTCCGTACTCCGCATCCAGGCAACGAGGAAAATTGATGGGGGAGCCACAGGGGGAGCCACAGGGGGGGCCACACCCACCCACCTCGGGTTCTCGCAGGCGCCCGGACCATGCTACCAAACTGCCAAATACCCTGGCTGGCCTGGCCCTAAGGCTCTTCCCAATTGCTTCGAAATACGGTAGCCAATAGATTACCCAGTTCACTGGCCACACACTAATGTCGTCCTTCTTTTGTTCTTTTCATTCGCTTCCCACACTTCCCACACCCCCCTCCTAATACACCCCTAACCCAAACAGTCAGTGACTTGCTTGTGAGGTGATTATCTACAGAGTATTCCGTACAGAGTAGTTTACTATACTCCGTATAAAATGTGTGGCTGGCGGCCAATAGTGTGTAAAATAGAACGGATGCAAATACACGCTATGGCTGGCCTACAGCACTTGAGCACTTCCCGCCTTCGGAGGTTTACTCCTGAATTCAAAACTCCGGAGGATGAAAAAGAAAGTCTCGTTTTTTTCTTCTTTTGTGGTAAATGAATATCGCTCGTAACGGGGGTTGATTATCCGCGCCAACCATGTTCGTCCAGGGGCCCCCCTGTTCGTCCAACATATTGAGGCGCCAACGTGCAGTGTTGGGAGGAGAGATGAACCAGGACAGCTAGGAAAGACGGCTTCTTGGTCCGAAGGAGGGGGGGAGTGTGGTGTGGTGAATAGTTTACTTTATACCCATGTTAAGCTTAGCTTACCAGAAAAGCGGAATACAGCGTATTACGGAGTATTAGGTAGGTATTCATTTGGTTGTGATTATTACTCCATACGGAGTAGTTGTTGCCCTTTCATCAGTTACAAGTACGGAGTACTCCGTATTCTTTTCCCCTCTATATCAAATTCCGACCCAGATACGCGCTGTATTGGAGAATCGCGTTGTATGCTGCTTCTTTAGCTTCCCTCTATGGTCGGATATTTTAACAAGACTTTCTAGAAGGACGTAAATCTATTCGCCCAGATGTTTTGAGTCGTCAATGCTCTTTTCCTGGTCATTCGCATTCTTTGCCTTCTACCGAGAACCCAAATGTATTGTATCGTCCTTCCTAGTTGCATAAATAGTATTGATACCCTGTACATGTTATGTTATTCTATTGGCCTGTTCTCCATACTCCGTACAAGTATGTACTACGGAGTATGGAGGTATGGGAAGATAACAATGCTAGGCCGCCCCTGTAGTTTAAATACTCTGTAATAAACTACTCCGTACAAAATACTAGTTTAATATGGAGCCTACTGTGCTCCTCTGCGGAATGCTACCTTGATGAAACCTAGACGACATTTCGTCAACCAGTAGCAGGCCTTTGTGGTTTGTTGAAATCTACGAAGTACGGAGTAGTTTACAATCAATTCTCGCTACTCTGTATGGCGAGAAGTCTCCGAGCGAGCTGGGCTGGGCCACAAACAGCTCATCTCTGTCTCACTTTTCAACGCCTGTCAATGGCTAACAGTAGTTTACGGTCTTCACGGACAAGTCTTGCGAGCTGATCCTCTCCGCGTGTGAGCCGTAGTTAGCACTAACCTTAGTAGTCAACGGCCACGAGAATTGCTTGGTCTCCCCCTCTCGGGACTGTTGCGTCACACATCGGCTAGCGAGGAGACCCTTTTTAGGCCAGCCACCAGCCCATCCTGTCCATCCTGCCCATCCACACTTCACAGTGAGTGCCCTGTTGAGCTGCCTATTTAATCAACCATGGGCGGCGCTTATCGGTTCCTAACACATTCGGTGCAAAGTAATGCTAAACTAAAAGCCTCCCACGCGTTGCAAGTTCCAAAATGGTTTCGGCAAGGTACCACGCATCATAACTCAAGCATATAACCCACAATTAGCTTATAACCTGGTTGCCTACCCGATACACTGCATCGATCACGTACAGTACTGTGCTGTAACCCCCATGTGTGCTGCTATTACTGTACACGTAGTTTACTCCTCCCGGGACAAGACATAATAGTTCGGGAAGTAGCAATAAGTTGATTACGAAGGGGGATGAGTGGAACTGGCTTACAGTTACATTTCCAACACCGCATCGTCAGGTTTGTTTGTACCGAGTACAATTAATTCTGTGTGCACAATCCACCAGATGTGGATGGCGCAATTTTGATGCCTCTTGGGGCGGTGGGCTATAAACTAGAAAGAATGTACGGAGTAGTTTATTTCTCCCTTTGCCCCTGTAAGCTGCTTGTAATTACTCCGTAGATTATCGGGCCAATTTTGCAAGCACTGCACCTCAATAACAAGACCAAAACCAAAACCAAAGGGGGGCCACAGGAGAGGGAGTTGTAGGAGAGCAGAGTTTCTTTCCTCTTATAACAACTAATCAAATCCTTTGCCAACCAAATTATGGTCCTTCGTTGTGACTTGAGACAAGGTCCAGTAAGGCCGCAACCGCTAAAGCAGGTCCTCTGTGATTGCGAAAGGAAGCTGAGACTCGCTGCAGGTCGAGGGTAATGCAAGAACGGTGTTGCGGCGGTACGTGTACCGAGCAGGCTAGAGGTTGGAGCACGACGGAAAACTCCATTCCCCCCATCTTTGCACATTTCGACCTTCGTGCCCAATCGTCAAAGAATGGTCTAGTGCGTTCCCTTGGTTCCTACGGAGTAGTAGTGGATGGGTGGCAGGGGTCTGGGAGATGAACGAGGGGCTAATGCGTGCTTAGGGCTGGTTGATTAGGTACTAGTTATTCCTACTTGGGACCATGTGGCCTGGGCTTTTCTTCTAAATAGTTCTGGGACCTCCCAATTCTGGTCTGGGAATGCTGGGCTTACGGAGTATTGGCACATGGATGGACAGACACTGTTCCGTACGTCCCAACAGGCTTGAGAGTCAGGGATAGCAAAAATCGAGAGATTTCACCTCGCCCCTTGAACCATGTTTCGTTTTTCAACTTTGCTGAGCGTCATCTTTGTTTTTTTTTTTTTTACTCGTGACTTTCCTGGCCAGATTAGTCCGACGCTCTTTTTCACTAGAGATCGTCTCGTTTGAGGTTCGCTGAAGGAGAGCCGTTCGTTGATTCGCTAGTGTGTGTTGATTGCCCCTGCCTTAAGAAACGCCAACGAAAATGAGAAAATGAGTGGGAAAAAGAAAAGACGGGAAATTGTACTCCGTACGGAGTACTCGGTGTTGGTTCTTTCCGTGCACGCTCGAGCAACTGGGGTCTTGCCATCTACTCCGTTTTGTTCTTCAACGGAAGGCACTGGCGGGAAAATTGAGTCAAGAAAACCCTTGTCGCTTCTGCCACTTTCTGCAACTGCTTGGCGGTGGTCGGCCCTGTCATCTCTCTCTCTCTCCCCTTCACTCGCTTCTTGCAAAGACAGGCCAAGGCACCAGGCCCATCAAGGATCAAGGGGGACGACCACTCAAAGAGGGACGGCCTTGATCCCACGCCTAGTTTTTTTCTCTCCTCGAGCCAAATCAATACTCCGTACTGTTTACGAGGCGCACTAGTTGGGAACTTATCCCAATGGCGTAGTGAAGGTATTCATATAATTAACTGCTCTGGAATCTTGCTAGTCAAACTAGATTCTTCTCCGGACCGCCCTCGCTGGGCTCCGCCTTAAAATGCTGGGATGGGGATGCAACTCCACACCCGGACATTCATCAAGACATCCGGAGAACATGCTTGTAGTATTTTAAATACTCATACTGGACCAGACTGGATATTTGGTATGGCATGGTGCCTGACCGCAAGTATCCTCCGAACCATCCCCCCCTTCATCAACACACAATCCCTTCCCTCCTGGAACAAGGATAGTTAGTGAATATGTGTCGTCTTATTAGGCAAGTAGGGTCCTTGGGTCCGTGTGTCGAAGCCCACTCGAGAGCAGGTATTTGAATACTCCGTACGTTATGGGGAGCCTAACCTGGCCTACCGCGTGGTGGGGATTAGCTAATTTGGCAAGTCTACCGTGTGTTTTTATGGAGGATGTTAATCTCCTACTCCGTAGTTTAGTTTACTTGCAAATATTTTACTAGTGCTTGTCTATGGTGTACTAAGTGCTATCCTCCCCTCTTTTCAGCTCCATTGCAGCGGAGGGGGCCAGAAATGCCAGAAGCAAGATGAAGATACGAGGCCAGGATGGACAACATGGCTGGCCATCATCAACCACGCATTCCATCGTAGAATCTTATGTATGTACGGAGTATTTGCGAGTACTCCATATGTCTGTCGGTCGCACCCACCTCCGATTCCGGTCGACCTTCACCAAATGCTTATATTTACGTATCTTGGCTGGTAGCAATGTCCGGACTTTAGTCTGAGTTTCGGTCGTCAGTAATCAGGGGGAAGTGGTGGAAAAGCTCTTAACATCTGGTGTAGTGGCACAAGAACGAGCAATTATCTACCCCCCCCCCCCCGCCTTTGCTTTTTTCCCCCTTTCTCTGTAACCAGTTTTCACTTTCAACTTCTTTCGCGCCATGTAGGGAGGGGGTGTTGTGAGGAAGGCATCTAGTTTACAGATATGTCGAAAATATGACATAGAGTGTAAAGAGATGACAGGGGTGTATGCTGTCCGAGATGCAAACTTCTCTCCAATCCGGCTTCATTGATGGCTAATTATCGGCCTTAGCCCAGTAGAGACGAATCTGTTGCCTCGCTTCAACGGCAATAATGTTGTACCGGAATATGCAGTTGTCTGTTACAGCAGCCAGAAATGGGTCAGTGTTTTGATAGAGCACGACCGGGGGGGGGGGGGGGGGGCGGTTGGAACTGACTTTACCAAAGACGTTAATTAGGTCGATTCTTTGGCGATGTGGTCAGTGCCCGCCGTAAGTGAAAGTCTGGAGATGATTTTGCGGTCTTTTCCAGGCAAATCCCGCAAAAGTAGTGAGATCGACGTTTAACGACTACGGAGTATGTGATGCTCGTCGCATTGCTCGAACCCCTCACTTACCTCATCTCATGTTGATGTGTTGCCTGCCATCGTCTCAGACGAATCTGAGGTCGATCCAGCCCTCTATCACACCCTCCACTCTTTTGAATGATCGTGCCTTCCCCCCTGCCGTGCTCCGTCGTTCATTTTCCTCCACCCAGAATACTCATTGAGCAGGTGCTACCTACAGGGCCTCCCCAGTAGCCCTAATCAATCCACCCCCCTTCCTCTCCTTCCCTACCCCCCCAGTTCTCTCTCTCTTTGGATGGACTACCTCCCCAACTTCCCCTACGTACTGATTTGCATACCTGAAAATATTCACCTCCCCCCCTCGTCGCATCTTATCGAACTCGAACCCCCCCCCCCCCCCCCAACCTTCTTCCCCCCCTCTACACCCCCTCGTCCCAATCTTCTCTCTTCTTGGTTAGTCTTTGGAATTTCATTGCCAAAGGATGCTTCCGAGCCCGCTCTCGTCCATATCCTTTGATGAACCCGATCACTCTGCACCCAACGTTTCTCCACAACCTCATCCTCATCA
Source organism: Graphium sp. VPRI43844 (assembly GCA_019925285.1). Taxonomy (NCBI): domain Eukaryota; kingdom Fungi; phylum Ascomycota; class Sordariomycetes; order Microascales; family Graphiaceae; genus Graphium; species Graphium sp. VPRI43844. The sequence goes on along the minus strand of JADHKT010000037.1, from coordinate 116,437 downwards.
TCTCCAAGTCTCGTCTCGTCTCGCACCTGAAGCTGTCCCGGTACTAGCAGACCCCACGGCTCACTTACCCAATTCACCCACGGGACTTGATTCTCGAGGTCTGGAGCAAGATCCGCCCAAGACAGACACGCCCCTCTCTGTGCTCGAGCTTCCGGACCCTTCGCTGTCCGTGTCTTGTTACAATAAGCTTGCTCGCCTGTCCATAGCTTATGCTGGTCCTCTCCTCCTTGCACCACACATGACTGAAGTAGCTTTTCCGTTGTGATGGAGACGCCGGGGATCATGATGGTATTGGTCAAGCATCCTTGACTCGCAAACCACCTTCGAGCTCTTGACCGGGGTATTCCCTATACCCTGTTCCCGTCAGATCAATCCTGGCCTTACCCCGGCCTCAACGTAATCCGTTCTTCTTCCAATCCCTCCCCCCCAAAGTAGGACAAAAACCGAGCGGGATCCCATCCCATTTAATAATTTCCTTTACCCTCGTTTCTCTGGTTTTCTTTCCCAGAGTCAACATCTTGTTCTTCACGAGGCCTCTCCCCCACACTCGTTCCCTGGAGAGAAGAGGTTTGACTTGACGGTAGAAAAGTGGTTTTAAAGACCGCCTCCCTTCGCATTGGCACCCGCCCGATAGATTTCAAACCGCCTTCTGTCGTGTGGCTGTTCCCGGAACGAAGATAAAGGGACGTACCAATGCAAGTGTGACGACTGGAAAACACTTACACTTCAGCAGTTGCCCTGTGGGTATTACAGCACACCGTCTCGTCAGACCTTCGCCGGCCACTTCCCTGGTTGATCCATTCCTTAAGTCGCCAGACCGTCGTTGGTGTCGGTTCACACTCCTTTGTTTCTTGCCACTGAGCCACCTCGAGCCCCTTCGAGTTCTCACAGTTTCCGAGGAGCCGGTCTGCCTCTTGGTTCACAAACCCCCTCGACAAATCAGACCCTCGAAACCTCTGAGCCTTACCTCTCTCCTCAGCTACCAACTATCTTCGCTCCTTCATCCAATCCGGCATTCGGTTATAGTCAACTTGTTCTTTTCTTGCCCTCCTTTTTACAAGTCTTTTCTTGTCCCTTTTCTTTCCGTTTTACCACATTGTAACGGCCAAAGCTCAAAGCTCGTTATCGAATCCTCCAGCCCTCGAACCCGGGCTGCTTCCTTTCTCCAACCCAAGCGACTCTCTTCCCTTCACAGGGCTTATTAACCCACGCTGCTCTTCTGAGTTCCTTTTGATCCATGCATGCCGCCAGCACCTCCCACGGTAACTCAATACATCCGCTCGGCCACCGCCGCGGTTTCTCGGATTTAGCGCGTCCTCTTGATTTGAACCAACCGCCTAAGAGGGCCGGCCCTGAGGCTGTCGCTCCTTCGAGGGCATATCCCTCTCCGCCCATGTCGGGATCTCCTCCACCCCCCTCTGTATCGCAGTTCTCGGTCGGCGATCGAAGTCAAACGCAAGCTAGCTTCTCCACTAGCAGCCCGCAGCATGCGCATCGCGGAGCGCCGGCGCCGGGCGGTCGGGACCCGATAGGAGACACCAGGGACCACCACTATCCACCAGCGAGTGCGAGACCTTACCAAACCTACACCGAACCCGGGAGAATGGGCTTCTATGGTCCGCCCGACACCCCAATGTCGCATCCCTATTCTTACACGACCCAGGCAAGCCAGGTATTGCCGCCGCCTCCGCCGCCCCCGTCCACATTCCCTCCACAAAATCAGCCCATTACTTCACACCACTCGTCGTATACGTCTAGCAGAGGCCCGCATTCGACGCAACCGCCACCCCCTCCAGATGTAGCCCCGTTCGGATCTCCCAGGTCCGGGAGGAAGGCAAAGGGCCATGTGGCTTCGGCCTGTGTTCCCTGTAAAAGGGCGCATCTTAGGTACGTTTACATAACAAGGCGTGGTTGACTATTCTCCTTGACGGTGGGGGCTAACAATGTTTGTGTTCTCGTGTGTAGATGTGACGGTATGTTGCTTCACCTAACCAGGGTCAAACCCTCCCCGCTGCTCTTGGGGGTTGAATAGCGCCCAAGGCAATGTCGATCACACCCGAGCATCGACACCACGCTGCGACGCCCAAGCTAACTTTTGAGGAAAATAGCACAACGACCCTGCTCCCGCTGCATGGCGAACGGTAAAGAGGATTCGTGTATTGATGTCCAGCACAAAAAAAGGGGGCGTCCCCGGCTGAGGGATGACCGCGACGGCCGCTTCGATCCGTCGAGATATCCAAGTGCAGATGCTCCGATGCGGAGGCCATTGGCAATGTATACGGGAGGATCCATGGGTTCAGGGTACGAGGTCACACCCCGACGCAATAACCAGTCGTATCGAGTTCTAAAATCCCAACCAAGCGAGCCTATGGTATCCAGATACATCGAGCATGCATCTGCTGCGGATGTCAACCTCTACCCAGCACCGTCTTTGTCGATAGCAACACGACCTCCCGAGCCAGTTGCCTACATCAGCATGGACATGGAGGTTGCGCGAGCTTCGCCTGCGTTTGCGGATGCAATCGGCATCTCGTCAATTAACGGACAGAAACTGTGGGACATCACTGTATTGGCCGACAAAGAGAAGGTTCGTGGCTTTCAGCGCCTGATGCAGGAGGAACAGACACGAAAAGAACCGAACTATCTCCCACCAATCTTTGGAAAGCAAGAAGAGACTAGAGTGATTCAGTCTTTGGGTTTCGGGTCAGACGAGATCTCGCAATACCAGCTTGACCGGCAAGACCGTCTAACATTCCACTCAGCCGATAGCCAGGCAAGGACTTACATGGTGAGGCTGGGCCTAGCCAAGGTGGAATCGATTTATTTCATCGTTCTCATGCTTGTTGTTTCGTCACGTTTCCCTTACCCGTCTCCCTCTCCACACTCACGAGAGATACCCTATAGCTACCCATCCCAAGGCCAGCATGCCCAGCCGGGGTTCGCCCAACATACGCCTCCCGTGTCGGCCACATTTGGGCCCCCGCGAACACGCTTCAACGACAGCGGCGTTCTTGGCCCAAGACAGGGGCCCGCCCCACCGGGTCCCCTATCGCAGCCTCTCTCCGGGCCAAGTTCCACGATAAATCCTGGCTTGTCTTCGCCATTCTCGTCCTCTCACAGCCGGCATGAATACCAGGCCTTTTCGTCGTCGTACCCGGTTCCAATGGGAGAACCGATGACAGCTACGCTCCCGCCATCTACAGCTGCAGACGGGCCACGGCCACACCATGCTTCGTTCCAACTGCCCCCGATTCGATCGCAGACGACGCAAGGGACGCATCTTGGACCACCCGAAAGCTCTTGGGGTCGCGAAGACCGGACCGGCCGAGTTGACATTGGAGGCCTGATCGACAGGCCCGACCAGAGCCAGCGTCGCTGATGATGTTCCCATCGGCCAAGCCTTGCGTCAGCCAAGGCTTTGCATATTTTCTATATTTTCGGCATTCAGAGCCGAGTGCTCTTTTTCAGTTCTTTGCATATCTTTCTCAGTGATTAAGTTTGGCGGCGATATACCTTGTACGAGCGGGAATATAAGGCGGGAATGTCGTGTTCTTCCAGAAGAAACAAAAAGGTAGGGAAGGCACCATGGGAGTATTTGATTGCTGGTTTCATGGTCTTCCGTATGGACGAAGTTTACGGCCGCACTCCAGTTATGTTGTCATGATCTCATCCGGCGCGACTGTGCCGAGCTATTTTCAATTCTTTTCTTTCTTTCCATTTTTCATCTGTTGTCGGTTTTCTTTTTGGGCATCAGTATTTCTGGACCTTTCTTCTCTGTTTCTGGAAAACCTAGCTTGATTTTCTTCTTTGTTAATATTTTCCTGGGCTATATTGTCCAGTTTCCCGCGGTTGTATTTCTTGACTGCTGGTTGTTCTCGGGAGTTTATTTTTCTCTTAGTTCCTAGTGAATTAATTCTGGGTGTGTAAGATATACATCTACTGTCTCGCCTGTTTCTTCTCCCCTTCACCGTGTCGGTTTTGATTTGGCTAGGATGTGAAGCTACCCCAACCGGACGAAGATGCGGACAACTAGGATGCTATCATGGTGTTGACATTGGTGTATGGGATATATGACAAGCAAAGATATCGACTGCAAATGCCAACTCTCTGCGTGGGAATTGGGCTATCGATACAACAGGGCGGCATCAGAGGGGCAGAAGCCAGCCAACCGGAAGGCACCAACAACACAATCTTACCTGATTGTGAGCAGCATGACAACACCAACGTAGGTAGAGGACAATGCAGCGTAAGAGGCAGAAAGTATGGAAGTCTGGTACAATCCGCCCAACGAGAGAGGGATGCCAAACTCATAGGGGCTGTGTGTCGAGTAGTGTTTTGATGTAAGAAGCCAGGAGAAGTCCTCACTTTCGTGCAGATGAGAGGCGAAGGCGTTTTGTTTTTATTATTTTTTGGCGGCTACTCTTGTGTGACTGAACATCAGGACGGAAAAGTTAATAGAGCAGAGGAAATGGCATTCATTATAGGCCAGCATGGCCATAATAGGATGGCCGACGACGAAAAGAGTTAAAACTAGGGGGGAACCGTTCTCTGTTGGCCAGCCAGAAGGAAGAGAATGATTTACCGTGCTTGCATGCTCTGTTGCATTACTTGGGTTACGTGAATCTGCGATGCCACGCAACTTGGGACGGAAGTAATTGCATTCTCCCTTCCTAGCAGGAGGAAGGCGAGTCGTGATATAGCTGTACACGTCGTATTCTTCCTTGACGAGATTTTCGCCCCTGCACTTCTATCATTGTTTGGTCCTCGCCATTACTGTTTGTTGTCTTCGTTTTACTTGTGGTCGGATCAGACTGACATATCACTCGTGTTTACATGATCGGCCTTTGCCTGACTGGGCTCGGCCCGGCTACATGCTTTAGACGATCTTCCTCTTCTGTTTCGAAAAGAAGAGGGGAAACGTATTTGTCATTCACGGAAATGAATGTTGGCTTTCGTGTTTCCTCTTTGTTTTCAGTCGTCAGCGTCAGGCATATGTCGCATGTTTCACCAAGACGAGTAAGAAGATTCATTCCATGGCTTTTTTTTCTTTTCTTTCACTTGGGAGTGTACATTTATTTTTATCCTACGTCTTCAACATACAGCATGATTATATTAGGCAAAAAAGCAAAGTCCGCCTCTTACTATGCGGATTCCTAACTGCGCCTTTGCCAACCAAGTTACAGAGTGGGTAGTAAAGGTTGAATAACACGAGACACTGTATCTCGAGCTGTAAAAGAGCATATGCCTGCCACAAACGCTTTCCTCTGTGCCAAGCCCTTCTTTCCCTTCCTTCTACACGCTGAGAGGTCCTATGTGCATGAACAACCTGGTGATAATACACGCCGCTTGCTATCCTAGTGGAGTAGCGAGACTTGAGAGAGCAAGGCAATCCCCTCTGGGATGGGACCTCGCCTGACCCCTCTGTGTCTCTCGCCAGTCAAAAGTCGACAGGAAGCAAAAGTCGCTTCTTCGAACATCCAACGGTGTTTCGATGGGCGATCCTCTATTTACCATCCGTCCAATCAGGGTTCTATGTGTGGCGAGTTGTTAGTAGCAGGAAGAAGAAAGGGCGAATCACTTCGGTCTATGGCGTGTTTGGTGCATATGTGCACTCACCTTCTTCAAAATAACAAGACCTTCGAGCGTGCTGTTGAGACTAATGTATTCTTCGTCTTCGAGTTCTGCGCGCTCGCCGTAGGCCAAGACAACGGGTGTGTTTTGTGTCTGCCATCCTGTAATCGTCTTCGGCCGACCTGCTTGGCCGACAACATCGACAGCCTGACCAACACGTACGTTGACCTTCAGAGGTTTGAGATCCTCGTCTAATGTGACCAAGAAACGAGGGTGCATGGCGGGTACGAGGAAGTAAAGGAGGTAGTGGGAGTTGGCTGTGATAAAGAGCTTGGAGTCAATCATCGCCACGAGAACGGTGAGAAGGCCAGCGGCTGCTACACGGGAGAGAATTTGTCGATCGGTGTGGAAAGGATTAATCGAAAGAGTTCCCTTGCCCATGTGCAGGAGACCCTGGGCAATTCGGACCATGAATAGAGCGTCTTGGTCACGGTGGTAGAACGAGGCCAGTTGACGTAGGAGCTGTGCGAGTCGTGCATTGTTAGTGCCAGCACCGAGGAAGCCCATGGCAAAGATAGCGTTGATGGCTACGTCGTTATCATTGTCGTGACTGTATCGTGAAAGCGTGTCATACACCTTCATTTGTGGGTTGCTCGGGCTCACGAGTCCCATGGCCAAGGGAACAACCCGTCGGATGTTAGCCTCGCCGTAGTGCATGAGATGTCCGAACTGGCGAAGAACCATTTCTTGCCCAACATCTTCGCCCATGGCTACGAGTGCGATACCGAGAACAGCATAGGCTTGCAAAAGTTCGTCACCCTTCTTATCCTCCGACTCCTCGAGGTGCTCGTTGCAAATGTGGAGCAATTCCTGAATCTTGAGCACTGCGCCTGTTCCAGCCCAGGCGCAAATCTCCGTAAGGACTGCTGTAGGTCTTGCCATTGGATGGTCGACGGCTTTGAGTGTCTCCAGAATGACATCGACCTCTTCCTGCCGACCAAAGTAAAGGAGGCCGAGGCCGAGGGCCATGAAGCGAGTCCAGCGGCCCGTAAGCTGGAACGTTCGGTCAGGATCCAGCAGGGTAGTCACAATGGCTCCGCTGACCTCTCCGTGGGACGAGCCCACGAAGATTAGGCCACATGATAAAGCTGCCATGGCTGAAATCTGCATATCCTGCGAACTGTCGGTGATGATGGGGAGAAGCAGCTCGAGAAGCTCCTCTTTGTTCGACCCTGCGTACGACAAGCCCAGTCCCATGATACAGGCTGTCCGAACCATGGGGTCCTTATGGTTGAGCTTGTCCTCATCGCCAAGAAGCGCAAATGCCGGGTCGCTGTCCAGACGCACTCCAGAATTCATGATTCCAATACCTAGCATGGCACCGGCGGAAATCTCATTCTCCGAGGCATATGTGTACTTGTCGATCTTGTCCAATCCGTTCTCAATGTCCCACAAAAGTAGATTGCCCATCGACGCCACAGTGGAAACCATGCCATCACCCTTAGTTTTCCAAACCCAACTTTCCTCGTCCTCGTCGACAAGCAGCATTTTGTCGTTTCCGAACCCGGCGTTCACAAAAGCATTCACAAAGGAGGCAGCGAGGTTGTGCCGAACTGAATCCATATTGGTCATGCCAGCAATTCGGCTGCTTTCGAGATGGCTCTTGTAGATGTCTTCTGTGGTCTTGGGCTCAAGAAGGTTGAGCTGCTTCCCGAGTGACTTGAAGTGCTCGGATAGTTTTACGTTCGAAGCGCAATCGACAATCTCCTGGTAATCCTCCATGTCCTGATCAAAGTCGATGACGATCCTTTGGCGGGCGACGAGGAAGGCAAGTTGCTTCTTTAGTGCTGGGTCGCGGGCCTTCTCGAAATCCGCCTTGATCAATTCATGGTTGTTAAGACGGATGGCCAGAACCATAGCCTGAGCGTACTGCTTATACGTAATGTAGATGTCATGTGCTGTTTTTAAGAACAGCTCATTATCGGGGTATGTGAGGAGGTTGACCATGCTGACCATGTAAAGACAAACTCTCCCATACGTGTCCTCGTCGAGAAACTGTGGGAGTCTGTCGATAATCTCAAGCTCGCTCATGAGATCAACGGCGTCTGCTTCGGCATTGCTCTTCAGGAAGAGAGGTACTAGGATCAGAGCTAGGTCAACGAGGTCGGATGTGGGCTCGTCTGCTGTGATCCGTTTGCCGTAGACTTCGCCAATTTCGAGCGCGAGATGTCGAACGTACTCGTGGCCCCAGGATCCAATGTCCGACGTTGGGGCAAAAAGACGGTACTTCAACGTGTCTTGGCGATCTTCATCCGAAAATGTCATGCCAATGACGGAGAGCACATCGGCGAGTGAAATGCGATCATCACCTTCAGGCCAGGTGTTGAAGAGGTCGGTTAGGGTTTGGTAATGGGGGCGAAGAAACTTGAGGGGCTTGGGAACGGCGGTCATTGATGATGTGGATGTTTTAATGAATGTCTTCATCGCCTCCAAAGATGTTGTGTATAGAGAGGAATCCGACTCCTGAAAAGCATTCTTGTTAGGGTCTAATTTCAAAGAAAAGTCCAGCCTTCAGTAGAGACTAATGTCGTTTTGATCCTTACCGTTAGTCTTTCCACGAGCATATCAAGATCATTTTTCAGCTGCTGGTCCTCCTCGTTGAGTTCTTCCGCTGTTCCTGTGAGCCGTTGGTGTTAGCACTTGGTCCGTCATGCAGCTGGGTTACTGGGCTTGCAACGAACCATTGACAGGTTCATCCTCTTTCTTTCCATTCGCAACGGGCTTTTCCTTCGACTTGTCGTCGACAGCTTTGCCCTTTCCTTTGCCCGTGGGACTTGCGGAGTCGGTATCTTGGGCCATTGTGCAGATCGAAATGTTTGGTAGGAAGAAACGGGTGGTGTTGTCGAGGGCGCGGGCTATAGGTTAGGCAATCTGCGTCAAAAAAGGCCAACAAAGAAAATCGAAAATCAAAAAGTCGAAAATGGTTGAAGAAAAAGGTCTATTTCGGATTCGGAGTGCTCGGTTACGCGATTACAGTGTTGAAATTTGTGATGGTTGGAAAGGTGGAAAGGAAGGCTGGCAAAGTTCAAAAGCTAGGGTGACAAGGTGAGTACAAAGCACCTAGGTAAGCTGTTCCTTGAGGGATTACGTGAAGCCTTGCCGCCTGGCACTCGGACCAACCAACGCCTGGCAAAGGTAGACTCCGTACTGTTTGGGCACGTGATATGGACGCAAGTGGGTCGGCGAATCGTTTCCCCGTGTCGGTTCATCTCGGTGGGGTTCCGCCTATCAAATTTTGGTGGAGCACACAACTGTATCTTGGTGGGGGGTTAATGGATAGCTTAATGGCTTGGTTTTTTTTTTCTACTTGTGTACGAGAACACAACTTCCAGTCAAACGAACGATTGCATATTACATTTTTCCTGCAACCTCATTATTGCAATTATTAGTTCTCGACAAGATGCATCTCGACTCAAAGGCGATGCGCCACCTCACTTCTGAGGATTGGCGTGTCCTGACTGCTGTACGATAAAATCTAACCATACTTTTGCCCCTCCAAAATCCTCACTAATATGGGCCCAACTATCTAGGCAGAGATGGGTAGCAAGAACCACGAACTTGTTCCGACGACCCTGATCGAGAAGATTGCACGGTTACGCGGCGGATCCAGCGGGGTTCATAGGAGTATCTCTAATCTCGCAAAAGTCGGCCTCATCGCTCGGGTCAAGGAAGCTAAATATGACGGCTATCGTCTGACTTATGGTGGCCTCGACTACCTCGCACTTCACACATACTCTAACCGAAAAGAAATATACAGCGTCGGAAACAGAATAGGTGTAGGCAAGGAGAGTGATATCATGGTTGTGGCGGCAGAAGATGGTACACAGCGCGTATTAAAGATACATCGGCTGGGTCGCATATCTTTCCGCACCGTCAAATCCAACCGTGACTACTTGAAGAAGAGATCTTCGGCTTCGTGGATGTACTTGTCCAGATTAGCAGCCATGAAGGAGTTTGCCTTCCTAAACGCCCTTTATGAGGAAGGTTTCCCTGTTCCGGTTCCGCTCAGCCAGTCTCGACACACTGTCCTCATGTCGCTCATTGATGCCTTCCCACTACGCCAAATATCCACAGTTCCTGACCCGGCGACTCTTTACGCCGAATTAATAGACCTCATTCTTCGGCTCGCAAAACACGGCCTGATACACGGAGATTTCAACGAATTTAATATCCTGATCAAAGAGGAGAAGATCACTGAGGAGGTCGATGGCGTCGTGAAAGATACTTTGGTTCTAGTACCTGTCGTTATCGATTTTCCCCAGATGGTATCAATGCAACATGTCAACGCTGAGATGTATTTTGACCGGGATGTCAATTGTATCAAACGATTCTTCGAACGCAGATTCCACTTTGTCAGTACCACGCCTGGGCCTTTTTTCAAAGATGCCAAAAAGCTGGTTGGCAAGGATGGCGCAAAAAGACTGGACGCGTCTGTGGAGGCTTCTGGGTTCACCAAGAAGATGTTGAAAGATCTAGAAGTAGCCATTCGGGACCAAAATGCTTCTAGAGAGGAAAATGCGGACGATGGCCTAGAGAGAGATGAGGAGGAGGAGGAGGAGGAGGAGGAGGAGAGCGACAATGTCTCCTCACAAGATGGTGAAGATGGAGACGCCGTGGATGGTAGGGAGTTGGGCACTGGTGCAGCGACGCCTCCTACCACTGACGAAGAACCTACAGCAAAGGGCATACTATCTGGCATAGAATTTTCAAAATTGGAGTTGCATAGTGAGGCCAAATAATTCAGTACATAAAAATTGGGTATTCATCCCCCATCAGCTGATCATTGATTCTCTCGATACCCTATAACATGGTCGTGTCGGAAACGTTTTGCCTTTTTTTTTTTCCTTGTTTTCATTGCTTGGTTCCCAGGGCCATCGTTACATCTTCGGGCTGATAAAATGGTTCGTACTGGGAAAGAGAAAAAGAGATTCAGTAATGCGAGGACGGGGCCTCGACTTGGCGAGGAGGAAAAGCAAACTCGAACGACGCAAATGAAAGGAATGGATACAGGAGGGGTGGCCGCTTCATAGCGGACATCAAGTGAGAAGGTGGAGGGATGCTGATTGGACTGGGGCAAAAGGAAAGATATGTACTAAGTGAACATGGACAGAAAGAGGCAAGGGGCTATCTATATATCGTCAAGCAGCTAGAAAAGATCATTCCAAACTATAACCCGCCGCTTTGTGGTTTTGGGGGAAACATATTCGTCGCTGTGTGCAGATTGGGTGTGCCCCCTTGTGATATTTGCGGAGGTCGGTCCGTCCGCCGTGCATCATGTGGCCAGTCGCCTTCGCGTGAGCGCGCAGTCGGAATACGTCCTACGATGGATTGGGAGCTCGGAAGGGCTGCGTGGGAATTAATCATATTTTCGAGGAAGAAAGCATTCTCCTTATAACTTGTGCTGGGCCGGTCATCGTCTGGATCGGAGAAAACATCTTCGTTAAAGTCATCATCAGATGTGTAGTCACCGTGGAAGGATGCGGGGGCGGCAGGGGAGGTGATGGAACGGGCATGAAGACCAGCTCGGGGGCTTGGACCTCCAAAGGCACCCGGGTTCATCGCATTATTGCTTGGGTCGCGTGACAACGGCGGCCTGTCAGCGAAGCCGTTTTGGAACGAAGTGTTCGTGGATGCTTGGTGAAGAATGGGCAGAATCTGCTCATCATACAGCTGTGCACCCGATTCGAATGCATCGGGCGAGAAGCCAGTCACGGTTCGAGACGATGCCCCTTCACTCGGAGGACTCTGGGAAACGTCTATATCGTCAAAGAAGTCGTCTAAGCTGTCAAGCTTGGTGACCAAATCATTTGCACTAATCTCGGCCCGACCCTCGTCCGACATCATCGTCTCAGATCTCTCCGGTAGACCGAAGTATCCATACGGGTAGTCTTCTGTGTGGAACTCGAGGTCGGGGGTCGCAGTTGTGTCGGTTGTCAACCCTTCGGAGCTCTGGCACATGTAAAAGGCGGCGTGCACTTTCGCGCGCGTTGAATCCGTCTTCTTAGCAGGTACTGGAACTGCCCACCCTGAGGCATCTGGAATCCCAAAGAGGCTTTGGGTCCTCTCATACTCCTTACGGATAGCTTTTGAAGTCGGCCTCGTCATACTCATGCGAAGGTGATGCTTGTCCATGGATGATCCGGACATGGTCATGATATTGTCCAAAACCTCCAGGGCTTCCATGCAAAACTCTGTCTGAAGAAGCCTTAGCAAGGGCGAGATGAGATCAGAGCCATGGCCCGCGAGTTCTGGCTTTCGCATGTCAATCTCTGGGATCACGATACACAGTACTTGCATCGTCTGTATCTTGACCCATGAGATGGCATTCGTTAGAAGGCCCATGAGGAAGGTTATCATTTTGAAGTCGAGGTGTGGTAGGAAGTATTCCCCAAGAGCCCCAAATAGGTGTAGGAGGAAGTCTCTAGGGGACGCATAGTTCCTGATGACAAAATTGGATAGAACCGTGGAAATACTTGTGAATCCCTCGTTCTCAGACACGGTGAGAAGAATCCGCGCCGCTGAATCAGTCTCAGGACTGAAAGATTCCCGTCTCATGTCGTGCAAAAATCGAGGGAGGTTGGCAAGGGTGGCAAAAAATAGTCGACTGTCGTCTCCCACTAGATCGTCACTTGGGAGTTGGACCAGTTTGTTTATTATCCGTAGTGTGGGCTCCATGCAGATTGAAGATCGAAGCCCCTTTTGAAGTAAGGGTTGGAGTCCCTCAAATACACCATCCCACCTTGGAGGCTGGCCATCCATCAGGAGGCGGCGAACACCATCGGATTGGAAATCCACCTTGTTGAGGAACTCGTCGAGCATTTCGGCGCCTTCCAAAAATTCACGCTCATTAATGGACTCGAGACATGCACAGATCGTCCAAAACAGCTGAGGGAATGAGAGAAGCTTGTCTGGGTCGAGCTTAATGATGAGAGTTTTGAGCGTGGTCAATATTTCCATAGAGAAAGTCTGTATCTCCGGGTCTTCGTCGGCAACGGTGTTGGATAGGCGTGCGAGCATATCACCGAGCATGAACTGGTCGAGAGAAGTGAGGATGCAGCGGAAGATCTGGAAAGACCGGCAAGCCAGGTGCCGGACGGGACATGACGTAGCCCATGTGAGTGAAAGTCTTCCCCATTGCTCTCTAAACCCGGGGAAGGTGGTCTCGAATGTATTAACCACTTCCATTGTTAACAATTCCATGCCCGAGGGCACTTTGTTGTCACGATCATCCATCTTGCCATTGCTGTCCTCATAGTTCCAAACAACAGAGCGGTCATGTCGGCGGATTAAATCGATGAGATCCTCGATAGCCTGTTTGTCAACACCTGGTGTTTGGTCGTCAATCTGAGAGATGATGAGCTCGTGGATAAGATGGACAAGCATCTCACGTGCTTGTTCCTGTACGAGGGGCGTGTAGTGATCCCAAAGTACTATCACGACCTGAACAAGAATGGGCACATTGTCCTGCGTAAGATAGACTGGCGCCACCATGAGATCAACGAGTAGGATCAAAGAAAGCTGGCCGAGAGAGAAGCCCGCTTGTTTCGTGCCGACTGGCAAAGCTTCTGCCAGGTCGGCGCAGTAGGGTAGCCAAGTGATGTCGGGTGGGGGGGGAGGGATCTCTCGTTTCTCGTATGGAACCATTGCCTTAGGTGTTATCTGCATTAATAGAAACTCGACCACTTTCATGCCTGGGCCGGCGGTTGTGCTAGAGAGGAAGACAACAATCTGCTTCGCATACTCGACGAAGTTCTGTTCCCGTCTTTCAAGGCAGAGGGAAATGATAAAATCAAGCACAAGCTGAACGTTTCCAGGATGTGGTCCCGTTGCTAAAGCTTGCCAAAGGGCCTGAACCTCGTTATGTAGCGCACCACTTGATTTGATGGTTATTTCCAATAGATTGGCGAGTAGCACGTACGACTCCGCCGTAGGACCTCCGTTGGGGTCCAGTTTTAGTTCTATTGACTGGATCCAGGGGAGAATTACGGCTACGACGTTGCGTTGGGCTGCCGGGCTGAGCTCTTTGAAGTACAGGGTGAATTCGGAGAATATGTAGAAAGCCAACTCAGTGTGCTGCTTCGAGAGTCTTTTCGAGATTTCGAATTGGGCCAAAGTGTAGACAGCTTTAGTCTTGTCGGATATACTGATATCGAAGTCTTGGATCCTGGAGCGTCTTTGAGGAGGTGTCCTCTCATCGAGGGCCCTCAACATATGCGCCGACTTGGATCGAATCTCACTCCGGTCGTTGCCAAGTGTGAACAAGCAGAGCGCCAGAAGCTTCCAAAAAGGTGAGGGATAATCGGTGTGCTCGAGAAGCACCTGTGTGACCACTGTAAAGTAGCTCTCCAGAACCTTGGGAATTTCGGCCAAGTAACACCTGGCAATGCAGTGGTTCAAAAGATATGGGAAGTCACGATTGTGGATAATCAAGTTTCGCAACGCCCGTTGTCCAATCAATATCATTCGGTCGCTGCCGGAGTTGAAGATGGCTTCAATCCAGGCAAGAAGCCGGCGTGGATCAAACTGGAGGACAGCACCGCCCTCGGTGGTAATGCTCACAGGGCCGCCGCAAAGGGCTGCCATGGCACTCAGAGCTGACGTCCGGAGATTTCTCTTTTCGATCTCCATCGCAGCAGTTACAGTACCACGCTCGCCGAGACTTTGCTGATCAATCAGTGACTGCCTCATGCTATCCTCCCTGGCCCGGATCTGGTTTTGGTTGGGTGAGAAACCACACCACTCCTCCATCAGAGAAAATGCCGACTTCCTGGACTCAAACGTCATCCATCGAGACGGATCCTTAGTCTTATTGATTCCCTCAAAAAGTTCTTCCATAAGTCCGCAGTAGTGTGTGCGTATCTTTTGAAATTCCCAGTCCATTTGAACTTCCCCATCCATGAGAAATAGTTTCAAGTCCCGAGTATACGTCACAAGATTGGTCAATATCCAATCGTCTTGATAAACCTTTGCCTCCTTCAGAAAATGGGATGTCAGTTTGTACACGTGCGTGATTTCTGTGCGAAGCAGGTCCATTTTCCGGTTTCTGCGTGGACTGCTGTTAGATCGTTGGTGGATTCTCGCGCGTGCTTCGTCATTGCAGCGGGATACTTGGGCTTGCAACTCTTCGAGGAGAGTACGGTAGATGTGGATATTGATGGAACCCATTGCAACGACAGCTGCATCTCGAACCGATACAGACGAAACAGAGAGGAGAGGGATAAGGTATTTGAATAAGGTTCTTGCTGACACTATCTTGTCCACCGAGTTTGATTTGGACGAACCCTTGCGATGGTGTTGAGCATTTGTAGATGTGGTGAGGGCCGCATTGCCAGCATCGGCGAGGGTTGTACAAGCAAATATCAAATAAAGCTTCCACTGCTCTACAAGTACATCAGGGTGGGTGGTCGGAGTTCGGGCGGCGGGCCGGGCACTTCCTGGATCGAAGCCGTGGTGAGGCCCTCGAGGAGCTGGTTCGGATAGGACAACGATGCTCCTGTACATTTGGAGGATACGGTTGCACACCAAGTCTCGCCCGATAGTGACGGTGAAAAGACACTTTTGATAGGCTATCCGTATGAGATTGGGGAAAATCTTGAACCAGAGGGTAGCATCATAAGAGACGTCGCTTGTGCACAACTCGACCAAAGCGCCTTGGCTATTGTTGCGCATACCCCGTTCCAGTCTACTGCGCTCGGCAACAGACAGTTGCTCATCTTTGAAGTGCATGACTTGGACGGAATCTTTTTCGAGAATGTCAATCAAGCGGGGTGTTTCCTTCTCATGCGGGCTGTTTTTGCCGAGTGCGGTATCGAATTCGGTAATGAGCCTGAGGACCGTAATGGCAAAACGACGGACGCGACGAGATTGCGAGCAAAGGAAAAACAGGCCGTGCGCCTCAACATAGTCGACTTCGGCCCAGATACTCGACAGATCAAGCTTGATGGCACGTCTCTCCACGTTGATGCTGGCGTTGGTTGTGTCCGGCAACTCAGAAAGTGCATGTTGGGACTTTTGCTTAATCTCCTCGATCCAAATCTGTAGCAGCTCAACATATAATCGGAGCGTGTTTTCAATATGGCCCTGGCCCAGCATTCCGCCGTCCGACATGGTAGAGTACCGATCATCAAAATTGAAGATGAATCGTGAAAAGCCCATGGTGACTTGCTGGGCGTGAGACTGTCGAGCGATTGCCTTTAACGACTGCGCAGAGGATTCCGCAATATTAGGCTGTACGTGCGCTGTACCAGTGCAAAGGAGATTGATGAGAGAATTAAAGGGAATGTCGTCCGAGAGGCATCTCGGAAGAGCTTGGACAGCCACATGCAACAGTTCGTAGAAGGCTTGTTTTTGGTCTGAAGGGCTCATATGATCATCACGGCGAGAGAAGTTGAACGTGTCAGCAATGGGTGTTTTGGGCAAAGGGCTGCTGAACTTTTCATCCAATGCAGCTTGTCCTCCAAATGTATTGTCACAAAGGATGGTTATTTTCCCCAAGACTTCGCAAAAGCGGAGGTAGTATTCGCGCACGCCATCCTTCAGGGCACTGGTGATGACCGGAAGGGCAAGTCGTTCGTCTTTCCGACTATGGAGCATGACGGGGGGTTGGCCTTGCTGTGGCGATGAGGGTAGAGGGGACGTGGGCGGTCGGTGATCCGCACTTAGAGTGGCAGACTGATATGTAGGGAAGGGAGGCCGGCCTTGGTCACCTGATTCAAGGTCGGAGATTATTGCTAGAAAGGCCCTGATTCCTATGACAATCCTATCGGGATCCAGCTGATCGACCTTGAGATCTTTGTTTGTCATAAACAGATCGGCATGGATCAAGGGAAACACAATGGTTTTGAAGCAATATTCGGGAAACTTGAAGCCAATCACCCGAATAATCTGGATCAGAGGATCAGTGGAGGCCGTATCGGATGCTACCAAGCTGCGTTTAGAGGGCGGTAATATAATCTTCATGACCTCATCGAGCTTCTTGGCCGCGTTGGGAAAGGGATCATTGGTGCGGTACAGATACGTCCATACCAGTCTCGATATGACTTGTAAACAAAGAGGGCGTGTCAACCTATCCTTGAGCTTTGCCGAGAGTGCCAGAACGAGTTGCAGCCACTGAGGAGAGAAGCTATCTGGAGGCGAAACGCACAGCAAGGTCGCTGTCAGGGGGAAAGCAAAACCCCAATGACGAGGCTTGGCGAACATTTGGGCTAGTCGGGGGGAGACGCCCCCAATAACTTCAGCCCATTTCGGGCGCAAGATGTCAGCATTGCTGACTTTGGCTGCTATCGGAACAAGAAGCATATCCAGGACCTGGCAGAAGGCCGTCTTAACCCTCTGGCCGTGAGATCGGTGAAAAAGTCGGCCTAATGCTATTAAAAAGTCGCAAGACTGTTCCCAGGCTTCCTCAGGAGCTACTTTGATGCGCAAATGTTTCATGCCCCCAAGAACGAGCTCTATCTTGCTCTCCGTCTCTCGTCCCGCCGAGGAAATAGGGCTTTTGGTGATGAGATCTACCATTGACCGCTCGAGGTCGTTGAGAAATCTTTCAGTGACACCAGAAAAGTTGATGTCGCTCATGACACCTAAGAGCTGGGCAAACAGATTCCAATTGGCGAGTTTCAAGGAAGAGACCATGAGTTGCTCCGTGTCGGCCAGCTTAAGCTGACCAAAAATGATGCCCTCCAGCTTCTCTTCCATCTCAGGTGTGATCGACGCTAGGCTGCTCTGATTGATGACTTCGATAAGAACGCGGCAGAGGATATAAATCGACACAGTCGAGCGGCGTTCAGCTTGCGAGACGAACTCCTGCCGCACTGAAGCAGCAGCTGGGCTCGATTGGGATGGGTTGGTGTCCTGGACCATATGCACCGGCTCAGTGTTCCTACGTTGCATGGCTCCTGCTGGCACTGCCGATCTGGATTGCTGGAGTTGGCCACGGGCATCGTTGGCAGCGTCGCTTTTGCTCTTTCTCCAGAGCATCATCGAATCGATCAACGGCTTCGGTTTCTGGCGTGCAATGTGGCCGAGAGCTACAATGGACTGGTCGAAGGACGGATCGACGCCGGGTCCGCATATTTGCTCGACCGACGGCTCGGAATCGAAAGGCACAGCCGTGCATTCGTTGAGTTTTTCCTCGGCCTGTCGGATGAACTAATGCAAAACGCAAGGTCAGAAGAGAAAGGCTTTGGTGAGCAGCGAAACATACCGAGGTGAAAAGGACATGCAATGCATATTCCCCGACAGTCTTCTGTTCATCTTTATGATGTCGTGAGGAGTGGGAGTGGTGATGCGAATGATCACGCCGAGTTTTCCCTGGATTCTGCATCCGCTCCGTCTTTCTTGCTCCAGCCGTAAAGGCCGCGGCAGTGGAGGGGCCTTCCTGAAGTGGGGGCGCTCGAGGATCTGCTGGCTGCATCGGGTTTACGTTGGTTCCGATTTGCTGGTTGATAAGTGGCGGTCTTGAGGTCTGAGGCTCGTTGTCGGGGCGGTCTGAAGCGATGGCGGCACCGACAGCTGCAATCATCTGTGGGCTTAGTGGGCTCGACGAGGAGCTAGCAAGGCTGCCATTTCTGGAATGCTGGATGCCATGGACGATTGAGGTCTGGCGATGGTGTCCGTATGAAGCGCTCTTGGGGTCCACAGGCCGTTCGACAACACCGCCTATGGCCGAGCGGGATTGGGATATATGGAGACGCGGTGAGATGATGGTGGAGGGCGAGGCAATTTTATCGATCGACGATTCGCGCGAGTGGATGGCTGATCGGGAGGCAGGTGGCTCAAGGATAGCAGGGCGGAGAGTTCGGTTCCATTCGTCCTCGTCCTCTTCGTCAAGGCGAGGGACGGTTCGCGGAGAGAACTTGAGGGGTTCTTGCGCGTGGTCGGGCAGAGTAGCTGTTTGTGAGATGAGTAAGGTTCAGTACAGTGATGCAATAGACTTTACTTGGCGAGTATGGCTATTTTAAGAATAGATGCATAGAACACAAGGAGACTGGCGTCTCCAAGTACAAGGACAAAGGTGAGATGAAGTTGGGAGGGGTGGCGTAATGGCTGTGACTAACCCATCTTATGGCGAGCCAAGGCGCTGGCCCAGTCTACGACATTTCTAGGGTCGGAATTGAGGACGAATCGGTCACACAATAAGCAGGGCGGGCGTTTATTGGCGTGGTGTGGAAGGCTTGTAACCAAAACGAACGTGGTGGTTCTGTCGGAAGTACACGAAAGTAATGCAAACGCCTCCGGATATCTTTAATTTTGGGTGTGGTTGCATTTGTTGTTTTTGACACCCCCTTCTCCCACTGCTACTAGTAGAGTGCTAGAGTGCAGTAATGTTCTATGTGATTAGCAGAGGTTTGGGCGGGTGACCGTTGAAAAAGTGGGTCTGAATAATGGGGATAAAGGGGGCTCAAACATACTCCGTACTTCGTAGTCGGTGGCGGTGGTGGCGGTGGTGGCGGCGCTTCGAGGTTTACTTGTATGGTTGGTCAAGGATACAGCCATTTCTTCTCACACCCTCTCCTCACATACTTTGTGTTTTCTTCAAATACTTGAACTGATAATTCTTCGATGCTTTACACTCCACCATGTAGCTACTTAAGCAAGCGAAGCGGATATATTGAATGCAGACAGACACTCCGTGGACAGGCGCCAGACCAGTATTGGTATCTGGTGAGTCGAGTATGAGTCGAAGAGTTGAACGTCCTCTAAAACAATACAATTCTAATGCCAGGTGTGCACACATAGGAGGAACCAGCCCATTCCGTGATATGCACGTCCATTCCCACCTTGGCGGGCGTCTAATGCTAACTCTTCATTGACTTTGGCCATGGCCATCTGGTTCGCCGATTGGGCAATTGGGCAATGCTAGCCTGTAGCAATAATCACGCCCTGAATCGACTTTTATGCGATCGAATTTGGGAATGAAGGTGGTAATTGGTGTGTACGAGTAGCGAAACAGGGGAGAACTGATGAGCCAGAGCTTGTAGTTTTGAATCACAGCCATACCAAACAGGAATGACCATTCCATAGCTCCTGGTATCTTCTCAGGTGTTTTGAAATAAGGACAAGGATTTTCATGTGCGGTGTTTGGGTGTCCAAACCTAAACCTAAAATTCAACGCAGCTCGATTTGGGCTAGGCTGGCATAAGCCAAACACTGCTTATTCTTGCCAGCTTCACGTATCCTGACATTATCGGAGTATTATATGTACGAAGACCCCTGCCTTGCGAACACTGTTAAAATAATAAAGCTAGGTTGCTTTTAAAAGTCCAGGATGGGAATATCCGATGAAGATCTTGCGGACTTCGTAAATACCGCTTCGGTTTTGTTTGCATTATTAGCAGGGAATGATGGAGTGCACTCACTACCAGCGGCCGGCCACCTTTTTAAGGTGATGAGGGTTAGTCCGTGGTCGAGCTATCGTTTGTTATACTTGTACGACATTTTCTTTAATATTAAGGCACCGCGACGTTTATCAAAGAGTCTTCGGGGGGTTTTAACCTCGAGGTCCAGACCGCAGATATCTCGGAGCAATTTCGCTGAGGTGTCAATAAATGGCGGGGAAACCCGGTATTGCGGGATCTGATACACCACACAACATGCCACTATTTTAGGGCTCGATATCAACTAGTAAACTGCATTCCGGGGTGTGATCTGTGTGTACCATGTCTCTCTATGTTTTTGTGTGCGAGACCAACTCACGGGGTCAATAGTCCGCCACCAGCGGACTGCCGAAAATGGCCGCTACCTATTGTCGTTGCCGAGACCCCCTCCCACCTCCCACCTTGGGACGGAGTCAAGAGGGGTCAGCCCCTGTCGTATTGACCGGTCCTTCGGAATTGAGTTCGGGAGGCTTGTTAGCATGCGCACTTCATTGCCCTACGTTGTCGGTGGCCATGTAATATCCCGAGGGGGCAGTGGCATCTAGCAGATTGCCTCGGGATCCCACACGCGATCTTCAGTGTAGTTTACAATAAGATAATCGCATAACTACTTGTACTCGTACAAGAGCAATCATTGAATTTTCTTTAGATTTCTGGGTCTCTTATTTCAGCAGTGTCTTGGTGTCTCGTGTGTAATTGCCGGTCACGGGGCGGCAGAGTTATCGTGATCGCTGAACTAATACCTCGCTACTTGGCTACTTGTATGTACGGAGTACGGAGTAGAAGAATACCATAGAACTTCGGTAAGCGGGGTCCGAGGACACTGTATTTTGGCCCCCTTCTAACTAAGTGGATCTACCCACGTACCGATCACCCCCCCCCCCCCCCCCAACCTGATCATCCACCAGCTCTCCTACAAGTACATACCTACAAGTACATACATCACTACTTCTGTCAGTAGTAATAACGCATACTTGTACAAAAATAAAGCTATTCACATACAATTAACACGAGCTTGAAACTCGAAAGTGTGGCTTTCAATAGGGCCGTCGCAAGCGACCTTTTTGGTTCCTATCTGGCCCTACGGAGTATTGTTAAGCGCACCCGAATTAGGTCGCAGCTCCCTTAACCTTTTTACATCGAATAGGGTGTCCCTTGATAATTTAGCGTTCTAATTAACGTACGGAGTATTTTGAGGTTTTTTCCTCTGCCTCCCATATATGTATGTCAAGGCCTTTACGCCTTTGTGAATAGGCGCCGGATTAGAGGATCTTGCTGGTTTAGTGAAAGGATACCTCTTAAAATAATAAAGATCTTTGCTACTGAGCTGGAGCAGAAAGGCGTCGCATCACTGCCAGTCTCCTCAACAGAGCGCCAAACCACATCAGCCAGAAGCTTGGTAACTGTCATGTAAAAAAGGTCAAGAAAGGTTGTTGGCCTCGCTTTTTCTCTTCTGCCATCTTGCCGCCATCAGATGGCAGCTAGACTTCGCCATTGGCTTTCCTATCAAAGGCCTCCCTACCGATCGGGACGATACACTCCAGGAATCGCTGCAACTAGCTATTTTATTTAGCTACATATACCGAAAAACATTTAAAAAATACTATTAACAACGTCCAAGCAGTGGTCTAGGGGTCTCTTTCCCGACACGCCGACACGCCTCAACGCGTTGGGGATACCCTATTACAACTTTACAGAACCAACTACGTGGCGCACAACCCCAGAATCTAGCTTTTAAATCTATGCAAAAGCTCTCAAAAGTCTAAGAGGATCACCTAGTGAGCACGCAAGCAGAATCCTGCGCCTCTATATATACACATATATAGAGGGCATGCCCTCCCAGGGATGAAGAGAGGAGAATCCTCTGGAGAATCTAACAACCAACAAACCCTTTTTGCAATTTTTTTCCTATACATCACTTTTTTGTCGTTTTACCCGACCCTTCTCGCCGCCTGACCTTTCCTTCTATTCATCTATGAGCCTATAGACTTTTATATTATTAGTATATAGCCAGTAAAATCATAAAAATGGTTTCATTTTTGGTTGACATACTGCGCCATTTGTGATGTGGTGATGCTGTGGAGGAGAGGATTTGGAATGATCGGTTTGGGGGGTGATCAGTACGTGGGTAGATCCACTTATTCAACTGAATACGGAGTATTACTTGAGTACGGAGTAAGCGTACTACTAAGGAAGCGTACTAAGGAACCTGAGTGGTTTACCTACCCCAACTTTACACTCCCTTTTGGGGGAGGGGATTTGGGGGAGGGGGCGCTATTTAGCCTGACTCAGCAAGTCGGATCCATGCACCGTGGCCTTTTCCTGGTGCTGAGTACGGAGTACAAGTACAGAGGTCTTCGCTCAAGGTTTAAAGACTATCCATACAGGTCACGATATTTATTTTTCTCAGGCAAAATTGATGATAACGTTTCTCTCATCCTAAATTGATGTGTGAGGAGCCAAATCGGAGTGGCTTCACGTAGTCTCAAGAGGTTGATGGTTGCCGGTGCAGTTCCCGGCCTCCGACTGACGAGGAGGCCCACCTTGGGAGCTTGTGGTTAGTGTGAGAGTACTTGTTCTCAACTTTTTTTTTTTTTTGCCTTCGGCCCCTTACCTTGGCAATTCCGTGTAGGTACCTTTTTTTGTACTCGTACTCGTACGAGACGAAAGTAAACGCTATTATCGCAATCTCTCACAAAGGGCCTAAAGATTCATCTACGTACCGCTAAAACCCTGCCATTTCCTTTCGCATCCCCACATGTCGCCGCTAAGGTACCCATCCAAACCATCCTACGTTTTCCTCGTCCCATAATCTCATCCCCCGGCCATTTACTCCGTACTCCGTACATTTTGCTCTTCTATTTCTTCCATCCTTTTCTACCCTCCTCCCCTATTCCTATTAACATCCCCCTCCGCCCATTGCGACCCGTCTCCCACCAGTCAAGCACAGGATTGAACAGGTCCTGGCTGCTGTCAGTCGTCTGCCGCCCTCGCGCGAACCTCCTCATCTACAACACCCCCAACCCCGACACCGGGCCCTCTCCCAACTCGCACCACTTTCCACGAGGCTCTGTTGTCGTAGAGCCTCGCTCTCACCACCCGGCCATCATGGCAGAATTCGATACCCTGGACATCATTGTCCTTTCCATTATACTGCTAGGCACCGTTGCGTACTTTACCAAGGGAACATACTGGGGCGTAACCAAGGACCCCTACGCCAACTCGCTGGCCAACGCTGGCGGGGCTAAGGCTGGGAAGACTCGTAACATTGCAGAAAAGCTGGAGGAATCCGGCAAGAACTGCATCATTTTCTATGGTTCACAGACTGGAACTGCCGAGGATTATGCCTCGCGGTTGGCTAAGGAAGGAAAGAGTCGCTTCGGCCTTGAGACAATGGTAGCTGACCTCGAGGACTACGATTTCGATAGCCTAGACGCCGTTCCGGAAAACAAGGTTGTCATGTTTGTCCTTGCGACATACGGTGAGGGTGAACCCACGGATAACGCTGTCGATTTCTACGAGTTTCTCTCTGGCGAGGACACCCAGTTCTCCCAGGACAAATCCCCTGCCCTGTCCAACCTCAACTACGTCGCATTCGGTCTTGGTAACAACACTTACGAGCACTACAACCTCATGGTCCGCAACGTCAATAAGTTCCTCGAGAAGTTTGGAGCTACCAGGATTGGCGATGTTGGTGAGGGCGATGACGGCGCTGGCACCATGGAAGAGGACTTTTTGGCCTGGAAGGACCCCATGTGGTCGGCTCTCGCTGCTAAGATGGGACTCGAAGAGCGTGAAGCCGTGTACGACCCTATTTTCTCCGTCTCTGACCGTGATGACTTGACCCGTGACTCGGAAGAGGTCTTCTTGGGGGAGCCCAACAAGCTGCACCTTGAGGGAACCCCCAAAGGCCCTTTCAATGCCCACAACCCGTACATTGCCCCCATCGTCGAGTCGCGAGAGCTCTTCAACGTCAAGGACCGAAACTGCCTCCACATGGAAATCGATATCAGCGGCTCCAACCTATCGTATCAAACCGGTGACCACGTCGCTATCTGGCCTTCCAACGCGGGTGCCGAAGTCGACCGGTTCCTTGATATCATCGGCCTCAAGGACAAGAGAGATACTGTCATCGCTGTCAAGGCCCTCGAGCCCACTGCCAAGGTTCCTTTCCCGACTCCGACCACCTACGATGCTATTGCACGTTACCACATGGAGATATGCGCCCCCATTTCTCGTCAATTCGTTGCCAGTCTTGCTGCATTCGCCCCCAACGAGTCGGTCAAGGCGGAGATTACTAAACTCGGTGGCGACAAGGACTACTTCCACGAGAGGACCCAACTACTTAACATTGCTCGACTTTTGGAAACTGTTGGCGGGGGTGAAAAATGGACCAAGATTCCCTTCTCCTTCTTCATTGAGGGTTTGAACAAACTCCAGCCCCGCTACTATTCCATCTCGTCGTCCTCGCTTGTCCAACCTAAGAAGATTTCCATTACCTGTGTCGTTGAATCCCAGGCCATTCCCGGCCGAGCTGGTGACACTTTCCGCGGTGTGACCACCAACTACCTCCTCGGGTTGAAGCAGAAACAGGCCAACGAAGCCAATGCCGACCCGTACTGTCTCACCTACGAGCTCATGGGTCCCAGGAACAAGTATAACGGAATTTCGGCCCCTGTTCATGTTCGCCACTCTAACTTCAAGCTACCCTCCGATCCTACCAAGCCTATCATCCTCATTGGACCCGGCACTGGTGTCGCTCCTTTCCGCGCATTCGTTCAAGAGAGAGCGAAGCAGGCCTCCGATGGTGTCAAGGTCGGAAAGACGATTCTCTTCTTCGGATGCAGGAAGCAGAAGGAAGATTTTGTCTATGAATCAGAGTGGAAGGTATGCTTGCGATTTGTACCACTTTGCCCTAAGCATTCTCCTTGGTTTGCGACTAACTTTTCTTTTTTCACGTATACAGGAGTACAAGAAAGCACTTGGTGACCAATTCGAACTTGTGACAGCTTTCTCCCGTGAATCGTCCAAAAAGGTCTATGTTCAGCACCGATTGAAGGAACGCGCCCAGGAGATCAACGAGCTACTCCTCCAAAAGGCCTACTTCTATGTTTGCGGTGATGCAGCAAACATGGCCCGTGAAGTCAACACCGTCCTTGGCCAGATTATCTCGGAGCAAAGGGGTATCCCCGAAGCTAAGGCAGACGATATCGTAAAGAATATGCGTGCCTCGAACCAATACCAGGTACGCGCCACTCTTATGACACGTCTGCGCAATTTCACATTTACTAACGTCCAATGCTTGTTTGATAGGAGGATGTGTGGTCTTAGATATCATGACTATCCCAGGCCATACATTAAAGCGGCACACTCCGTGCTCATTAGCGCATCTTGAATGCTTTGTCGGGTGTTCCTTGGCTACCGGCGTAACCAGGTGGCTTTATATTGGTTTGATTTTTGAGGTAAAAAGAACATTTTACATTATATTAGAAAGTGCTCCCTCCTCACAGTTCCTCACCAGAGCTACATCATCCCCTGTCATCCATTACCTTCCAAAACATATCCTTGATGATCTTCCTACCAAATATAGATGAATACTATTTTTTTTTTGCTTGTCCCTTTTCCCGAATTGAATAGGTCATGTCTGTTGGTTGCTGCAGTGTTCCCATTGCCTTTTTTTCTTAACTCAAGTTTCATGGAAGTGGTCTCGTTACATTACACTGGTTGTTTTGGAAATGCGATATAGGTTATGCTTGCAATGAATTATGTCCTGCCGCGCTGTTTAATTTCAGGTGATGACTCTATCATTGAAATATGTGCCTGTTGGTGTTACTCTGTTGTGTGAGAGCAAAGAAATTATATACAGCTTCATGTCTCGGTGATCCACGTCCAGTTATCTTGGGCGTATATGAGATTCTGAGGTTCGGGACAGCGTGTACAGAAGGAGCTGGCAATGGAATCTTGACAAATTGTTGGGAGTCCCATATGAGAGGAGATAGTAGCAGAGCATAACACTATCATGGCACGGCTTTCTCGACGGGTGTGTTAGCCAAACAGAAATGTATGCAGAGGCAAGATAGGAGAAGAGGAGGTGACTTGCTCGGGAAGGAGCATTTCCAGGCTGCATTTGCAAGGCGTCAGGGAGGACGGGGAAAAGAGCATCTAGCTCAAGGCATGAGGTTAGTGTGCAATTATCGTTGGGAAATGAGACGAGGTATCAGATGCCAGGTATGGTCGATGGTTGATTCTTGCTGCAGACTGTTTTGTCTAACATATTGGGCAGTGAAGGGGGGAAGGGGGGTGTGTGAATACTCATACTGCTCCTACCCGATGCCATATTGAGCGTACACTCTCCATCTTCACGTGCTCCTGCCACATTTGCGCAATTCCTTTTGTTGGCGCCTTTTGGTTTTACCCACACACAAGGCGACGACCCTTCTCTCTTCTCTTCACACAATTGTTCTCTTCTTTTTTTTCCTGCCATGTCCCTTGCCTTTCCTCCTTCTCTTGTTCTGTCTCTCCTTCCCCCAACATCCCTGTTCTGGTCTTCGACTGCCTGCAAAATACTTGAAGGCCTCAAATCCCTTCTTCTTTCCCCAATTCTGGATACCCCTGTCTTTATTCTTATTTTGGATTTCTTTCCGTCTTCGTCATTCTCCTTCTTTCCTTTCTTTCTCTCGCCTTGGTTCGAGAAGCGAACCCCTTTCTAAACATCTTTTTCCCCCAGCATCTCCTTCTCGAGCTCTTCAACGCCTCTCTGTCACTCTCGCCAGTTTGCCAGATCGACCAGTGTCCTTCTTGTGAAGAATTATCCTCGAGTCCTTATATGGTGCCAGCCTTTTTTATGATTACAGCCTTCCAGCATAATCTACTTCACCTTCCTCATCTGCTTGCCTTCACAGAAGCAGCTGCCAAATCACCCTTATTCGACAAAATCAATAGGTAAGCACACTTACCTCAGGGGCTCTGCGTCCTTCCCCTCTTCTTTCTATCCGTCGGTGAGAGTCTTCCTTCATAAACTTCTCTCCCCTCCGTCCCCAACTCTTCGTCTCTCTTCATCCCTCCATCTTCCCTTCATCTTCTTTTCATTTCACCATTGGCTACTACACTAGTCTTCTCTCTCACCCTTTTTTTTCTCCTTTTCTATTCTTGTTTTGTCTACGTTTCCCTCTTCAAGCATCGCCACTTCAACCTCTCGAGACACCTTCGTTCGTATCTTGTCGGATAGCTTGTTCAATCTTACTTACGTGCCCCTCGCTTGACCACAGAAAGATTGCTACGAGTTTTATCATCGTACGAGGTATGCTGTCACGGGTTACGCAAAGGCAATTGGTGATTCGAATCTCTGACTCGTTGTATAGTTAATGTTCAGGCTGTAATTGATTCAATCATATACTCGTCAGTCTCGTGAAAAGCTAGGGAAAAAAAGATATAAAAAAATGACAACTCCTCGTTGTAAGTTCATTTGGCTTCCCTTCTTTCTTTTTTTTCTTTCTCTCCCATGATTGGTTACAGGGTAGCGAAAGCGAATGCCAGGTCATTGACTGATTGGGACACATCGATAGCCCCCATTAGCCACAACCTCTCAAACAACATGAATGGTTACCATGCGGACCCGTCCCTTGCACACGGACAATTCCAGCCTTCGATTGGAGGCCCTCATGGTGACATTGGCGCCGTATTAACCCAGATGAATGGGCTGAACCTTGGCAGTTCTGCCATTCCTCATGCGACCTCGGCCTTTTCTAATAACCTGGCCCCGACCTATGTCTTCTCGCCTGATGGTCAAGTTTTCCTTGCACCTGTTACCGGTAGCCAGCAGGCAATGAACATGAACATGATTGACCAGAACTATGCCCCAACCTTCTTGGCGGCCCCAGCTGGCCAGTTCCCCCCCGGTATCGTTCACTATCCTCCCATGGTTCCTTACACGCCCTGCCGCCCTGGAACACTTCAGGCCCGTACCGATCGCGCCCATGTGGATGTTCCGGCGCTTGATGGTGGTCGACGTGGATCGTACTCGACCAATGAGTCCACCCCTGCGACACCATTTTATGCTGGTATTGCCAACCGTGAAAATGGACATCGGGTTGCCATTGTGGGGGTTGATCGATCGACCTATACAACTCCATCTCCTCAGCAAGTGGGCATTCCTGCTATGGGTGGCGAGCATGCAATTCCGTCCAAGACCATATCTCCCATTTCTGACCAGGCGATTGAGGATCTCCTTCGCCAGAATCCTGCGATTCCACGTGCTGTCCCTGCTGTCTTTACGCCGGCCAACCAGATCAAGACCTTGGACCAAAGTTTGGAGAATCGCATCCCTGGCAATCGCAATGTATACATCCGGGGCCTCCACCCTACCACCGATGATGAGCTCCTTCTTCGGTACACGTCGCGCTTTGGAGAGGTTGAAACCTCCAAAGCCATCATTGACACAGCCACTGGTGCTTGCAAAGGGTTTGCCAATTTATTTAAACCCTTCTATTAAGGACAGTGCTGATGTTCTTCCTGGTGCAGTTTCGGATTTGCAAAGTTCTATGACGTCCGCAACTCGGAGAAATGTATTCGTGGATTTTACCGTCTTGGATACGAAGTCGGTTTTGCCAGGGTACGTCTATCCATCCACGGTTTTCTTCCCATACCGAGACTGACCAAGAAATAGGAGTCATTCAACTCACGCCTCAAGGCCGAAGGAGATGAGGGATCGACCAATCTTTACATTTCCAATTTGCCCAAGTCCATGACGGAAGTTGTGAGTTGCAAAATGAACCCCTCCCGCTAAAAAAAGAAGCTGGAAATGTATGATTAGAAGAATTTTATCTGATTATCTGTTGACAGGAACTTGGGACCATTTTCGCTGGATATACAATCATGTCCAGCAAGATCCTTCGCGATAGCATGGGAAACAGCCGTGGAGTTGGCTTTGCTAGGTATGCTCACGACCCTCCACTAGATTTGAGTAACTAACAATGAGTCTAGATTCGAGTCGCGGGACGTATGCGACCAAATTATTGAGCAATATAACGGAGCACCTGTGACTGACAGCACCAACGCGCCCATGGTGATGAATATTCGTTATGCCGATACTCCGGCCCAGAAAGAGCTCAAGCGTATCACCGCCGAGCGCCGCCAGTTCCGAACCAATGAGTATAATATTGGAGCTTATGGTACTGCTCATGTCGGCCTCCCATCGCAAGCCTATGGTGCCGCCCCTCAGTTCCGACGACCATTCTCGTCGAACATTGTGTATGAACTCTCTACATGCCGGCCATAATTCTTGAAAGAAAATGCTAACCGCTCCAACTTTCCCAGCACAACCTCCCGTCAACTCGTTGACACGAATAGCCACATATCTGCCTCCCGAGACCAATCTTCCTCTTCTCAGTCCGGTCGGCAGCAGTATGACTAGTCGTGTCCACTACGAGATGATTTAGGCTAACACTGGCGCTACGTAGGACGGAATCTGCGATCACGGTGACGACTCCTTCACCCACTTCGAGTGAGGGAACGACTACGAATGAAGAACCGACCACGGGCGAGTCAAGTGCACAGTCTTCGCCTTCGATTCAAAAGTCGAGCAACTAGCTACCTGTCGGAGCCGTCGTATTGGGTTGCTGAGGAAGCTAACTTTCTCACCTTCGAGATTTTCCGGAGGAGAGTAGGACGTGAACTGTGAGGGCAAAGCCGGATAGTGTTACGTGCCTTTTTGTTCTTTTTTTTCTCCGTTATTAGCACAGTCTTGAACTTCTAATGCTTAACCGGAGGTGCGGATGATGAGTGGATTATAGACAGGTGGACACCTCCATCTCACGCTCTTTTTTCTTTTCTGTCTTTTTCTTTTTGTACAACATTGAAGATAGAACCCATGGACACTGGAGAGCCTGATAATGAGTGATGTTATCCAGTATATGAGGCTACGACTTAATCTTGAGACTAGCAAGAATACAGTAGTGCCCAATTCGCATATTTGAAATCGCTCTCTCTTGCATTTGGCACTTATAGTCATGACGCTCTTTTACTTTTCTTCTCCTCTTCATAAAATTCTCCATAACGCAGGATCAAGCACATAAAAAAAATACAAATAAAACGGTGCAACTATAGATATGTCGACTGCCTTCCATTGAAAAAAGAAAATAACACCGCGTCTCTATTCTTTCTTGGGGTCCTCTGTTGAGGGTTCAG
The DNA here is from genome assembly GCA_019925285.1 of Graphium sp. VPRI43844. Taxonomy (NCBI): domain Eukaryota; kingdom Fungi; phylum Ascomycota; class Sordariomycetes; order Microascales; family Graphiaceae; genus Graphium; species Graphium sp. VPRI43844. Next base: position 86,246 of record JADHKT010000037.1, on the reverse strand, counting down.
CATCAAGGTTGAGATTCTCCAACTGCTCTGTAGTGGCCTTAGCCGAAGTGGCTTCCTTTGTAGCCTGACCCTCCTTGCCCTTTTGCTTCTTACGCTGTTTGCTGGCCTTCTTGGCGGCGGCCTTTTCTGCCTTTTCTGCCTTTTGGCGCTTGAGTTCTTCGCCACCATAGGCGTCACGCCACTCGTCGAGCTTGGCGGCGGGGATGACGGAGAAGAGCGGCTTGGGGGTGCCGAGCTTGTGGGCGGGGGCGAGGCGGTCGTAGGACCAAGTGTCGGGGACACTGACGTCGACCTCGAGTCCGAGCTGCTGGAAGATAGACTCGGCGGTGGTGGGCATGTAGGGGAAGAGGAGGTTGGCGAGGAGGTGGATGTGGTTAAGCATAAGGCCGATGACGGCAGCGCAGCGTTGGGGCTCCTCGGCGAAGAGGCGGTTGTCGAGCTTGTTGTCCTGGAGGAACTTGTTGCCGAGGGCGGAGATGTGGAGGATATCGTTGACGCCGGCCTTTAACTTGGTGGCCTCGAGGTGCTCGATGTAGCTGGCGAGAGCCTGGTTGGTCTGGGCCTTGAGGTCGTCGGTGAAGGCGTCCGAGTAGGCCGTGTAGTCGGGGACGACGGCGTCCATCTTAGCGTGGCAGAACTTGATGGTGCGCTGGCAGAGGTTGCCGAGGTTCTTGAGCAGGGCGTTGTTGTTGACGTCGATGAAGTCGTCCCATTGGAACTCAGAGTCGCTGGCTTCGGGGCGGCGCGCGAGGAGGTACAGGCGCCAGATGTCGGCGTCGATGCCAATGTCCTTGGCTGTGTTGCCAAAGACGCCGACGCCCTTGGATTTGCTGAACTTTCCGTTCTCGTAGTTGAGGTACTCGGACGCCGAGAGGTTGTTCACCTTGGTCCAGGTGTTGCCTGTGCCGATGAGCGAGGCGGGGAAGATGATGGTGTGGAACTGGACGTTGTCCTTGCCCATGAACTGGTAGAGGGAAACCTGTTCGGGGTTCTTCCACCATTTCTCCCAGTTCTTCCCCTCCAGGTTGTCGCCGTCGGTGTAGCACTTGGTGATGGAGATGTAGCCGATGCAGGCGTCGAACCACACGTAAAAGACCTTGTTCTTGTAGTCTTCGGCATTCAAGCCTTCGACTTCGGGCACGGGAACTCCCCACTTGAGATCTCTCGTGATGGCACGAGGTTTCAAGCCCTTGTCGAGCCAAGCCTGCGAGATGGACATGCAGTTGGTTGAGAATTCACCCACCTCGCTTGCCTTCTTGAACCACTCGGCGACCGGACCTTGCAACTCATCCAGCTTCAAGTATAGGTGCTTCGTCTTCCGCCTCTCGGGGGTGGCGCCGTCGAGCTTGCAGCGGGGGTTGATGAGCCAACCTGTGGCACGCGATTCGTTGTCACCGGTTTCGATGACGCCGGCGACGGGGTCGGGCTGGATTGGATCGAGGATGTTGCCGCAGGCATCGCACTGATCACCACGGGCACCGAGGTCGTGGCAGATGCTGCATTCGCCCTCAACAAAGCGATCGGCGAGGAAAGTGTTGTGCGACTCGACCGGGCAGAACGGCTGGACCGTCTCTCTCTCTTCAATGAAACCCTTGTTCCAGAGATCACGGAAAATTTCCTGCACGATTTCGGTCTGTTGCGGGGTGGGAGTGCGGCCAAAAATGTCGAAGTCGATTCGGAACCAGTCGTATATAGATTTGTGCAAGGCATGGTACTTTGCACAGAGTGTTGCGGGGTCGACACCCTCTTCTAATGCTTTCGTTTCGGTTGCGGTTCCATACTCGTCCTGTTGAACAGTCAAGGGTTAGTGAGTGAGTCACAAAGCTCTGAGGTCATTCAGGCCGACCGAGTCCGGCATGAATGAGTTGAAATGGGGCCTTGATGTATGTATTTTTTCGTTCGCCATGTCACTTCGTTCATGGGCCCTTCAGCCCGACTCTCCGGATCACGCAATTGAGGGAAGACAGGAAATGCTAGATGGAAGGGACTTGAAGACGTACCGATCCGCAGATGAAGAGTGTTTGGTAGCCACGGGCGCGGCAGTAACGGGCAAACACATCCGAAGGCAGGACGCTTCCAATGACGTTGCCGAGATGAGGGACGTTGTTCACGTAAGGCAGCGCACTTGTAATAAGAATGTTGCGTTTGCCCTCCTGAGGCAGGATTGGTGCTGCCGCAGCCATTCTGGACGAGGGTGATTTGAGGAAGAACTTGAAGCGCAAGACTAGCCGAACTACAGATCACGAAGCCCTTTCACAGGGGTCTATTCCGGGTACAAGTGGGAAAAGAAAGAAAAGAAAAAATATATAAATCAGCTATCGAGCGTGGGGTTGTCGAGCAGTTGCGATAGATTTTTCGGAGGGGTGGTTTTCGAAGTTGGCGGGGTACTTGTAAACTACAATTGAAAGAAACTTGGTGGGGTAAAAAACGGCAAAGCAGCGATCATTGTGCCCTTTTGGGGTTATTTTTTAGTGTCCGCGTGAGCCAGCGAACCAAGGACATGAAACAGGGAGATAATGGGCAAGTGACAGGCGAGGGAGAGAAGACTCCTGAGTCAGAGTGGCCAGCCAGTCAGGCCAGCCAATCCGAACGATTGCAAACGGGCGGTCAAGTCACTGTTGACGCATGACTCACTTGCGCCATCGCGCTCTCTGGCGTTGCATTGACTTCTCACAGGCTACATCTTGGGTAGATTGCCAGATGGATAAGCTTATGATGTGCCACCGCATACAGAGAATCTATCACTATTGTCAATACGGAGTAATCGAATCGACATTTGCCATAAGAGGGTGCACCGCACCAGTGCTACTATGGGATGTGGATGGTTACCATTACTATTATTATCTATTCATTTATTCAAAGAATTCTATCGATTTTCAATTTGAAAAAAAAAAAAAAAAACAACCACCACCCTTTCTTCGGTTCACTATTGTATTTTGGTCTATTGGTACGCAAACCCCATGATGGCTGGGCCAGCCATCTTTTTAAGTTGCTGCTTTCTCGGCCGCGTGAAAGCTGGTGCAATTCATTTTAGATTGAAAAAGGGAAGAAACCCTACCCTTCCCCTCCAAAAAAAAACAAAAACCGTCGAGGTCTGTCTGGCCAAAAGAAATAATAGTAATAGTACGGAGTATCAGTATGTGTTGCACCTGTAGTGGAAGCGCGTGTGGGAAGCAAAAAGGCACTAGCTAGTATTACTACACGCGGCTGTGACTTTAGTAGGTAGCCATCATTTTCGTGGACACTTTTCTTAGCTGTCTGCCAACCAGCCTCGCATCCACACACCCCCAACTTCTAGACGACCAACAACAGCGAGATTTCAAATTGCAGACACCCAGTCGATTTACCCCCATCCGAGCTTCGTCCATCCAACCGTCCAACCGTTCAAACGTCCAACCGTCTAACCATTCGACACCCCCCTCTCGGAGCCTAGCTGGAGTTAGCCTGCCCCTTCCACCATGTCCACAATTACCCAAGAGGCAATGCAGTCGTCATTGCACCCTATTATGCCCTACCCTTTCAACGGAAACCAACCCAAGACCATTCGGTTATATCCGCTTTCCAATTACACATTCGGTGTAAAGGAGACCCAACCAGAGGAGGATCCGTCGGTCCTCGCGCGCTTGAAGCGGCTCGAAGAACACTACGCCGAACATGGCATGCGACGTACCTGCGAAGGCATCCTCGTCTGTCATGAACATAATCACCCCCATATACTAATGCTCCAGATCGCCAATGCATTTTTCAAGCTGCCAGGTGACTATTTACGGCCTGGCGATGACGAAGTGGAGGGATTCAAAGCTCGACTAGACGAACGGCTTGCGCCTGTTGGCCGTCTTGGAGAAGGAGAAGAAGCTGCCGATTGGGAGGTCGGCGATTGTCTCGCCCAATGGTGGCGTCCGAATTTCGAAACTTTCATGTATCCCTTTGTGCCAGCACATGTGACGAGGCCCAAGGAGTGCAAGAAGTTGTATTTTATCCAACTGCCCAAGTCTAGTATGTCCCCATCTCCCATCTCCCATCTCCCATCTCCCATCTCCCGACCCTCGACGCCGTCGCAACTCCTCTCTACCAGCCTTGGATGGCAGAAGACGGTTTGCGTATGCAGGCATGTGTCTCTGTCTCTTTACTAATACTGTGCTTTTTAATTCAATCCAGAAGTGTTAAGCGTCCCCAAGAACATGAAACTTCTCGCTGTGCCACTCTTCGAGCTCTACGACAATACCGCACGATACGGGCCTCAGCTATCTGCCATCCCCCACCTCCTGAGCCGTTACAACTTTGAATTCGTCGACGAAAATGGTAACGTCGTCGCACTCACACCTGGCACGACGTTACCAGGTCCCAATAAAGAGCTCAAGACAAAGGTGGTTGCCGGAGACGACCTAGAAATGGGAACCGACGAGAATGGGACAACTGAGAATGGCGCGACCGAATCATGAACGCAAGCGCATAAAATTGGTATCCACGAGGCCCGTCGAGTCCTGAGACGAATCCACACCGCTTCCCCATCGAAGAAGATCAGATGATATGGAACAAGAGGATATCGCATGGCAGTGGCTTTCAATTTGAGTCTGGCGCAAACTCTGTACTGGGTGAAAGATTGTTGATTGAGTATGGGAGTGCGCGGGAGGTAATATCATTTGACATGAGCGAGTACACTTGACACGAATGAGTACATATGATGACTAGCCATTTCTAGGGGCTCGAGAATCTGTGTATCGACGGGGTAAAGGCTGTTGCAAATCCCTATCATATCAACCATATAGTAGGAGCGACTGCGCACCATGCGGGCTAAAAGCGAAGAATGCAAATACCATCAGTGCCACTAGATTTTGTTGCAACCGAGTCAATAGTACTTTTCGCCCTGGATTGTCGCCATTACTTTACGAGTGTGCTTCGCGGCGCGGAACTCGAGATACCAGATACCCTGCCAAGTTCCAGTTGCCTGTCCTGATATTAATCCCAGAGCCTTTTACGTCACATCCCTCTCGACTTCACCCCTGCAAAAATTCATACAAGTAGAATATTAATTTGAAGAAACACGTACCAACTTTCCATCCTTGATAGGAATGGTTACACTTGCGCCGATCAAAGCGCTCTTGATGTGTGCCTAGACATGTATTAGCGCTGTCATGCAACGCAGATAACTGTATCGCAAAACAAATGAAAAAAAAAAAGTTCAAGCGTACAGGCATGTCATCCCTCCCCTCAGCATCATGCCGATAAAGCGCCTCGCCCTTGGGACCCTCGTACGGCGCAATCTTCTCAAGAGCATCCGTCATGTCATGACGCACATCCTCATCCCAGTTCTCATTGAGACTCAGCGCACAGCTCGTGTGCTGCACAAAGAGATTCAAAAGCCCAACCTTGTACTGGCGGATTTCAGGGAGTGCGGCGACGACCTGGTCCGTGATTAAATACGATCCTCGCGCTCGAGGCGGGAGAGAGAATTGTTTCTGCGACCAGGACATTATGGCGTTGGTGGCGTCTTGAACTTGTGGTGGCGGTGGTTTTGGAAAGAGAATGTGGGAGAGGAGTGTGAAGGGTGTGGCCCAGAGGAGATGGAATACGTTTGGGAAGTAGAGGACTATGAGGAGAGCGAAGAGGAGGAATGTGCGTCTGTCGAAAGTGAGGGAGGAAAGGGTTGGAGTGGAAGACGAAGGCATTTGATATGGGGACTATTTGGGAATGGGAGGTTGGTGGGGTAAAATGGTGGTTTTTGGGGGTCATTGAAAGTGGCTATTAGTAGAGCTGCTTCTCAGAAGAAGCCCAATTTCTTGCAGTTGGGGCGGGGCCCAAGATTCATGTACGTGTAGCTACGGCATGATGACAACACACATGATTTCTAAGGAGTAATGCTTTCAAACGTTTCGAGACGTCTTTTTTTTTTTCACTCACTCTTACCAAGGAAAGACTTTGGGAATCGTTAATGATCATGCATTTACAACACTTACAAACTATATCGGCTTCTATGGTCTTAGATTACATCTCGTCCCCAATATTTGACCGTCCACAGCATTTCAATGGCCGCTTAAGGTAAAAATAAAAAAAGAACACCCTCTTCTTTCTGCTCTCCGTCCTCACGAACCCTTCTCGGCACCTTTATGCTAGTGGGTATGAAGTCTTCGGGAGAGACTCGAGGTGTTTCCTGTGATGCTCATTTGCCTGTCAAAATTAATGATGGTCAGTCATTTTTCGGCCCCGTACTTGAAGTCCCAGCTTTCCCAACTCACATAGGGGGTTCCGCAGTAGTTGCATGTTGCAATCTCGGGCTTGTCTGTGTTGATAAAGATTCTGGGATGGCCCATGGGTCCGCTTCCACCATCGCATGCGACAACCTGCTTGTGTGTCCATCGCACAGGCTGTTCATGAACGAGCTCCATGGCGGAGTATGGTTGGGGCTAGAAATTATCAGGTCAGTCGCGTTGGCACCCAAACAAACCGGCCCAGCCGGATCCAATCGTTTCCCTTAACAACTCCATCACAAATATATCAAGAAATCCGCTCGGAACGGGCAAGGCTGTGCTTCGCTGCATACCTGGCGACTGAAATCGGTCTGCTCGAAAAGAGGACCAGACATGGCTGCCGACCGAGGCTGTTGGCTAGTGGCCCAAACACCAGTCCTGTTGGGCGCCTGTGTTACCGACACGGGTGTAGATTCGGGAGTAGGAGCAACGGCGCCATCTTTATGCTCGACGGGTGTGGAGGAAGCGACTTCAAGAAGTCGAGGCGAGTTTGAAAATGCCCGGCGGGTAACGAAAACTTGCCGCGAGAGTCGGCCGAGCACTCTCAATTGGGGGGCCGACATCTTTAAGATTTTGGATTTTACGTAGGGGGAGCTTCGGGTCCCGGTGGAAGGAGTTCTGGATGGTTTCGTAGAAGGGGATCTGAAGTTGGTCTCGGCTCGGAATCTAGATGATGGTGATGGCGTTGAGAATTGCCTCGCACATGATTGGTCGATTGATTACATAATATTCATGAGGCTCTTTTTCCTGTATTACGGGGAACATAAACTTTTTTTTTTCTTGACATTGGGCCTGCCTGCCATTGATTGGGAGTGGGTCCGCAATGCGAGATCAACTTAAAAAAAAGTGAAGCAGTCGTCCGGGTTGGCAGATTGCAGAATAGGTCGCAGCGGTACGATCCTGCACTGTCAAGATATCACACTTGCCTTGCCCGTATTAAATCAAATAATCGATATCTCTAGTTTCGGCCATGGCCCCAAACACACCCACAAGCCATGGAATGTCTTCCAGGCTTCTTTCCATGAAATTCATGCAGAGATCAGTTGCATCATCGCCTGCTAGCACATCGTCTACTCCAGGTAAGCATTCTGCAAAGCGACGAAAGCTAGGAGAGGAAAGCCCTGCGGAATCCGCCCAAGCTCTCGTAGATGAGGCTGCCATCCAAGCTGCACTGCACGAAATCGAGAGCCAAAGGCAACAAGCCCTAGAGAAACATACGACATCGCTTTCAGAAAGCCATTGGGTCATCGATTTACCAAAGACCTCCAAAACCGCCCAAGCTGGTTTGAAAGAGGCCCCCGTAAGGCTTGTGGAGTACGTGAGTTATGCGGCCGTGGACAAACCTACCTCGGAAGTGGATGATGTTCCAGATCAAACCTCCGTAGGACGGATGACCATTGGAAGCTACAAGGTCAAGAAGAGCGAGAAACTACAGGCAAGTTCCCATCGCCGGCTCCCCGAAACCGTCCCGTTTGCGCCGCACAAACTGACTGGCTCACAGGTCCAAGAGGCACCCTCGCGCAGAGATAGTAAAGTGCAAGTGAAGGAGGAACACGACAGTGACTCTGACTCCAGTGGCTCTTACTCTCCACGCAGTACCGAAAGCCCCCGACATGACGCGCAGTCAAGAAAACGCAATAGATCAAAGCCACGGAAGACCGAATCCGCCAAGACGCGCGAATTCCGCAAATGGGAGAAATCGAAGGAGGTGAAGCTAAGCAAATTAGTATCCATCTCGTCCGCGGGAAGCCCGTCGGCATCTCGAGCGTCCACCACCAGCTTTTCTTGTTACAAGTGTGGTGGCAAGGGACACAAGGCATTAAACTGCCCTAAACGCTAACATTCTGGCTTGATGCCACTTCAACCCTGACGACTTGATGATACTTTCCCCAATTCTGTTGGGTTTTTGATAGCTATTCCGGGGGAAGGGGGCATTCTGGCTTCTTCCTGTCTGCCCGATAAAAATGGTTGGGGCTACAGAAGAGAGTCATCTACAAGGTCCGGCGCGGTGTGCGATTACCACCCCTGAGCAGCTAAAATCTTCCAAGGTCCGACCTTCAACTGGATTTACGACACCCCTCCTCTTTGAAATACACTCCCACCCCTAAACTTCACTCCAGCCACTGTAGGCTCTATAACCCCCCAATGCTCCATAGGCCATCCTTTTGTTGTATTATCGTTAATATAGAGGGCAGCCATGGAAAATCACCAGGCGCCTTTTTAACCTTCCTCTTCTCCTCTTGGTTTGAGCCGAGAAAGCCTCAACCGCGACCTATTGAGGAGCTTCGACTTCCGCGAGCGTACGGAGTGTACTATGAAAGAGAGGCAGGATGTGTCTTGAGAGAAAACACTAGGCATGATAGTATCGAATGCACTACAGCATAAAAATCATAGGCTTTACTCCGCTCCTCGGCTGGTCATCACAAATAAACGGAAGAGAACCCAGTATTTCGTTGATCTCCTCATAATGCTGCACAACCGTGATCCCTCCTCCCCCTTTTTTTTCTGAAACAATCACTTTCTTGACTCGGTGAGATGGAAGTGATGAGTGGACATAGGCACAATGATTCTGGGAATGATCACATTTCCGAGGCACGGTTCGGGACGACTTCAGTAAAAAGAAACATGGTATAAACAAATCCGAGTGGTTACCCGACATTAAATACGTACAACGGAGGTGGTGAAATATTTTCTGCAGCTAGACAGGCCATGGCTAGAGAGCATTCAATGGATTTGTGACTGGACTCTTTCCATTCCCGTCGTCTGTGAGAGCTATGCCTGTTGGGCTCAACACGTTTGAGGTCACCGAAGAGTACAAGTCTCCATGGTTTCCGAGCGTGACTTTGGCGGCTGGGCACGTCATAGTTGATATTTAAGGGAATTTTTTTAGAAATATGTGGCAGGACAACAGGATACAGAGGAGAGGTAGCAGCGGATGTGACAGGCTATTCGGTAACTATCACTCAGTCCGCAATTGCGAGCGTCTGGGCCATATTGATTCGGGGTATAAAGCGGATTAAGAGCCGTCGAAGCGTGAGCCGAATCGAAGAGACTGCACCAAGATAAATCTGAAACGTTCGAAACGAAGGGAGGTATATCGGGACAACGGAGATCAGCAAAGTTCGGTCCCTTCTTGCTTGTCACGGCATGGCTTTCCCGAATCGCAGCCATGCAACCGGTGAGTAAACTGGAACACGCATGATACGGCTGACCGAGTGGGGTGACGAGTCTGTGTTTACCTATGGCATGGCTGATATCTGACAACACTACTCATAAATCGAAATTATGTTTGGACTACTCTGTTGGACCCAGATGAGGTATTATAGTCAGGGTTGTGAGATCTAACCCGTGGTTGTTAGGCAGCCCGCTTCACCAGTCCGTATCTGGGGAAGGAGGATGCTCGTCCCATTTAATCAGCAAGACCGTCCAGCAAGTCTCCCTAGACTACGCCAAGGATTGGCTGTATGATGCTGTCTCAACTTTCGATTCCCGTGGTTCGGCCATTGGCTAAAGATCAATCAGTGTGCTTTTAAACCTTAGGCCCATGCTGGGATTAGCCCTGTAGTTTGGCTCGTTTCAAGAAGACGGCCTATCAACGGTTTTTAAAATATAGCCTTGCAGAAGGTGAATGGACCTAAAACTCAGGAACAGAGTAGTCGAGGAGTTGTGTGGCAACGAAGAACTTTTTGTTTACTTTCCGCCCTGGCTGACGACATACAAGGAAGAAGCATCGACCCTGAGTTTCAGCCGATGACAAACCTTTAGCCAGGGGGGGTGTGCCGGTAAAACTCCCTTTCAGGTTACAGAGGTCTCTCCAGTGGGCCTGGCCGCATCAATTGAATATCATGTGCGGGAGATATTCCGAGTCACCGAATACAAGGCATCTACCCTCCACTAAGTAGCAAGGTGTTCAACAGAACTTGATCCGGCACCAGAGCCTTACCAACTAGTATTTCAACCCGACCTCCTCAAACGCGCTTCTTGGACGTTGAACATCTGGGAGGAAGCGGCGATCAGAACCTTGGACTCCCAACACCAAACGCCAGCGTGTTCTCATAGGTGCCTTTGCAGATTTTCAGCTCATTTGGTTCCTGTCGGTGGGAAAAAACACAATTGAGCCTGGGTCAGGGGATGACACGGGAAGAGGCTGGAACGGACCGAACTTGAGCCGCTTTTCGTCCTTCTATGGAATGGTGGGCTTATCACTATGGCGGTTCCAATGGCATCGGTCTTACCGAATGAGCCGGGGTCCAAGGAAGAATTATGACTACTAGCAAGATCTCGGCACATATGAGTGATGAAATGGCGTGGCACCACACTCTCCCGTTTTTCTTCTTCTTTTGGCACCTGATTGAGGCCAAGGGCGTTGCGCGGTTTGAGAGCGTGCCATAATCGAGTGTCCGCTGAATGTTGTAAGAAGGGAGGGGCCGAGAGAATGGTACAGTAGGAAATGATTATAGGAACATGATAATCACTGGCTTGGCCGATGTGTGCGTGCTGAAGAGGAGAAAGAAGCTGCGCTGCGTGTAGTGTAGTTTATTAGATATTAGATGGACCAGCGTGGCTTCCCCTTCTCTAATACACGTATGAAGGTTCTTTCCAGGCCGAGAAAAAGTCGCCAATTGACAAAGAAACAGCAATAGGCCGGATCTACGTGCCCAATTGGGTAGTTGGGCAGGTACGTTCCTCTCCTCCCCTTCTCCTTTTGAGTACTTTGCGGGAATCATTTGCCTGCTTTAAATTGAACGGAAATGGAAGGCGTCCCTGGAAGACCCAATGCTATTAGATAGGGGAGGACATAATGAGCCCCCTTATAGACCACACCCCCATTTGGCTCAATTCGACAGTAACTGTTAAATTATAAAAGAATTATTTAAATGCCCTTTGGTATAGCTAAATAAAATAACGAATTGTTAGCTAAGCCTAAAAATGTTGAAATAGGGTTGTGTTTGGCTAACTTACGATGCCATTTGTGACGTGGTGGTGGTGTGCAAAGAGGAAAATGAATTGAGCTACAAGTACGGAGTACTTGTAAATGGTGATCTATCTTGGAAGAAAGAGCCAGACGACGGCTCTTTGGTCCGTATCCCACTCGTTAAATCCCGACTGTATGGAACACTGGAACCGCAGCGTGTGATGGGCTCCGCCTTACCGGATGTATTGGGAATAGTACTAGATGTATTCCTCCGTACTTTCCTACTACCATACCAATGCTGTAACAGTCATTAAAAATGCTGGGTTGGTCTGGCCTGGCCAGTGGATCTTCTAGAAGACCAATATCCCGATCTTTGATTTTCAATCGTTCCTGCAAGGTCAAACACTACTCCGTAGATCACCCGGTCTTAGAGAGGATAAACAGCACACCAGAGGCCTTCATTAATAACTCGTCCTTTTTATAGTGTTCGGAGGGCGGAAGGCTAGTCACTTCTAGAGATCGAAACACGAGCATCTCCCGTACAACAGCCAACCTCTGCCCCCTCGGGCCCTCCTGATGCGGAGTGTGATCTTCCAGTATAACCTGGGGTTGTTTTTGTTCCTTGTATGGTTCTACTCGTGTTAAAAGGGGTAAGAAGCGGGGTCCGTCGGTCAAGAACTGCACGTAACTTGGACAGACGATGTCGATAAATTTACTCCGTACAAGTATAGTATTACCGTGGCAAATAGTACAAATATTCCCTCCTCGTATCCCTGCTCTCCGCCCCAAGCTTACAAGTACAATTTGATTGATACACTCACTGTCCTTGCATTCTGACTCTCAAGCTACAGAGTACGCGTTCTGAACTCTGCATTTAGTACTACTTGTACCTGTACTACTTGTAATCTTGTAATCAAGGCCGGCCTAGTAGGCTTAAAAACCGTCGTTCTTGATCTAGCCAGCTCTGGCTGGTATCGATGCCATCGACCGGGTGCCAATTGAAGTCTGGTTGCTTCGGCCCAACCGAACCTTGAACTGAAGAAAAGCGAGACGAAGATGCCGAGGAGGATCGTTCCAGATGAATTGGCCTGGGCCCATCATGCCCTTGCAGTCACATAGCCCCACACCTTTAAGCAATAGCAGGCCCTTTTCTAGTACAGCAAAGGGAGGAGAGGAGAGGCTAGGTTCAAGCGCAACGGCGGTTTTTGGTTTCAATATCTGCATCCAGGAGTCGTCCGTATTAAGCACCTGTTAACGGTCCCGGGTGTTGCTTTCAATGCGCCATTACTTTACAGGATATGTATACGGAGTATGGCGGTCAGTGTTCATGGCCAGCCATCCTCGGTTCTTTGTCATCGTGATGTGACTGTTCTGACACACAACATTCTCAAACCGGCGACGTTGGTGTCTACCAGGGAATGGATATATTGAATATACGAACTTGTGGGACGGGTCTTGTTCCGGCTGGTCAGACTTTGATCCGTGGTGTTTCTCGTTTTCCTCTCTTCTTCACCTTGCTCCTTGCTCGTCAGCCGCGTTTCTTCCGCACAGCCTGTTTCTCATCTCGTTATCATCACGAGGGTTAAATAGATTTAAAGGCTTGCGGCGGTGGTTTCACCGTCGCCAAGGAGAAAGGATCGGATTTTCTTTGCCCGTCATTGATGAACCAGGATGCTCCAGTGAAAACTCTACTCCGTAGAGGGGCCAATGGAAATGACTGGGCTTTGTTGAGGAGGACATGAAGGTACTGGGAGGAGTCCTTCGTGCGAATGCAGAACTAAGACAACCACCGCAAATTAATTATGAGCCACCCACCCGCCCCTATTATAATACCCCTTTAAAGGAATTCCAAAACGAAGGGAGCGGTCAATATGCCAATTTCCACAAGTATTGCAAGTATTATAAATGCGGTGCATCCCGTAGCACGGCTGCTGAAAACAACCCGGCTGGGGGGATGCGTAGGAGAAACATTAAATGATAAATAGTGGCCAATAGTGCCTGTTGAATGGTCAGTGAATTCCGAGACGACTACTCCATAGACGTTCGGGATAGAGAAAAGTCTGGGGAATGCACGGAACAATCGCGCGAGGTTTTAATAGTTTGGTGAAATTGAGATTGCCATCTCCATTGATTTCCTGCTTCCTTCGGCTGGCCATACCTGCCTTGCTAATAAGTCTACCAGCGCGGACGCTGACTGAGAGGTGCCACTACTCCGTATTATTACATACTACACCAGGGTCCCCTCCCCCTGGTGACCAGTTACGGCTAGCAGCCTTACTCCATACTACTTCATATTCAATATCATCATCTCATTGCCTGGCCTGTCGATATTCTAGCAGCCTGGAGGGGGGTCGCGTTAGGCCTTCGATTCTTTGAATATCTGCACGTCAAGGCAATTTCTCTACAGTATTATTCCAAGAATGGGATTCTTGAATTGGGAACGCACGACCCAAAAAAAGTTGATAACAGCTGGTTGGGATAGCGTGGTGATGCACTACATAAGTCAATAATACGTGTACGGAGTATTCCGCTTGGTAAGGCCAGCCACAACCAGAGGAGTATGGCTATGGGGAGGTACTTGTGCGAAGTAATATGGTGAGGGTGGCTGGCCGTCGATTTGTTGTACCTCGGGCCCTTCGTTCCCTAGCAGGCTAGGCAGATACTACTAATTAATATACCTGTATGACCCTCTGCAGTGTACATGTACCCACCTAGAAATCTCTTCTAAGCAGCTTTGATGATCGAGCTTTCCTTCCACAGTTCCGCTGAATTTGGGGTGGCCAACCTTGGGGCACTAAAATGAACAATTGTAATCAACGGCTGACTGACTAGACTGGCCTGGCTGGCTGGCAATCACCTCTCTTCAATTTACCTAACCACCCAAGATTCACCTTTCAAAACGCTCATCAAAAAAGATCCCAACGACCACGTTCCTTTTTCGTGCCCCCCGGAACCGCAGAATTGCATCTAACCCTGCTGTCCCTTTCGAGTGTCTCTATCGGAGCCATCTCAGCAAGCTCCCCACTGGCGGAGACCGGATAATCGGAGTCCTTGGGATCCTCTGACCAACTAAGTCAAGATTCGGCTGAAATTCTGCAATTTTGCAATTCCCCAGTCTGGTACATGAGAGCCGAGCCTTCGACGCCCTTAGCATTTCAAGGTATGGTACTCAATATGCCCCCTTTCCTATCCCCCTTGCAGTTCTAAGCTAACCCCTGTCTTGCATCAGCCACTGCCAAAAAGAAAGTGGCCAGCCTGTGTCAGGGATCTCAGCAAGTTCGCTTTATCGTAAGAGTGCATGTACTTGACTAGTAGATATCCTCTTGTCAACCTCAATCGACAGCTTTCTACAAGGTGTTCCCTTCTGTTGGACTGTTCGTATCGCTTGCCGATCTGAACCTCCATTTTACGACGAGTGAATAATCGATCTTTCGTTTAACGGTAAGAAACCCCTCTATACAGTCTTGTCAAAGACCAGTATGCTCAATTGCCACATATTACTCTTGCTATTCGGCTTTGCTTTCTTTTTTTGTCTTTGCTTTGTTGGTCTATCACGGTTCTCAACTCATGCTATCACCACACCGCCCCGTCTCCCAAAAGAGGAATCCTGCACGGGGATCGATTGCGTCGCGAAATGTGCAAAGTATGATGTATAAGCTGGGTGCTGCGAAGTACTCACTCGCTATGTGCATCTAGTGGCCTGCCAGCTCTACCCCCTCCTTGCCTCCGTTACTCCGTTCTAATGCGGCCCGGTTGGCACATATCGTGCTCCGAAATCCGTTGTCTGGTTTATAGCCAAACCCTTCGAGGCTTTCATCTGGATCAAGTGGCTCCCCAAAGAGTGCCCCATTAGCACACACCCCCTCCCTCACACTTCTTCTTGTTAAATGCACACCGCTTTCTTGTTGATATCGCACTCTTTTTCTGGTTGTTCGCAATTCCCCGAGCACACCCGCTTGCTGCGAAAAGCAGTCAGCCTGCTGTCCTGGTTGGGCAAGCCCTTCATCCCTGCCCTTACCAAAGTTTCCTCTTCTATCTTCATCCTAGATCTGACACTTACGAGATATAGACATATAGCCTGACTTCTGGGCCTCCATTCTTACCCCTGGGTTCCCATAGACTTGTGCGTTATCGCTGAGCATAAATACTTTGAAGCCCCTTTGGTTTTTCCTCATAACGGAGCTGTCCCTTCTTGCCGTGGAAGCCAGCTCGACAAGCTTCATAAAGAACCTTTCCTTCGCCATTTCGAATAATCAATTCCGAGCCCCGGCAGTTGGGAAACCCCTCGCGGCTCATCTGCAATAGGCTTGACGAACACCTAGTTTCCGAGGCATTATTCTGCTGTTAGTCACAATCATCGCTAACATTTCTCAGACACTTCCGGTCGGCCGCATTTAGACTTCATTTCTTTGCTTTGAATCACCAAGGAATCTAGTTTCTGCATCACACCTATTTGATGAAAATGAGCCCCACAACACCCCTACGACACGTTGCTGAAGATGTTGTTTTTTCTGGGCTCCAAAGCCGGCGTGTGCGCTTGGTGACGGACTCTCTCGAAACTCCATCGTTGGATGACCGCTCCTACAGAGTGATTCAGCTCGAGAATGAGTTGGAGGTTCTGCTCGTTCACGATGCGAAGGCAGATAAGGCCAGCGCTTCTATGGATGTCAACGTTGGCAATTTTAGCGACGACCCTGACATTCCTGGAATGGCTCACGCTGTTGAACATGTATGTTTACTCGACGACGGACCCCGATCGTTGACCACAAAACTTTCTATGTAGCCCCTTAGAGGCTTCCCTTGAATGGTTAACCATATTTGCTAATGTTTCCTTCAGCTTTTGTTTATGGGCACGAAGAAGTACCCTACCGAAAACGACTATGCCCAATACTTGGCAGCGAATTCGGGCAGCTCCAACGCTTACACCAGCTTGACATCAACCAATTTCTACTTTGAAATCTCGGCCAAGCCTGCAAACGATGAGGACCCATCTGAGCAGAACCCATCACCGCTGCACGGAGGTCTAGATAGATTCGCTCAGTTCTTTATCGAGCCTCTCTTTCTTGAGTCGTCTCTAGACCGAGAGCTTCGAGCTGTCGATTCAGAGCATAAAAAGAACCTACAAAACGATACCTGGCGTCTTGGCCAGCTCGACAAATCACTTGCTAACCCAAACCATCCTTATCGCAAGTTTGCCACAGGAAATCTCGAAGTCCTGAAAACCATTCCCGAATCCAAGGGTATTAATGTGCGAGACAAGTTTATTGAGTTCCACAGCAAGCACTACTCTGCGAACCGCATGAAGCTTGTGATTCTAGGCCGGGAACCCCTTGACTTGCTCGAGAAATGGACTGTCGACCTATTCTCTGCAGTGCCAAACAAGGGGCTGGCTCCTAATCGATGGGAGGATGAGGTGCCATACCGCCAATCCGAGCTTGGCCTACAATGCTTTGCCAAACCAGTCATGGACTCGAGAGAGCTGAACCTCATGTTCCCCTTCCTTGATGAAGAGAATTTGTATGAGTCTCAGCCGAGCAGATATGTCAGCCATCTTATTGGACATGAAGGTCCTGGGAGCATCATGGCATACATTAAGGCCAAGGGTTGGGCAAATAGCCTTAGTGCTGGGTCGTATAGCATTTGCCCTGGCTCGCCTAGCCTATTTGAGTGCCAAATCCGTCTAACTGAAGAGGTCAGCTAGCAAGCCTCCCCCCCCTTCCCTGCGACTTATGTCATTAGATTCTCGTTCTCTTGAATAACGAAACCCAGCTAATACTGGTTCATACAGGGCTTGAAAAACTACAAAAATATCGTCAAAATCTTCTTCCAATACGTTGCATTGCTTAAAGAACAGCCGCCCCAACAGTGCATCTTTGAGGAGCAGAAGGGTATTGCTGAGGTCGACTTCAAGTTTCGACAAAAGGCCCCTGCAAGCCGGTTTACCATGAAGACTAGTTCAATGATGCAGCGGCCCATTCCCCGCGAGTGGCTGATTAGTGGCCAGAGCCGCCTACGAAAATTCAAGCCCGACCTCATTCAGCAGGCTATCAACTGTCTTCGCCCCGATAACTTCCGTTTGACAATCATCTCGCAACGGTTCCCAGGAAATTGGGACAAGAAGGAGAAATGGTATGGTACCGAGTATCGATTGGAAAAGATTCCGGCCGACTTCATGGACGAACTAAAGAAGGCCGCAACAACTGGCCCCAGAGGAAGGCTGAGTGCCCTGCATCTTCCTCACAAGAACAACTTTATCCCTACCAAACTGGAGGTGGAGAAGAAAGAGGTTTCTCAGCCTGCTGTGGCTCCCATCGTCTTACGAAATGATGGACTCGCCCGTACATGGTGGAAGAAGGACGATACGTTTTGGGTACCAAAGGCAAACCTTCTTATTAGCTGCAAGAATCCTATCATCTTCGCCACACCAGAAAATGCCGTTAAAGCTCGCCTCTATACGGATCTCGTCCGTGACGCTCTGGAGGAGTACTCATACGATGCAGAGTTAGCCGGCCTACAGTACAGTGTCAGCCTAGACACTCGTGGGCTCTATATAGAGCTAAGTGGGTATAACGACAAGCTCCAGGTTCTTTTGGAGCAGGTTGTCAAGACAATGAAGGAGTTGGTCATTGACGACGAGAGGTTTGAAATCATCAAAGAGCGCTTGAAGCGTGGTTACAATAACTGGAAGCTTCAATCGTCCTACCACCAGGTCGGTGACTACATTTACTGGCTCAATTCGGAGTTTGACTTTCTTGTTGAAGAACTGGCTGCAGAGTTACCTAGGATTACAGCAGAAGAGACTCGGCAGTTTCAGCACCAGATGCTTTCGCAGCTGTACGTCGAGGTGTATGTACACGGTAATGTGTATAAGGAAGAGGCCCTTACTTTGACCAGCATGGTCGAAGCCATTCTTCGCCCTCGGGAGCTTCCTCGTTCACAACGACCTATCAACCGGTCTCTTATCCTCCCGCCCGGATCTAACTTTACGTTTCAAAAAACGCTCAAGGATCCTGCCAATGTGAACCATTGCATCGAGTACTGGCTTTTCACTGGTGACAAGGGCAATCACATTACGCGTGCAAAGACGCTCCTCCTGGACCAGCTGGTACACGAGCCAGCATACGATCAACTGCGCACCAAGGAGCAGCTAGGTTATATTGTCTTTAGTGGAGTCCGCAGCTTTGCGACCACCTACGGCTTCCGCTGGCTCGTGCAGAGCGAGCGGTCTCCCCGGTATCTTGAATCACGCATCAACGCGTTCATCGACTATCTTGGTAAGACATTGGAGGATATGACTGAAGAGGATTTTGAAAGACATAAACGGAGTCTTATCGTCCGCCGGCTGAAAAAGCTCGAAAACTTAGCTTCTGAAAGCAACAGGCACTGGAGCCAGATCACTGGCGAGTACTACGATTTCGCCTTTGGTAAGCATTTTCTCCTTTTCCGCTCCAGGGCTGCTAGTTTAGCTACGGCTACTCTCTGTTTCTCGGTTACTAACAGGTTGGAAATTCAGCGCAACAAGATGCGGATTATGTCCGTCCGATTACCAAGGCGGAGATTATTGAATTTTTCAATCAATTCATCAGCAACAAATCGCCATCCCGAGCCAAGCTAGCTGTCCACCTTTACGCAAAGGGTAGTATCCAGTCTCAACAAGTACTGAATGACGTTACCGAACAGCTGGCCGGGGAAACGGAGGAAACCAAGGATGCTGTCAGAGTTGCCATATTGGAGCCTTTCTTGAGGAATGACAAGAAAGCCCTTAAAGCTTTCCTCGAAGGCCTTAAGCTGTCCAAGCACCAGATCGCGGCCGTTACTGCAGCCGTTGGTGGTGTGGTCATGACGGCCAAGGCTCAGGCACTTGAGGAACCTCCCAAGGATAATGTCGCCTCTTTCGTCGCATTGCCGGAACCAGTTTACATAAGAGACGTACGGGCTTACAAGGCCTCTCTCCAAGCTAGCTGCGGAGCTCGACCGGCAAAGGATATCACAGAGTTCGAGGAGATTGACGCCAAGCTATGATCGCGAAGCTTCCGTAACGAAGGAAATATATTATGCCCTGTTTTGTTAATTCTTTTTTAGAATGTTTTCCCGCCCACATACGCTCTAGGATCTGAAGTAGATAGAGAAGAAATTTTAGAGAAGGACTCTGGGGGCGAAGGTTTGTATAGAAGTCCCCCCCATTGAAAGAAGAGAAGAAAATCACAGAGAGGAGAAGGGGAGGAGAAGGGGTTTGAGAGCTGATCCTTCTTCGCTCAATCGGAAACTTGGGTAGTGTTACAATAGACCACAACGTTACATGCCTGAATAAAGGCGCATCTTTCGTGTAGTACAGCGTCGTACAACGACGTGGCTCGAGGTCCCGACAGTAAGTACTGGGTCGGGGGGTAAGGGTTTGAAGGCGGAAATACTTGGCGTTTTTTTTTGTTTACTATCTTTCACAATCATCGCATTGCTTTTCTCCGCAGGACGCTCTTCTGGTGGCTGGTTCCTCGACGTAAATACAAAAGTATGAAAAATAGCGTTGATACGGAGTAAATCTAGCATCGTAATACTCCAAGGAGCACAACAGCATGCACCAGACTAGAAAAACTTACGCGAGATGGACAAAAACAGTAGAAGTGAACATGGGACAGCGTTATCATGCCACATAGTTTGCGTGGGAAATGGATTGGCCTGGGGCTTGATTTCGTATTGCAAGTTGTGTCTTCTTGTACTCCGTAACGTGCACCGCCATACGCAGTGCTGGTGGTAAACCAGCTATTACTCCGTATTTGCACTGGAGGCAGGCGGTTGGTTGGGGCTGATTGAACTGCCCTATAGTGACCCACTATGAATGAAAATTTTGCCCCCATTGGCACATTGTGTGGCCCCAAGAGCCCTGCCTTTTAGTGTGTACTTCGTATTATTGGCTGGCTGTAAAACATAGCCGAGCCAGTTGACTCGCTAGTTCTTTACGGAGTACTCCGTACTTTTTTCTCTTAACGGAGTACAAGTTCGTCTTACAGTGCCATATTGCACCTACCAGCCTCTCTCATCTATTCCACCCAGGCTTTGGCATAAAAAAAAAGAAAGCATCAAATTCATATTCATTACTTGACTACACCGCCTTTTCACGATATAGGTGAAAAAAAAAGATTGCTCTTTAAATCATCTCCAGTTCTTGGATTGAACATATACATCTTAGAGCGAGCATTATTACTCACAAAAGTCTTATCTCATCAATAGCACCTTCACGATTAAGGTCGAGCGAGCGGCGCTCCACACTGAAATCCCCACACACGACCACCAATCCCTTGCACAACTCGGAGCCTTGGCCTTGTGCTGCTTTTGTCTCATCCTCCCTCCCACACCTTTCTTCTCTTTCTTTCTTGTCGCGGATCTTCAGCCGTCGGTACCCTCACACCGTCATCGTATCAACCAGTACTTTACCAACCAGTCGGTTTCTTCAACACTTCCAGTTTGAGCAGTGCGAAAGAAAAGAAAAAAAAGAGGGAGATTTAAGCGATTCCATCTCAACTGCGTCATGCTTTCGTCCTTGCCGCCTTGTACCTCACCCGCCTTTCTACTCGATCAAGAAATTTGATCTGCATATACTTGGACTCTCTTCGTCTCGAACCCGGCTAGACTTTCCCCAGCAAGATGGGGGATGACGCAGAGAGGACGGTTGCCGACCTTCACGTGAGGTTGGCCGAGCTCGACCGTAAAGTCGAAGCATATCGCCAAGACATGGCTTTCGAGTTTGTTCGCTACTTCCGAGACGTTTTAAAAGATCTACCTGATCGAATATCCTCCGAGGTTCACTCTGCCATTGTTGAATCCGCATCCCGATACCCGTCAATCAGTCCTGCCCTCCTCCCTCAAATTGACCCACAGCATCATCAGCCCGCAGATCAGCCTTTGTCTGGTTCTGCTTCCATCTCGACACCCATCACACCCTCTGCGTCTGCCATTGGTAGCCCTAATAGCTCCCACCCAACCGATAAGCCGACGATCGATGAACAAGCGATCACCTACTCGCCAAATACCGATCGCATCCCCGCTTGCGATTCGCCCAAAGCCCCTCGTCGGCGTGATCACGAACTTCAGGCGCTGTTTGCCCCCAGCTATCTCCCTTTGCTCGATGGACCCCATGAGTCTTTGTCCCCGAAGCCGACCGTCCTCTTTATGAAGCCATCGCGGATGGAAACCTCGCCTGCGGTGTCCACGCCTACCGACGCCCGCCATTCTGAAGATTCACCTTCCACAGCCCAACCAGCCCAAGCGCTCAACGCATCTGCATTGGCATCCTTGACGCCCATTCGTCGCGCCAGCAGCGATACCGCAGGGTCGCCCAACGCCTCGGAGAAGGGTGAATCTAAGACCCGTCGGAGCGCTCTCCGGCGACACTCATCAAGCTCGTCCAAAGTTCAAAGTCCTCGTCGCGTGCGCTTTGAATTTGCAGGAGCCGAGGTTCTACCATCCTCCTCGCCCCAGGCCATTGACCCTATTCTTAACTCCTCGATACCTTCGGATAACCACGTTGAGGACTTGGCCACTACTTCCAATCCTCCTCCCTCATCTAGCGCCAATTCCCCCCCCCTCCCTACCCCTGCCCCTGTCGTGCAAGAAAATGTCGAAGATAGTGAATTCGATGCGCGACCACCGCGCAAAGTTTCTTCCTCGCAGGCGCTACGTGCTCTTTCAAAGCTTCCGCTAGACTCCTCCACCGTCTGGACCTCTGTTACGCAGGATTCCAATCTTTCGGCGTCTAGTCCTTCCTCGGGACAGAACTCTTCCACAGCCGCCGCCGCCGCCCCTATAGCTTCGCCCACAACAACAAACACAAGTACGGAACCTCTTCGAAAAGCTGCTGTTTCCACCTCCAATGTTTCGAATGCACCATCACCGGGGGCTTTCGAGGCGGCCCGGGTGCGTCAACTCCTAGGGGCACCCCTGGAAGAGTCTGTACGACAGCCTGTCGATGACGCCGACACCGATGATGACGATGACAACTTCATCTCCCTCGGAAGGCGTAAATCTACATCACAATCGGCTACCCCACCAGTGCCTATTGCCAGCTCACGATCACTCGACCTTCGAGGCGACAACTTCCAGGGCTCTCCTAATCCTGCTTTGCCTTCGCTAGGGATAAAATTATCACAGAAAGAGACGCCTATGGTAAACGACGACGTCCCATTCTCCGAAAGCACGGTTTTTCTCTTTGACGACGAAGGTGCAGATGCTGCCCCATCCGAGGAACAGGACTTGGAGGAGGGTAAGGAAGATGAGGATGAAGAAACAGAAAACCAACACGACGACACTGCATTAAAAGGTACCGCGGCCGGGAACGACCCGCTTCATCGGTACTATTCTTCGTCTCCCGCCATCAATATCCCGGGCAGCCTGAGCACTCGTCTCGCAGCACAAAGCAGCCAACCGACTTCGAGATTTGTGGCCGGATCTGTCGGGTCATACAAGGGACGATCCCTTGTAATGCCAGTTGTGGTGAACCCCGAAATTCTGGACGAAGCTGCCGAGTTGGGAAATTTCAACTCTTTTGTGGGTGGACTAGATGGGCGCAGTGGCATGGATGAAGCCGATGTGCAAAGTTTCAGAGCCAGTCTAGCCACGGGGGTCGCGGGCTCACCCAAGAGCTTAGTTGAAAGGATGATATTAGAAGAGGCCATGGAGGCACGGCAGGCAGCGAATCGCAGCGGAAACCCGTAGTGATATAAGATTTAATAAACATAATGAAATATCAGAAAGACAGTCTTTTATGAGTTTACAACAAGTTGGAGCCTTGAGTATCTTTGATTTTTTTTTTCATCTTTTAAGTGAAGCATGTTGGGGTTTGAAATCATTTACAAGCTTTTCGAGATCTACATACTCCGTGCTTGTACAAGTACTCCGTATTAACAGTCATGAAGTCCATCCAACCCCCACTGAAAGGGTGATCAACCAATGAAAAGTACAGGAGCAAGCACCCAATCAGAGGGCCGCCAAAAAAGTACCTTCAGAAGCTCGGTTTCCAAAGTCACACCACCAATTAATCGCAACGTCCATTGGCACATGATGAATTGGTCTGAATCGTTGCAACGAAAAAGTTATGCTTAACTCGTTGACTTCGTCAAACCCCCAAGACAAAGATACCATTCGATACCCCATAACCGACTATCCCTACAAAGCCATTCCGCCCGAGACTCATCGTTTCAAAGATGGCGGGCCTTAACCTCGAGGTCTTCAAGGTAAGCCGGTTCACGACACAGAAGATTTCTGGGTTGAAAACCAGTGCGCTCACAAGGTTATAGTTCGGAACATACTTGATGTTCCCCATCGGTATCATGTATTACTTTGGAACCAACCTCGACAACCGATTTGCGGTCCAGGGATTCTGGCCAAAACCAGAGAATACGAATAAGTTGCCGCATACGAGGGAGGAGATTCGAGCGGAATGGGAGCGCATCGCTGCGCGGCAAAAGGCTAGGGAGGAGAGGAGGAAGAAGGAGATTGGCGAATAAACTCGACACGAATTTCATTGTGTCGATTTTTTTATATCTCCGCTCTTTTTTTTACCGGTTCCTGGCGTTTTTTTACTTCACTTTCAGTTCTTTGGCGACCTTCGATTGTGGAATGGAACGGTGCGCTTTGAAAAGGGCGAGTTGGCGCCGTGATCAACCTATGCCAATTACGAAATCATTCGGATATTGGGAAGATGTGTGGTAACTGCGATTGCCCGACGAGATGTCGTTGGTAGCCGAACGAGGGTCTTGCTGTAACAGGCGGTCGACATCGAAAGAACTTGCAACTGGCAGGCTCAGAAAAGGCAATAGAGGAGGAAGAAAAGTTGATACGGCCGATCAGTTGCAGTATGCAAATGTATACACTGTATATATAGAACTATTTGTACAATTATATGGACACTGGGTTTCAAGTCATGCTGGGGAACAATGGTTCCTTCATTGATGACCGTCCTTCAATTTACATCCCGGGGCGGGGGCGGTTGGCAGCTGGTTCGACAGTTGGACTTCCGAGCAGCCCGAGGGCTTGGTGATTTGGTCCTAAGGTGTGATGAGATTTTGTTGTATACGTTCCCACTCCTCCTCTGATACGCTGCCCTGCGTGGCATTGATATAGGTAGCAGAAACCTCAGAGAAGTCTTGGAGCGAGGCTAGCATGTCTGCAAGATCCTGTGCATGCTCTGCAGCCGTGAGCTCGACTTGCATGTCGGGCTTGGGTTGCCAGACGAGGTCCTCACTGCGTTGGGCGTAACCAAACTCGTCGTTGAAAGCGCGCGCAACATCATTCTTGCCGGGTTCGTAGAGGGTGTACAGAACGACGGCTTCGGAGCCCTCCTCACCTTCTTCCGAGATGCGATCAAAGTCGACGGCGTCGTGTAGGAGAACAAACTCCATAATATCGTCGTCAGATGGAGGAGGTGGTACGGGGTCTGCGTCAGCTGGTGCAGCAAAGACCATCTTGCGGAGGTAAGTGAAGGAGAATTTAGTTGATGCGCCGGTCTTTCCATTGTGTTTCCGAATGGCGGCGTTGATCTCGTGCAGAGAGCGGAGGCGACTGTCTGTTACGACATCAATGATGACGGCTACGCCGCCAGGCATGATGGCCTCGAGAGATAGTGAATCAAGGCTTGCGCCAGAAGAGGAGCGGCCTTGGCCACGTGCGATAGCTGCTTCTATAAAGGTACTCGGTACATTCGCTGATATTTTTATCATTGCGTGAGCGATTGGATCCAATGCAGTTTCTTACTAGCATGTGAAGTTTGTAGACTTACCCTTCTTGGCAGCTGCAATGGAACCAGCGAGTGCCGGGTTGAGTTTCGGGTCCGGACCGCCCTCTTGATATTTCAATATTCAATTAGACAATGTAGAGATTGGAACGGAATTCAAATCAATGAGAAATACTGCATCTCTACAGCTAGGGTAAGCAATTGAACTCTGTGTGCTTACCCTTTGAATGGAAAGTAATTAGCTTGGACATTTCGGTCCTTGCCGCCATCTTCTTCCGGTCTGCTGCGCCTTTGTCATGGCGAATTTTGGACCAACGGTTGTGGCCTGAGGAGAGAGGTGCGCTGGAGCATATAGATCTGCAGGGTTGGCAATGTGTGGTCGAGTTTAAGATGCGTGCACCGCATGCACCGCGTGCAATGTGCGATGAAGGGGCATGTTGGCCAACGCCGCCGAGGAGCTCAGGAAGGTTTAACCGAGGAGAAAGAAGAAAGGTGCATTTTGTCCCCAGGTACCGAAAAGACATTGTGTATATATGCATATACAAGCCAGGCCTACCACTCACTCTAAATAGGCTACGACCGCGATATACTTGAAGGGAAGGGACAAGACGGCGGCCGCGTACTAGGAGAGCGAAAGAAAAGGTGATTTTGGTCCCAGATAAATGGACGAGGAAATTGATGAAGGGGTGCAACTGGGCCAGAAGGCGAAGGGTATGAGGAGTATACAAGAAGAGAGACGTGGTTCTTCTGGCCGTTGGTATTTACATGACGATTTTATGAAAAGCTGTACAAGGCACCAAGGACAGGAACTTCTTCATGAAGCTTCTTCTCACTACGGAGTATGGTGGATTCTTTTCCTTGTCTGTTGTTTCTCATTGGCTCCAAAGCAGCCATGGATGAATTCTGCCACCTGGCTGCAGGCGTCTCCATAGAGCAAGCACCCTCACTAATTAAACACGGTCCCCACCATTCCATTACAGCACATGTTACCATTTTACGGAGTACTCCCACTAACTGACGCTTGTATTTATTAGATTTAGGGGTCAAGGGAAGCTTGCAACCACATCGTTATCAAATACACATCATAATACCCTAAGCCTTCACTACAACTCGATATTTGAACCGATCCACATTCAATTCTACACATCCATACTTCGAACGCAGCCTGCGCCCCTGCTAGTCCCCGCCGGTTGTTTCTCTTCTTCGCGCGCGAGCACAAGGATAGCCAACCCCTTTGCCCCTCTCTCCCAAGAGCTTGCGGCTGCCGCCCTCCATCATCGCCGCTCACAACACCCGTCTACCCCCCCCCATCCGGTGTCCCGATGTCAGATGAGCAACCTTCAGTCGTGGCCAACAATTCAGAGGGCCAGAATGTCTCCTTTGCACCTGCCGACGCCACTGGCAATCCCGAACTCGATGCCGCGAAGCTAAAAGCTCTTCCCCAGGAGCAGCAAGATCTGTTCCTCCTCACATTCGTTGCGAGACTCACGAAACATGTCTTGAGCCTATCCGCCGACGACTGCACTGCCCAACAGTTCTACTTGAAGAAGGAGATCTTTCAGATTATCAACCTGTCCTCTCCACTTCCAACACGAGTTATTCGCAATAACCTCGGCCGGTGCCTCGCTCACATCTTCGGCCAAGGCGACAGAAAGCTCCTCTTTGAAACAATAAACGATCTAGTTGCTATCATATCTGGCTCCAAATCAAAGTCGGAGACGGAGTCCAAGACTGCCCATGCAGCCATCAGCTGCTTGGGCGATGTTTTTGCTTCCGCTGGTGACAGCGCCATCGGCCTCCACCAGTTGGCATGTACTTCTCTGCTGAAAACGCTCAAAGCGTCTTCTAATAATGCAGGATTGCGATCGGCTGTCTTTTCAGCCTTTGCAAAAATAGCCCGCATGGTACAGGGAAGCATGGACGAGAGCATAACAAGAGACATCTGGAAGCAGGCCCGGAATTATGCCGCCACAGACAAGGGATGGTTGGTCGTAAAGTCTAGTTGCCTATGCCTCAAGAGCCTTGTCAGATTCACCCCCTATTTTGCCTCGTCGTCTGATTTCGACAAGCTCGAGACGGCCGTCTTCAAAGCCATCGATTCCCCCAGTGCGCCTGTGCGGCATGCGGCAGCCGACTGTTTTGCCGAGGCTTTGTTCCAAGCCCATGGTGAGTCGGCTCACGGTGATTCGTCTGCCCAGAAATCAAAGAAGCCGAAGCCGAAATCACTCAAGCGCACCCCGACTTCTGGCGTGGTCGCTGAAGAAGATGAGATGCCCTCTCGTTCGCAGAGCCCAATCCCGGGCGCCACGAGAAAGTCACAGTCTCTTGCTCTCTCCCTTTCCGAGATGGTCAAAATTCTTTCGAACCAGTACGTCAAGGCATCGACATCCAACCGAACCCGGTCAGGCATCGGCGTTTGCTATGCTGCCCTTTTCAAACGGCTTGGTGAGAAGCATATCCAGGCAAATTATCTCATCATTATGGAGAATCTTACAGTCGATATTCTTGGCCACACAACCATTGCTAACCACCGATACCGCCTCCTCATCTCGCGTCGTATAATTGACACTCTCCTTCAGGACGTGATTGGAGACCAGATTCTGGGCGAATCCGGCAAGATTTCTGTGGCCACTCTCATCATCAACAACATCTTCAAGAACTATCCCCAGGCTCTGCCTGAACGTCCGGAACCCACCAAGCATACCTTGATCTCGTCACTAGGCGCCATTTCGGCTCTTGTCGCATCTCTCGGGTCCTCGGCCAACAATTTCGCAGACGCTTGTAAGGAGGGCTTGCTCCAGGTCCTTCAACACCCAAGCTATTCGGTCCAAGTCCATGCTTCTGCGTGTTTGAAGACCTTTGTTTTGGCCTGCCCCCAGCAACTCCTCCCCTGCCTCACCATTTGCATGAACAGTCTAGGCCGCGAATTGCCTGGCATCAGCACCGGCCGCAACTCGGCAAGGCGGTGTGTTGGGTTCGCCCATGGCTTGGCTTCCGCCCTTAGCGCTAGCCCCGAGCGTCCGCTCCATGGATCTGTTGAGGTCAACAGTCGCGTGCTCACAATGGCGACGAATCTACTCAAATCGAGTGGGCAGTCCGAGCTCCGCGTTTCCAGCACCCAGATCCAGGTCGCCTGGGTGCTCATTGGCGGTTTGATGACTCTAGGCCCCAACTTTGTCAAGATTCATCTCTCCCAGCTCTTATTGCTGTGGAAGAACGCTCTTCCCAAGCCACTCGCGAGGGACAATACAGCACAAAGAAGCCTCCTTGAAGCCTCCTTTCTCGCCCATGTTCGAGAGTGCTCCCTTGGCTCGGTGTTGTCATTCCTCCAATTCAACCAGCGCCTCCTTACGGTGGACGTCTCGAAGCGAATTGCTGCAATGCTCCAGAACACAACTGCTTTCCTCAAGACGCTCCCCTCCAAACAAGTGACTGATGACATATCCCAGCGGCTTGCGCCAGCACTCCAGCTCCAGGACCTGCAAATGATGCTGCAGCGTCGTGTTATGCAATGTTATACCAAGTTGGTCACGATGAGCCCGCCCGGAGGAAGCGAATCGCTCATCCAGTCCAATCTCCTCACGCTCACCATTGCTCTCTTTGCGGACCCGGAGAATTACGCTACGGGCGGCCTCAACTCACTGAGCGCCTCAATCGCCAATGCTTCCGGCTCGTTCGAAAAGATTTGGGACGCGGGAGACAACTCTGGTTTCGGCGTGACTGGTTTGGTGAGAGGCTACTCGATACGAAGCCTACCTGGTCAACACGAGCACCAGTCATCAGAGGTGGAGAATCTTGATGCCAACCCCCAAAGTGCTGAGGCAGAAATGGATAGCTTGCTGTTGTCACCCGTCTGCGGTGCTCTGGAGCATGATGCTTTGCTCCTATACGCTGGCAGTATTGGCGCAAACGACCCGATGCCAGACCCTCCGAGCACCGAGGTTGTTAATCTTGCCATTCAGCTATTCGCACTCGTCTTCCCCCTCACTCCAGCCAAGGTTCAGGAGAGCATTCTCGAGCAAGTCAAGACATTTTCGTCCGCTGGAGCTCTGCAGAGAGACCACGGACGTCGTGCTGCCATCAACGTCAACATTGCTTCTGCTCTTCTCTCGTGCCTGAAAGTCGCAACCAAAGAAACCAACTCGCCACCGGGCGATGTGACCAACATGGCCGTCGAGAAACTGCTGCAAGACATGATTCGCGACATAACTATCGATCCGGATTCGTATGTGCGAAGCTTGGGCTACGCTGCCGTAGCCCGACTCTGCAACGCGTGTGGCAATGCCTTTACGAACCACGAGATCAAGTATCTTGTCGACACCATTGTCGTGAACCGAGAGCCAAACGCGAGAGCTGGCTGTGCCATGGCCCTCGGAGCCATCCAGAGCAAGGTTGGCGGCATGGCGGCTGGCTTTCACCTCAAGACTATCCTTGGCATCCTCATGTCTCTATGCAACGATCCTCACCCGACTGTACATTACTGGGCGCTCGAGGCCCTTGCGCTTGCCTCGGATGCCGCTGGCTTGACCTTCTCCACCTATGTATCTAGTACCCTGGGCATGCTCGCACAGCTTTATGTGTCGGACACACACAATCCCGAAGTCGCTTCAACGGTTACGATGAACCTGGAGGTGGAAATGCCCACGACGGCCGTCCTGGCGCGGTGTGTTGATTCTTTAATCAATGTACTTGGACCGGACTTGCAAGATGCTACCCGTTCACGAGAGCTGATTTTTACCCTTGTGGAAATGTTCCGTGACGAAGAGAATCTAAACGTCCAAAGAGCCAGTCTTGGTTGCCTCGAACACCTTTCGCTATATGCTCCTGGCTACATGGTATTCGCAGATTATGTCAAACTGCTACAGAAATATCTCAACTTTACAAGCGACAAAGCTGTTCGGGATGCTGCAATTGATGGCATCTATAATATCATGAAGCGAAACCCCCAGGAAGTCATTGAACTAGCAGATGAGGGCTTTGAGGACCAGCTGTGGCTTGTTTTAGACCAGGACCCTGCGCATGACGGGATACGCAATATCGTCACGAGCTGGATGCGACAGACCTGCCTTGAAGATACTGCACGATGGCTCCAAAGATTCCAGAGTGTTCTACGAATGACAAGACGTCGGTCTGGCGAAGAAAATGAGATGAGGCAGCAGTCTGGCTCGGCGCTACCTGATTTGCGCGACGAAGAGGTGGCCGGATTTGCATCTGCGGGTGGTGCGGCTATCAATGGTAAGGACGAGTCTGCAAGCGCGGAAGCTGAGCCTCTTCGTTGGCAGGTGACTACGTTTGCAATGAGCTGTCTAGGCGATTTGTTCTTGATCGTGGCCAAGGATGTCGCCATAAATGGTGAGTCTCGAGGCGCTGTGGCGCTCCAGTCAAAGATTGCCGATATCATTCGCATGGCTTTCTCGGCGTCCACCTCGAGTGTCCTCGAACTGCGGGTCTGGGGACTCAAGATAATCGGAGCGGTACTCAGGATGTTTGGCAGGACAGCCGATCCCGACTTTGAGGAAGCCATGCTCCTAGAGCAATACCAGGCCCAAATTGGTTCGGCCCTGACTCCTGCCTTTGCTGCGGACTCATCACCAGAGCTCGCATCCGAGGCCGTCAACGTGTGCGCCAATTTCATCTCAACGGGCATCGTCACCGACATTGATCGCATGGGCCGCATCCTCAAAACCCTCGTCACAGCCCTTGAGAATTTCTCCAAGGGCAGCGAATACGCAGGAATTGGTGAGCTCAAGGGCCTCAGCTCCAATGCGCAAGTCATGGTCAAGATGTCAGTCCTCTCTGCGTGGGCTGAGCTTCAGGTCTCGAGCTCGGAGCAGAAATACCTAATCAATGTCCTCAAACCGTACATTGGAACCCTAACCCCGATGTGGCTGGAATCTTTACGAGAGTTTGCCCGACTACGATTCGAGCCCGATATTTCGATGACGTTGGGTCCCCCTTCACTTTCAGGCAGTCTTGACACAATCTACGCAGCTTTGAACCGAGAGACGCTCCTCAAATTTTATCAAGACTCGTGGCTCCAGCTTGTGGACGCCATTGCGAGTCTTATAGAGCAAGATAGCGAATTCGTCTTTGATGCACTTGACGGGAAAGATTCGGATGGCCCGTCGGCCAATGGCAATTCACGCGGTGCTGACATCAACTACAGAGATGAGCCGGTGGCTTTCTTCTTTGTCCTCTTTGGAATCGCATTCGAGGCTCTAGCCACCAAGCCCAGCCAATCCGAGTCGCTCGATCTGCGAGAACAGACACTGTCTATTCTGCAAGCGCTCAGGAAGATCCTGCACCCCAGCGTCTCGGGCCACGCTATCTTCCGCGAAGCCATCTTCACCGAGACGATGGACCTCCTGGATCGTCTTGTACTCACACACGGTTTGGATGTACAGAGTGTTATCGTCGAAATTGCCCGGGCGCTCTGTCTAGCACACCCGTCGGCGCGCAAAAAGGAAGAGGCTGAGGGGACTGATCTTTCCGAAGACATTGAGCAGCTCTTCGAGCTGACACGCATCATTGTCCTTGTTCTCTCCGGGCTGCTACCCAACCTCAGCGAGGGAAACCAACCTGTACGGCACCAAATGACAGAAGAGGCAATCCTTCTCATACGCTCTTCGTTGAACGCGCTTGTCGACACTGCGGAAGTGTTCCCGTCCATCATCAAGACCGATTTACATGCCTGCATCATCCACATCTTCGCGACGACCCTTTCTACACCCTCATGTCAAGAGGACATTGTGCCTCAGTCTCTGCCTACGCTCAAGCGATTCATTGCGAGTATGTCAAAATCGAGGAAAGAGCCCTCTAATGGAGAAGGATTTTCGTCTTCGGATGTACAGCTGCAAGGTTGCTTGCGCCGCTTCCTGTCCATCTACCTCAATGCCCAAAAGAGAGAAGCTCCAAACTCCTTGGCTTGCGTAAAGAATTGCCTCCTAGCGAGCACGATCTTATTTACGGGTGGCAAAAGCCATTTGCCAGCGTCAGACCCGATGGTGAATAGATACTTGGAAGAGCTATTAGACTGCCTCACTGACCGGATGGTAAGTTATTCTCCAGACTTGTCAAAAGACACAAACAACTAACAACTAAAACAGACAGCGAAGATCGCAGCCAACTGCATCCGATCCCTGCTACTCCAACCTGACCCCACGCCATCCGACCAAACTATTGCCCGGTTTCTGTTCCCGCGCCTCATCAGCTTTGTGGTGGACACCGAAATGGAGGACCCTGAAAATGCGCGCTCTTTGATCGGCCACACGCTGGCTCGGTTTGCCGGTACTATCAAGAAGGAGCGCCGGCCTGTAGCCATGTCTTTAATAGTCCCCGCCCTTCTGGCCCGTGCATCACAGGAAGGAGAGGAGGTGTACAGCGACACGAGCTCCAGCTTCCTCGACATGGCAGCCATCGACTCTGACTCGTTCAAAGCCACTGTGGGAGGCCTGAGCGAGAGCCAGAGGGTCCTTTTGGAAAATGTCATTCGCGCGGGCCAGCAGGCTTCGGCCAACGTGAGGAAACCCGACGAGCAGAGTAGACAAGGACAGCAACCCACGATTGCGCTGAAGATGAACTTTGGGAGTTAATTTCCCAAGTCCACGGCTTGAGATGCTCGTTGGTAGCCAGCAGAGAATAATGAAAGGCATGAATGAGGAGAAAAGGAACAGTGTGATGCAAGTATCAAAAAGCGTAGCTTAATTTTAATATTATATCTCTTTTTTCGAGATCCAAAACTTTGTTCCAATAATTCGTCAAGCTGAGTGCGTATTCATTTCATCTTGAAGGGTATCTCGGTTCATTATCTCTTCTTAAATACAAAGGTGTCGTCCACATCGGATGCATCGTCATACGCAGCGTCTAAATTCCCGGCGAACGATGTTGCCACGCCAGATAATTCAGTAGATGATATTCCAGTGTCATGGTGATCACTGCCAGAGTCAACGTCTTTCCACGGTGGCAAGGGAGCATCCTCTCCAGTTAGGGACATAAGTGTGTAACGGTTGGTGGCGGTAAGGACAAGCGATGCAGGGCCCATGCTCAAGTTAAGCCACGAGGCTTGGAATTTTCTTGCCAGCACGTCTTCTTGCGCCAAGCTATCGGCCTCGATAGGAACTGGGCCATTTGAGAGGGGGTCCCAAGTGAACGACATTTGGCCGTCATGAGCATCTCCGTGACAAGAAACTAGTAGAAGTTCAGCGATACGAGGGTGCCAACTAACGTTCACGATACTGGAATGGAAGAGGAGCACAGCGCGAAGTTCAGAACAGGCCAAGTCCCAGATCCACAGCGTTGTCGGTGCATCTTCCAACCTCGAAGCTAGAAGACCCGCTGAGGCATCAAATGCAGCCACTGCTGTGCCTGATAAGGCGCTAGCTTCTGAGTGGCCGGGCCCATTTCCAGAAGAAGAAGAAGAAGACCTATCTGGCGGGGACACTGTCTGGGAGGCCTTGACGAATGTGTGGCCGGAGATGCCAGATGGCCGAGAGTGGACTTGTTCTTGCCAAACCTAACGAGAAACGTCACATCATGTTAGCGTGAGGGAAGGGTAATTCGGTGTCAGTGGGAGGGAGATGGCCGACCTGCAAAGTGTCTGAAGGGTGGATGACAGGAGGATGGGTAAGCTGTATCGTCTCCGTCGGATTCGTTGAATCAATGACATATACAGAGCGACTGTAATCATATAGAGCGGTCTTGGTGTCATCCGATGCAAGCTGGCAGCGTTTGATACCAGGTCCCAACTCAACATGTTTCAACTCGGGCGCAGGACGTTTTGGCCCATCCCAGGTCCGGAATAAATGGCCATCGGGTGTGTAGAACAAGAGTTTGTGGCCATGAGCGGCGGACTCCCAAATTACTAACCAGCGGCCATCGGCCATCCAGAAGAGGCCCTGTGCATCCACGGTTTCGGGGTACCACGATCTTTGCACCTCGAAAAGCTCAGGGTGATGTATGCTGATCAGGTCTCTTCCAGCACTCCGGGTCAAGAGGGCTAGATGATGAGATTTTGGCCTCAAACTGTAGCCTAGCTCAGCAGAGCCCGGCCGGAAAAATTTTGGGTTGGCGATCTCAACAGCTTTGGAAGATGTGAGGCTAAAGATGGAGAGCTTGATGCCCAGGGGCGAGAAGGCCCAAACTTCATCGTCGCTGGCACCGAATCGTATCGAGATAGGTTTGATAGACGGGGCCGGGGACGGGTCCCGGATCTCGGCACGAAACACGCTGCCCTTGTGAGCAGAAACAACATAGATAAGCTCAGCGGTGGCCACTAAGATCCTACTCGAGCTAGGAGACCAGCAGAATGCGACAATCTGGCCTAACGGGGTGGTTGATGGAAGTCTCTGGTCATGAGAACGCAAAGATTGAATGGAACGAATAGTGACCCTGTCTGGGAAAAGAGTGGCGATACACTGACCATCTGGGCTGGGCAGACAACGCGCAGATGCTACTAGGCCAGGGGAGTGGTTAGCCCTGGAAGTTGTGGAGGTTGGGTATAAGATCACAAGCAATGCGACTCGCGGTAATTTAGATGATAACTTGCATTCAAAAGAGGGAGAAAACTGCATTACTATTGATAGGCTGGGACGTTGGGGAGATTGAAAGAGATGCCGGGCCACGCGCGAGCCGCCCAGCCTCGTTGTGGATGAACAAAATAGACGCTACTTCGTATGTTGTAAAGGCAATAATGTTTACTGAGGCAGCCTGTCTCCCTACATAGACTGTTGGACTCTGGATCAAGAAGGATATGAATTTTGTGAGAGGGGATATTTATAAGATGAGTATTATTGACGTCTGGGGATATTGTGGGCGATATTGTCGATTCCGTTCGATACAAATCATAAAAAAGAATACAAAATGTGGTGATGCGATGCGGCAAACAAAACTCCCAGCAGCCATTAAACGCGTTGAGCAGCTGTGGAGGGGCGCCTGTGCTAACGCTATTAAGGAAAGCTCTAAGGAATTCTTGCCATGTCTGGAAAACTCCCCCACAAGTGGCAGGACCCCTCAGTTTCCTTCCCCCCACCTTCCCTCTGGATTTATTATCTTCTTCTTAAATCTTCTCTTTTGAAAAGGTTCTCCTAATCGTCACCTCTGTGGCTTAATTTTATTCTATTGTCGCCTTATCGGGGGCTTCTTTCGAGTGCTCGCATGAATAAAACAGCTTGAATCTCTTAATAATCATCGAAGCGGGGTCCCGGCTCCTAACCCCCTCAGAGTTGCTGTCTCAGTCAACACGTGCTTTGAAAACTTCATTCACATACGGAGTACATGCTTCTCCTTTTCCTTCTTTACCTCTCGCTTTCACCTTCGATCCGTCATGAGCTTCCCTTGAGCTCTGACCCATCTCAATCATCATGCCTCCAATCAGTCAACCCGTCATTCGGTCTACTCAAGCCCTGCGGACTTTGGCTACCATCTTCCCCCCCTGCACATTTTCTCCCTTCCCAGCAAATAGAGCCTCAGAACGTCTTTCCCGTCGAGTGGCCAGATTACACCATGCCGCAGTGGAGCGCGTCTCGCCCGAGTTGCCAGTGGAAAAGAAATCTTCTCTCCAGCATGTAAGCATAGGCTCGAGCGAAACCAAAAAAGCTCAAGTCTCAAAACGACTGACGGACACGTTTGGCCGCGGGCACGATTACCTACGAATATCCGTCACAGAACGATGTAACCTACGTTGCATGTACTGCATGCCCGAGGAGGGTGTCCCTCTGTCACCCGCGGCGCAGCTGCTCACCACCCCCGAGATTGTCCTCATCTCTTCCCTTTTTGTTTCTCAAGGCGTGACGAAAATCCGCTTGACGGGCGGCGAACCCACGGTTCGCCGGGACATTGTGCCTCTCATGCGACAAATAGGTGCGCTACGAGCAAATGGTCTACGCGAACTGTGCCTCACCTCGAACGGCCTCACGCTTCATCGGAAATTGGACGACATGGTCGAGGCCGGACTGACGGGCGTCAACTTGAGCCTTGACACACTGGACCCGTGGCAATTCCAGATAATGACAAGACGCCAGGGCTTCTCGGCTGTGAAAAAGAGCATTGATAAGATCTTTGAACTCAACAGGCAAGGTGCTGGCATCAAATTCAAGATCAACTGTGTCGTCATGCGAGGAGTCAACGACAGGGAAATTTTACCCTTCGTCGAGCTTACGCGTGATAGCGATGTCGAGGTTCGCTTTATTGAATATATGCCATTCGATGGGAATCGTTGGAATCGCGGAAAGATGATTAGCTACGCCGAGATGCTTGACCGTATCCGCACCAAATACCCCGAGTTGGAAAAGGTTCGTGACCACAAAAACAATACAAGCAAAACTTGGCACATTCCTGGATTTGCTGGCCGACTTGGCTTCATCACCAGCATGACACACAACTTCTGCGGCACCTGTAATCGCTTGCGCATCACCAGCGATGGAAGTTTGAAGGTCTGCTTATTCGGCAACACCGAAGTTTCTCTCCGAGACCTACTTCGAAAAACCAACAATGGCGAGCCCATTGACGAGGAGGCACTATCCGTGCTCCGGGCGTCTTTGGGACAATCATTATCGGAGCATGGTAGCCTTTTCCCGCCGTCGGAGCGAGAAGAAATCTTGGCTGTGATTGAAGCGGCCGTCAAGGCGAAGAAGGCAAAACACGCTGGCCTGGGTGAACTAGAGCATATGAAAAACAGACCCATGATTTTGATAGGTGGGTGATGCGCATTACTTGGATCCGATAACAGACAAATCAACCGTTGCGTTTTATGTCACGCCTTACTCGGGCGCGCCGCTCTGTACACCTTGATGCTCATTCCCATGCGGCCCTTATAGAACCCCGGCAACGGACGGTCAATGAGGCGCCTGCGCTATTAGGACCACCCCGAAAACGTCAACATATGCATCCATTGGGCCCTTGCTCAAATAAACGACCCTGGAGTGTTCTACTGATGAACCCAATATCGACCCAAGAGCAAGCTCGGCTGTTTACCACCTCAGAAATATACTACAACCAGTTCTCTTCCTCCCCAACTCCTGGCGAGGCTGAAGAAAATGAAGAAAACAAAACTTTGACACACGTTTCGGAATCAGGATCGGCACACATGGTGTCCATCACAAAGAAGGAGGTTACGTCGAGAGTTGCATCAGCTGTATGCGAGGTCGTTTTCTCAAACGAAATCGCAATTCGCTTGATTCGAAGTAACCAGATGAAGAAGGGGGATGTTCTCGCCGTCGCTCGTATTGCAGGCATTATGGCGTCCAAGAAGACTTCGGACCTGATACCACTTTGCCATCCAATCAGTCTATCCCATGCTGCCGTTGAATTCGAAATGGATGACGGCGCTAACAAAATTCATGTAAAGTCTGTTGTAACGTGCGATGGGAAGACTGGTGTTGAAATGGAAGCGCTCACAGCTGCATCTACAGCCGCTTTGACCATTTACGACATGTGCAAAGCAGTGGACAAAAGGATGGCTGTTCAAGGGTTACGGGTAGTCCTAAAGGATGGTGGAAAGAGTGGCAGATGGGAAGTGCCATGATGCACGAATAGAAACGGAAATGGAATCCATCATCCCTTCCCCATCACCGCCGGCTTCATCTGCGGATGCACTCATTCAGGAAATTCTCGTTTCATCATATGTATCTATTTACCTCCCTTCCGATAGGCGAGAGTCGTTACAGTCATAGGGCAAAGGCAAGCAACATGACTGCACCGTGGGAGTAGGCAATACTGGTTTACGTGGCTGGCCATTCAAGCTAACACATTTAATAGGCTTATATTGGCTTTAGTACACACACCAATGACGTTTTGCCCGTAGTGCGTATTACTCCGTAGGGACAAAAGTTGCGCGGATGGGTGAGAAAGATATAGGCCGGCGGCGATCTTAAACAAATAGGGTTTCGATAACCGTTATCAGCACAACGATGTAAGTCCGCTAATACGCCATACATCGCAAAAAAGCGAGCTACTATTAGGCTACTCTGTAATACACCTTTGGCGTCACGCCTATGTATGGAGTAGACTAGTTGAATCTTGCAGGAAGCTTGTTAGGGGATGTGTACGGAGTAGTGGTTTACATAGACTCGAATTATGCCTGTACGGAGTATCGTAGCAGTATGTTGCACATCGCTCGGTGGCATTGACGGTACTCCGGCCCGGCATATAAGTTTCCCACCTACGGAGATTATGAGTAGACGTACGAGTAGAGGCAAGGTCATGACTTCGCCTTTGCTTTCTGTTTCATTTTCATAAGGAGTTAGGATTGACAAAGAAGACAAGCATTGATACTTATGATCCTAGGAGCCGGCTCCGTCATCGGAAGAATGGGAACAGTACGAAGTAGTACTATTGACACCGCTCTGCTCTGGGGAAAAGGGAAAAAAGCGGCTCTAAGAATATGCCCTCCCGATGTAAAAGACGAAGGCACCGCTTGCTCCATACGCCAATGATCTGCTTGCGATAAGAATCGAGCAAAGCCAACCAATCATGGGAGAGATAATATAGTTTCTCCCCTAGTCCGATGGGACGGTTCCAAAATTTTGGCGGAGCGCTTATCAAAGGGATAAGATTTCCCATGTGTGTAGTGGGGTTGGCTGTTAAATTCTTGTGCCAGTGTGGACACGGAGAAATGAAAGGGCAAATTAATTGGGTTCTGAAGCACCTTTTGACAGGTATTAATACGGAGTACTCCGTACACTGCGGGGCACAATACGGAATATGAGGGAAAAAAGCAAAAGCTCGAATACTTTTGATTCGCGCAGTACGTACTCGGTACTCGCTCACCGCCTCCTCACAGCTCTCTGGCATGGAGGGGAATGCATGGAGGGGTACTTCACATGAAGAGGGGTGTCTCGTCGGTTTTCTTTGTGTTTCTGCGAAAGGGTGAGGGGGATACGGAATACGAAGGGCTTTTTTTTTTTTTTTTTTCAATAAACCGATTGAAACATTGCAGACAGGTACGACGAGAGGCGGGGGCTTCTCGAATATCCCTCAGTCTTTTGAAGCATTTGCACACAAGACAATTTAACATGTGCAGAGAGTGCAGCCGTGTCAAAGTCCTTTGGCATCCTCACCGCCTAACCCCGCCCCCTCATTACCATACGGAGTACTCGTAGCTCGACGACAAGTTCATGCCGCAAGCAAAGATTAGATCCCTCCCGCCAGAAAACAGGGCAAGCCGCCCAGTAACAAGACCCTACTTGCCTACCTACTCGGTAAACTACTTCCAGGCTTATGCGGGTGAGCGAGGGACTTACTCCGTACATATGCATATGCCCGAATGAGTCATGGGATCAGTGCTTATTTTTGGAACCTGTCACGAAGGCGGTTCGTTTTGATCAACAACATCGCATTCCTGAACATGTGTTGGCATTCGCTCCGGAGTTGTCTTCTCGGTGGAGGAATTGAGAATAGACCAGTGTCGAAAGGACATGGTTGGAAAAGGTGGGTGGTAACAGAGAACCCGACCCAGTGTACCAGTATCAGCTATTATTCTACGCGAGCTACTCCTACCCTACCAGACGAGGGCTACGTCTCGATTGGATGCATAGCGCGAGCCCGTTGAGGTCAATCAGTTCCAACATGCCCGGCGACTCTCAGGTGTGGAAATATCACGAATAAGAAACT
Organism: Graphium sp. VPRI43844; assembly: GCA_019925285.1. NCBI lineage: Eukaryota > Fungi > Ascomycota > Sordariomycetes > Microascales > Graphiaceae > Graphium > Graphium sp. VPRI43844. Next base: position 46,750 of record JADHKT010000037.1, on the reverse strand, counting down.
CGCAGGAAGGACTAAACGGGCTGGTGTCCAGGTACCTAGCGGGCGGGTTAGCCAACGAATGAACCAAGTCAAAACCTACAGCAGCGTTAATTTCTTTTGAAGCAACTATTACTCCGTAGTTTGCAATGTACGGAGTAATTATTACACTCGATTGGAGACTGTTCAACTGTTCAATTACTCGTTGCGGGGTACAAAACGAGGTCCGTCATCGCACCAGCGATTCCTAATTCCTAATTTTGGGGGGAGGGCGGGGTGGGCACACGACCAGGCACAGTGAAGCACACGACCAGGCACACTCAAGCACACGACCAGCTTCAGGTTCGGTTGGCACCCAAAAGTTGATAAGTAGACCTCTACCAAGGCCTGCAAAGTTCGTTTTGGGACTACGAATCCTTTTCGTGCTTGGTATACCGCGTATCATGACACTCTCATGAGGAACAAAGGTCCGTGTAGTATAAACTAGTTTAGATCACCTCTTCACACAACGCGAGTACGGAGTATTGACTTCATTTTGAGCACTGTTGTACGGAGTACTGAGTATTCGAGGTGACATTTCGCAAAACCTTGGGCTTTTTACCCTGCGTCCCCCACTGCCATAACCCCACTTGCCCGCCACCGTTCGCCACCACCGTCCAGTATCAAACACTGGTTTACTACTCCGTAGTGGGAAAAACTAGTACGCTGGGCGATCCACATTCAAAGTGCCAGTCTTTCTGCCTTTCTGCCTTTCTGGTTACCGTTTTCGTTACCGAAGCCGAATTGCTGAATTGCTTTCGAGACCAGTGTGAATTTTCCACAGTGAAGTCAGCATTCCGTCTCTGATGGAGGATTTATTCACCTCGCGTTATTTACCGAGTCTTGATGCATACACGTATGTGTACAATTTCACGTTCAGAGGAAGCAATGTGTGCGAATACGGAGTACAAATGAAAACACCAGGGAAAGAAGATTTCCGTGGATAAGTGATGCTCCGAGGAGGCGAGCGGATCTCATGTTGAGGCCCCGCGCCGCGCGCAGGGCTTCGTAATTGAGGAGAGCTGAGTGGCCTGGCCACACAGAAAGCAATCTCGGGCCTTCCTCACTTTTCCCTCGGGTCAATGAGATGCCCCCAGTCACAATGAGCCATACGGAGTACTCCGTACTCCGTATATTTGTTTGGATGAACAAGTTACTCCGTACATTCATTGACAATGGCTGGCCAGCCAGCCCCGCCAAAGGCACTGAAATATATACTTAAACTGGTACTCCGTACAGTTCAACACTTTGTAAATAGGGAGCGACCGACGCACGTCTCCTTATAATGTCAGTGAAGACTAACCGTGACGTTATCCAGCGCAGCAACTTGTACTCGGTATAAAAAAAAAAGGGGTGGGGGGGAAACGACGGCGAAAGCTTACGATCGGCCCGTCCAAACTGTCTCACTATTTTGAATTTTGGTTCGTGCTCGTACTGATTTGTTCGTCGGGGAATATTTGACAGGGAACTCGTTTCTTTTCTTCTGTCGTGTTTTTGCCACTGCCCGGCCCCCCTCTCCCAACGTTGCGTCGCTAAGTTTACCTCGTGCAAATCGAGGTAGTTTAGATCAGCGCGATTTACTTTGGAATTTTGACGTGCAGGAGATAACTGCGACTAGGTTACCTATTACTTGTACATGCCCGAGTCATCTCAAGGCACAGACAACCTGTATACAACGCGCCGGTATTGAAGCCGAGTTGGAGGCTCGTTGTTGGGACCGAGGTCCATCTCTCCATCTCTTTTGGTCTTTGCTAATAGGCAATAAGGCAATATTAGGTATGTAATACTTGTACGGAGTACTCCGTAGGTAATAGGTAATTGGGCGTGCCGGCCGATGCCGGTAGTGGTACAGGGTTAATAGTGGTGGGTGGTAGTGGGAGTTGTTGGCGGTAGTGGTAGCGGTATTCGCGACATTGAACAGTTCCACGCCACCGAGTCATGCCCAGCGCAACAACCCATCCATTGCCTCCAGGTCCTGTCCTGTCTGATACTTTGCGCTCTAGACCCAACCCGTTTTGTGCTGCCTGTTTACGCTTTGTCAAGTTTCAATGCTGGAAGGATTCTGCTTTAGTAATTGGAGACAAACCAGTTTATTAAACTACAAGCAAGTTCCTCATGGTTTTCGCCGTGTAGCGATTGAATCTGTCCTAGACTTCTGTCGTCTTCTCTCACATATCACCTTAGATCGTCCCGTCGAGGAACTTGTCTTACAGCCCCACGCGTGACTCTCGCCTAACACGACGCAAAGCGGTTGAGTCTCCGTACCCGTGATGCTCATGAAAAGAAGAGACTTTACAAGAAGGGTTGGAAGAATAATAAAGGAGTTGCTAGCATCAATGCTTGGATGCGCATCGCCTGGTGGGGATCGATGTCTCAAGATGAGATGATGGCAGGGCGAGGGAAGACTGATCACATACGGAGTATTTCAAGTTTAATTGAGGCTGCAAGGGAGAGACGAAGCATCCACACTGGACATTCCTCACCTTCCTTGTAAATTAGTTTTAAAGTTTCAACCCAAGACTGGTCGCGTGGCGGGCACCGGCCAATTTGGAGAGAGGCGATGTTCTCTTTTTTTTCAAGTCATTTCGGCCCAGGGTTCCTTTTCACGTCTGCCATTTACGGAGTACCCAAAAGAGAGCTTTTGGAGCAAGGACCAAGAAACCATGACAAACGGTTTCCTGGGTCCTCTCCACCCTTGGCTTGCCCAAAGCTCTTGATCCCGCGGTTTTCTTCGAGCTGGTAAACTAGTTCGCTTCGACCGTAGCAGTAGTAGTACTCCGTAATCTAGTTTACTCGTATGGAGATGGGTCGCGGAAATATCTTTTTGGGTACACGACATATCTCCGTCTGGCAGTATTAAACAGATTGACTTTGTCTTGTTTGGAAACGCCTGGTCCTGTTGGCTGCACGTACATTTTCCAAGGTTGGTGCTATGCTAAGAATGTCACCCCGACCAAGTTCATCCTCCCAAGAAGGAAGCAAGGGAAAAGAGGGAGACAAGTCGTAGGAAATGCAGCACAAGCAATTTACTCCATTCACCCTCGTACATGATATCATGAATAGAATACGGAGTAGAAAGAGCATGCAGCGTTCATATGCAGTGTCCCATGACATTGCATCGTGCTTCCATTCGATTCAGCGCCCTCAGCACCTCGAAAACACCCCGTTGATATTACCGTTACAAAAGTCCAGGCAAGCCTTTAGGGGGACAAGGGCCTGGCCAACAAGGGCAAGTTAGTAATTATTAGCGGCTGGGCACCCATGTAGTACGGAGTAAACTCGTAGACTATTAGCTTACGGAGTTACAAGGTACTTCTGCAATTGGGGCCAACCCCCTGTCTGGGATTACGGAGTAGCACTGCGCGGGAGAAGAATAGCCCCCAAAAGCTAGCGACGAGGACGGCACTAAACAGGACTGTGGACCCAGCGATTCCCCTGGCAAATAGAATTCAAGGCAAATTGACAATTGCGTTCCCCCACAACCACCGCCCTCTCATTCCCCCCTTTCCCGCGCCCTCAGAGCTCTCCCCCTCAAACCCTCTGTGCTGGCGGTTGATCCTTTTGTCTGTCCTGTCCATCGCTCAAAACCACTTCGCCCTAAAATATTCTGTACGATTTTCCAAAGTTACTCATTAATACAGGAAACAAGCCCCCTTTCACCATTCGCTCTCGTCTCTCGGAGACATACAAACTTTCTGCCTACATTGTGGCATTGTGGCATTGTCACGAGGCATTTGGCCTTCGAACGCCACATATCAATCAATACCCCGTACTGCTGGTTCTTCCAGGACTTTCTTACTCGTCTCCAATCGCCGGCATCCTTCTTGTCTATCCTACAGGTACTTGTACTTGGTACAGAAGCCGAGCGGGCCCTTTTCCCCGACTCCTGGGTCCACGATAAGCATTAATAGCACACACCCCTCCCTCGCTTCTCCTACCTCCATGGAGTAGTTTAGTATTATTAGCCCTTTCCCACCATCCCAACTTCCCTCTCATCTTTCTTGGTTTCCGCCATACCGAGTTCCTCACGTCGACATCGCCAACATCACCAACATCCCAACATACACTCGAGTGTACCTCCCTCACGCCTTTGAATATTTACCTCTTATTCTCATCCTGCCCTCTGCCTAAGAAAAAATTCTCGGAGGAATCTCGACCGGTCCTGGTTTGCTCGGCACGATATTGTCACGTCGCTTGGTGCAAACTGCACGATAATACGCCGACTCTCTCTCTTTTCTTCCGTCTCGAACCCCAGCTTGGCTGTCCTGACATCCATTCACGGCGAGACTTGGCCAAGCGCCCTTTGCTCAACAATGGCCACTACCGACTTCATTATGCCAAACATGACCGACCCCCAAAAGTCGGTCATGTACGCTACCACCATGCCACCATTCCACCAGCGCTCACAGTCGTACCACAAACCCATGGCAGCGACTCCTTTGAGCAACGGTGGTTCTGTCTCTACGTCGCCCACGTCACCCCAATCGTCCTACCACAGTCGACATTCAAGACCCATGTACATGCCTGCCGTTTTGCGCCCCAATGAATTTCCCTCTAAACCATCGCGACGGACAGGGTCCGACCTCTCTAATAGCAGCGAGACAACCGCACGCCGACTAAGCAATAGTTTCCTGGGATTTGCGGGCTTTGCCATCTCTCGTCTGAGTCGCCGGTCGACTGGTGACAGTGGAAAGTGCCTCGAGGACGACGACGATGATGAAGAGCTCGATGTTGAGCTCTTCCCGAACGTCACTGGGCAACCTACCAGAGACCATTGGAAGGTATGTCCCCCGCCGTTCCTCGCAGTCATGCTCCGTTTTCATCTAATTGCACTCAACCCTTTGTCGCATATGTCGCATTCTTTTACTCTCTAACACATGTCTCATTGCAGCCTGATGTTGATTCCTACATTTGCGACGACCCGACCTGCAAGCGAGCTTTCAGCTACTTCACCCGACGCCACCACTGTCGCAAGTGCGGTAACATATTCTGCGATATGCACTCGAGTTTCACGATTCCCCTCGACCAAGATGCGATGTACAATCCACGCGGCGTATTATCGCGATCTTGCAAGCACTGCTATAATGAGTTCCGCGAGTGGAAGAGTCGCAACAACAGCCAAGCCTCCAGTTCGAATTCATCCGAGGCTGCGACAACCATGACAAGCCCCGCGACTCCCATCTCAAGCACAGCTCCAGCTCCCATCGGCGCGTCGCCAAGCAAACCGTCGAATAGCGTCTTTACCGAAAGCAGCAGCGTTGCTGCGAGCGTGCCTCGGGACTGGAACTGGAGCACTTTCTGATTGATTGCACGTATGCAAAAGCTACTATACCTCCACGAGTCGGTGCTCTCCGGACACTCGACCCGTGCATATGATTGCCAGTCGCAAATCTCGCCAACAGGAGAGAGCGCACTTCACGAACCCTAATGACCGGAACGAACAATAGACCGCATACCCACTTCTCTTACCCCGACAGCACACGGACATTCGGCTTCATTCGGACTTTGCTCGGTCATCCCCCTCCCTTAGTTTTGCCTTGGCGAAAGAGAGTTCACCGTTCAAAGTCCAGTGCAGTCGATCGTAATTTTTCATATCAGCGCCACTAGATGATATCCCTTCGCTTGCGAAGACTTGCAGCCAGAATATTCTCACCTGGTTCCCCTAATTGATCCCTACACCTTTTCTTCTTTGGATTTGCTTACTACGGATGGCGTTACTTGGAAAGGTATGCGAGGTGCATTATTCCCCCAACAAGGTTTTCTGCTTTTTTTTCGGGATTGGTTCTGGTTTTTTTTTTCTATCCAGGGCGGGCGAATAAGAAGGAAAGGAGCATCCTCATTATAATCTTTTGGCACTCGCACAATTTTGAGATTTCGTGCGATATATTAGAATACCCTGCAGCAATGAAGCAACCTAATTTTCAAACCAAAGATGACCGCTCCTTCGTAGTATATCCCTTCATATATGTGTCGCGAATAGCTGGCACTTTTCTGTCCTGTCAACAAACGTTAGAGTTGGGCAGTGAGTGCCATGGGCTTCGTTTGCACACATACTTAAAGAAAATCACATACACCGAAAGATTTTAGATGCGCGCTTTTGAACAGTGACTATTTCGATCCGTAACCAGGCCCAAAAAAACTTCTAGATATAGAGGTATATGTGTAAAGAGAGAACAATAAAACGATAATACTAATAGATATATATCTTATTCGAGCTTGAAATGAAATTCCCTTCTTCCCAGTTTTGTTTCCTCCTCGGCTCAGGGCTGGGCCAGGACGAAAATTAGACATAGTCAAAAGGTTCCATCCCCTACCACTCCCACCACAACCACTCCGCCTTGTTTTTTATACTCCCAACCCAAAGGACCTACGAGCGTGCCTTGCTCTTCTTCTTGGGCGCAACAACTTCCTCCTCCGAGTCGGCAACGGCGCTGCCGGAGCTCTCACCGTAAACCTCGCGCTCGACACCGCGGGCGGCATCCCAACCGGCCTTTTCGGCGATGACGACGTTGCTGCTCATGCGGCGGGCCTTGGAGCTCTTGGCGGACACGGCGGAGCTGCGGCGGAGGTAGCTGGTGATGAAGAACTTGACAAAGAGGTAGGTGAGCGGGGCGAGGTAGAGCACATTGAGCCAGAGGGCAAATGTTTGGCCGCTGCGCTCGATGCAAGGGATGGTCTCGTAGCGGGTCTCAATGTGTACCGTAGGGGCGGCGGGCGAGGGGATGGCCTCGCTGACGGATTCAACAATCGGGGCACCAGTCGAGCCGGCTATGGAGATGGTGTTCATGATGAGTTTCTTGAGGCTCTCGAACACGCTGGCGGCGGTGGGTTCGTTGCCTGCGGCCGCGGCGACACTAGCAGCGATTTTGTCCTGTCCAGTCACTTCGTAAGTGACGGGGACGGTATAGAAGATGAAGTGGTGGATCATTGCGAACGAGGCGCCGACGAGGAACTGGGTGATTTGGAGGGTCGTCAAGGTGCGCTTGATAAAGATGGGGACTCGGATGGAGAAGGCAGTCACGGTATAGTAAGTGTACTGTAGAAAGTTAGCGGCGAGGCTCGTTACTTGTCGCCAGGGATGGCATCTTACCATCATAGCGTGAATGCCCGAGTTCACAAAGACAAAGACCCAAATAGGGGGCGACATGAAACGAATACCAGCCCACATGCACAGCATAGCTCCGGCATGGTGGTAGGTTTGTAGAGTTGAGCTCAGTTTGCCCTTGGCGAGAATGATCAAGGTGTCAAGGACCTCGTAAAACTTGCTGATATAGAAAATCCAGCCGTAGAATGCTAGCCCCTCGGTCCACAGTCTACCGGGGACGCTTCGCAGAGCTTCGGTGTCGATGCCAGATGCATCCTGGGGGATGATGATGCCATTTCCGAGGCCAGGGGGTCCATGCAGTTGGCAGATGCTATCGACGGTAGCGACGAGGCCTCCGGGGCCAGTTGGGTTTGGTAAAGTTCGCGACAAGGCACCAAACATGCCCACGAAGGTCCACAGAGAGTATACGGCAAGGAAGATGTTGTGTAGCACGACGAAGAACCGGAATGGGCGAGTCTTGCTAATTGCCCAGGGTTTGCGGCCATTGGACGTGTTGTATGCGTTGAGGAGCTTGGCCGTCACGGCGTAGACGGCGGCGATCGTAAGAGGCACCTTGGCATCTAACGCGGCAGTGTAGATGTCGCTTGGAATTTGGAAAGGAGGAGTGATGGATCCAGCACCCTCTGGAGGAGGCGCAATTGTGATCACCTCATTGTTAGGGAAGAGAGAAGAGAGGGTTAAAGTACGAGTGGAGAAGAACGCGGAGGCAGGACCGGTCGTCATGATGAAGAGAAGAGGAATGGGTGAGGGCGCAGTCGACCTCACAAAGCTGGGGAGAAAGGAGGGGAGAGAAGGAGGAAGGAGGAGAGGAGCTCCTTACTGCCAGCAGTCGTGGCTCTCTTCAGTGATACTCGCCCAAAGGATAGCGAGCAGATGAAAGAGGTCGGGGAATCGAGGATATTCGTGTAAACCCCGAGCCCTCTAGGAGTTCAGAGGTGTGTAATTAGCTGGAGAGAAGGATGAGCGGGAGAGCCGAAGCTTGAAATTTTCTAGAGATGAACTGGAGGCAGCGAGGCCTGGGGAAGTCGAATAGTTTTTGGCTAGGTTGAGCTTTCAAAGTTACGTCGCGGGATGACGTGGGTGTTGAAGAAGAAGAAGGCGTATGGTATGGAAGGAATGTGTAATTGCTGGCCAGAATTAGGAAAGTTTTGGAATCCGGTCAAGGTTTAGGTATCAAGACAGGTATAAATTAGGAGAGAAGAAGTTTTGTAAGCTTTGTTTCCACATTGGGGCCTCGGCACCCCCTACGAGCAATGCTCTGGCGCAAACTTGACCTCTTTTTTTTTTCCATTCGAAACTCCAATGAGGCAAAAAAAGGAAGGCGGTGAGAAGCTGTTGAGCTTTTCTCCACAGGGCTAGAGGAAGAGAGGCGGGGGATAGGGAAAGGGGGGGGGCGTGGATGGACATACCAAGTACTTGTTGAACAGGGATCTAAACTAGTACTACGTACGGGTACGGAGTAGTACAGGCTTGGTTTTACTCGACATTTGATTGGCACCAAGAACTCTCAACATGTTTTATCACTTGTTCGACTCAAAGTTGTGTGAGTTGTCACTGGCCCATAACTGAAGAGAAGAACAACCTGCACGACCAGAGGGAGGACCGCGAAATCGATACTATTAACGATAGACTCTTGAGTAGTTTTGCTGAATATCCAAGGGAAAAAGGGGGGGAAAGACGAAGGGCTAGAAAGTGCTCATACTTGTACACGTATCGGCTATTATTATCTCTTGCTCACGACAAGTGTACGGAGTAGGCTACAGAAAGCGCCTCCCCCCCCCTTTGAATCCGATAACGCCTTCCAAAATGTTCTACTCTGTATTAATATTGTGTACAAGTACTCCGTATTCTCAAGTGCTCGCATGTCTTGAGCCCACTTTCAATGGAGCATATCCCACATTTTAACCCTTTTTGGAGACACTTACCGATACATACCCTTCTTCTCTCCGTTGTGGTCAAGACTCTTCTTTCCGGCCAAACTTCAAAATACCAGATCAAAGAAGCAAATCACTCTTGGTTATCTTATACTCCGTAATGGAGCTTTCACACGGCTGTGGCTTATTTGGAGTGTGCCCGGGTGGATCAACTGTAGGACAGCGGATATTCTGTCAGGCCTCATGCCTGAATCACGATTTAGGGTTCTGACAGCGGGCGTGTCGGTATGCTGAGAGGGTGTAATACTTCCCGTATGGGATGAAACCCGATCTCTGGTGATACACAACGCCACGATGTAAACTACTCCGTGTTCGCGCGAATATTCTCCTTGGCCATTGCTCTTCGAAGCTGAGCTAATGCATCTTCTAAGAGGAGAGGAACAGTTGTATTTTGTAAATGCCTACTCCGTACGGAGTACAAGTAAGGCATCCGGACGAGAGCTATTACTGAACACGGTGTAGTACGGAGTAGTGGCCGCGAGTTGCCACCAGCCAAGGATCATCGAGCTGGGGTTTTTTTTGTTGGGGTGAGAATTTGTTTCAAGCAAATGTTGGACGTTGACAAGCACGTGGGAAAACACGGCGGCCATGTGACTAGTTCGGCTGCGCCATCTCTTCTTCAAATTAGAATATTCGCGTATGAAACATTGCAACTAATAAGATATCGAGACAATGAAAACAAGTCAAGGTTTGGGCATGTGTCAACCGAGTCGTGCGTGCGATGACAGCATGGGCTCTCGGATGCCTTTCTTCATTCTGCCCATGTTCTTTTCTGCCATTGTTGGTTGGGGGTGGGTGGAGCCGCTGGTCCCTCTCTACGGAGTATTTTTTACGGTGACATTTCTCAACAAAATCTTGGGATTTCTACTGGCTGGCCCTTCTCCAAGATGACTGGCTACGCAGTACTCCGTATTACCAAGATTACCAAGACAGTCTACGCGGGCCAGCGGCTCCTGACCGGGTGGGACGCAACCCCCTTGCCCCTTTCCCTTGATCTCGCGTCGATGCACAACTTTCGCCAAAGAGGGCAAACTCGTAATATTACAGTATGGCGTCTTTTACGGAGCACCATTGACACACTTGTACCCGTATGGAATTCTGCTACCGACGCTATTGTTATCGCGTGCTTCTCAAGATGTTGATCGCAGAGCCTTTATCGCAAACCTCATTGGGCAAATAAGACTATCAAGGTTTATCCCGAGTACTACCTTAGTACAGCAACACCTGATCAAGCCTTGAAACCTGCTCAAGAAACGCAAGGTGAAATCAGTGAGGGTATTGTGCATCTTCCTTTTGCTCGTGCAATGCATCTTTGTGGAAAGCCCAACACTAATCCTCATTTGGCTATGGCAATTCCTGATTATCATCTATTACTCCGTATTAAATAAACAAGTTTACACATTTGCACATCTAAACAAGGCCTGCATACCTACTCCGTAATAAAATGACTGAAAGCTGAATATCCGTAGAGTAAAAAGCCACCGTCCACCACCATCGACGGAAGAGGTGCTCGCAACCCATCGGGAATAATTAGGCTCGCCACGACACTTGGGCACCCGCGTTCCAGTGTTTGCCAAATAAATATGAAGCTGGGGAGAGAACTGCCGCTCCGGTTTTGGCGATGGGGAGAGACAAAGCAAGCGTTGCGCATTTGCTTTCTCGCAAGAGATCTGTCCTGTACTTACGAAGTATAATCAAAGTGTCTGTCTGGCTGACATAATATAATACTCTGGACTCAGCTTGAGAAGGAAGGTAGAATCGACACGGCGGTGAGAAGTGTTCTAGATCAATTCTTTGTACTCCGTACAAGTCACTTTTTCATCTTTGCTTTTCGGGACCTCGATTTGGGAAGGAACCTTATCAGATAAGCTTTTTTATTATTCTGCTCACCTTCTTTCTTTTCTCTTTCCAACATTCTTCTCTGTCATCACCAACGCCAGCGGCTGACTACCTGTACACCTTAGCACACGCTTCCCAACACTACATAGACGAACTCGTCTCTTGAAAGGATTCCCCCCCTATCTACTGAGTATAATTTTCTTCTCTTTTTCAATCTTTCGTGCATTTGCCAGCTTGTACGGAGTATAACCGAATGCTCGTATGAGGCCAGCTTCGCCAAATATTATGATCCGATTGGACAGTAGCACGTCACATCGCCTCTTGTGCAGAACTCTCGAAAAGGCAGAACGCTATAATAACCAGAACTCGCATTATTCACGTGCAATAGTATACGTAGTACCCACCCCCGCATCGTTCTCCAGCCTCTAATCTCCACCACCTACTTTGACTTTGCTCTTCGCGCTTCTTAATTTTGCCAAAGAAATGGGCCAAAAAAATCACCCAAAGGCAACGGGAATCGCCTACTCTGCTGATTTTCGGTCATGCGCGGGCCTATTTGGCTCGCACACTGCTTGCACCGACATCTACTGATCAGATGAGAGTAATCTCTCTCGTGGGCGTCATGGGGTGGCAGTTTGCTAGAGGTATCCACATGAAGACACTAATAACTTTTGCTTACGGTAGACTTTGCCGAGGCAGCTTCATCGCACAATGCTCTCAGCTTCGTTGCAAGGATGGGGGAGCTCTAGATCGGATCTTCGACTTATCCAACCAACCTCTTTCCTGAAAGTTTCCAGAAACAAGTACGTACGGCTCAACAATATCAATATACCGCACTCTTTCTCGTTTCCGTCGTTTCTCCTGTAACAAAACCAGGTTGTGCTACTGTGAAGTTGCTCCTGTCGCAGAGTGTCCACGGCAACCGGTCTACCATCCTTGGCAGCAAAGTTCATTCCTCGCAGCATAAATGGCCGAAAGGCGCGAACACCCGCTTCTTGCATCACTCCCCAACGAGCCGGAAGTCGAACTTTGGACACCATCGCAATGGTCCGTCTTCTACTCTCTTCTAGATGCGGCTCTGCCCTCTTTTATTACGCATGCATCAGATAAGATCGCTCAACATATCCGCATTGCCGACGGTGAATATGTTCGAGCGCGAGCCTCCCTTCCCAGTCAATTGATCGCCTCCGTTTCCGAAGAGGACCTCTTGGCTTTCCTGGCCGACCGCCCATCTCTAAATCCTGCCTTTCGAGCCAGTGCCCGTCGCATGATATCTTCGTCTCCGCCCAGCGAGCAGAAGAAGTTGGCGGGCGTGTTGCGTCTCCTACGGTAGGTCCATCATAAGAGACGTTTCTGGCCGTGTTCCCTGCTAACAGCATTGTCCCTGTCCCCAAGTGGCCATGCTGGCACTTTTATGCTCACGGGTCACTGCGCCCCTTTTGAGCAACTACCTGCCGTCACGCGCTCTGAAATCATCGCAGCATGGCAGAAATCCCGACTCTTTTCTTTCCGTACACTGGCAAAAACCGTCTCAAGTGTAGCAAAGCTATCCTATTCACAAACAAACGCCACCTTCTTCCGTATGATTGATTACAAGGATGAGCCTCCCGATCTAGTCCGTGGTACCGGCTTTGACTTCAAATTTCTGCAGTTTCCCTCCGCAAAAGAGGCCGTTACACTTGAATACGACGTAGTAATTGTTGGATCTGGCCCAGGCGGCTCCGTGTGTGCCAAGACTCTCGCCGAAGCAGGTCACAAGGTTCTTGTTGTTGACAAGTCATATTACTTCCCTCCTTCTCAACTTCCCATGCCCCAGACCGCAGCTTTCTACCACCTGTTCGAAAACCGCGGGTCGCTGCCTGCCGATGACTTCGGAATCATAGCACTGGGAGGAAGCTGCTGGGGCGGAGGCGGTGCCATTAACTGGAGCGTCTGTCTCGAGACACAGGACTATGTGCGGGAGGAATGGGCAAACAAAGACGGACTTCAATTTTTTACCACGTCCAAGTTTCAGCATTGCATGGACAAGGTGTGCCGCACCATGGGAGTTTCCGCTGAAAATATCCGTCATAACCACGCCAACCAAGTCCTTCTCGACGGCGCAACCAAGTTAGGTTGGCGAAATGGCACAACGCCGATTAACAGCAACGGGGATGATCACTACTGCGGCCTGTGCCATTTGGGATGTGGCTCTAACCAGAAGAGGGGAACTTTGGTCTCCTATCTTCCTGCCGCGGCCAGGGCGGGCGCCCAATTCCTCGAAGGTTTCCAGGTCGACCGGGTGCTCTTTGAGAATAAGGAAGGGAAGAAGAGGGCCACGGGGATTACCGGAACGTGGACATCGAGGAACGCAGCTGGCCAGGTCGGCCGGGATCCACTGGCCACCCGGAAAGTGGTGGTAACAGCCAAAAAGGTGATTGTTTCGGGAGGGTCCATCTCGAGTCCTGTTCTATTGGCAAGGAGCGGAGTCCGTGTAAGTGACGCACGATCCTTATCCCGCCGACCTGACTAACCTTGGCCATCTCCTGAAGCATCCCCAACTGGGCAAGAATCTCCATCTCCATCCATGTGGTCTTGTGGCAGGTTATTTCGACGAGCGCACCAATCCTTGGGAAGGTAAGTTTTGTTGAAATTGCGCCGTATCTCTTGGCCGTACTGGTACTAACCATGAGGGTACCACCCAGGCGGAATAATCACCAGCTACTGTTCCGAGTTTGAGAATCTCGACGGCCAGGGCCATGGTGTAAAGATTGAGCCTTGTTGCATGGTGGTACGTGCTAAAGCTCTTCAGCGTTACACACCCTTACCCAGGCCCGATCCCCTAACATGATGTTTTCAAACTTTCAGCCCTACACATATCTCACGAACACGGCAACCAAAAACGGCTTTGAGACCAAACTCGCGGCCCTCAAATACCCCTATGCCGCAATGTACATCTCTCTCACCCGAGACCGTGACTCGGGCCGCATCTACCCGGACCCTGAGACGGGCCGACCCCGCATGGACTACACAACGTCCAAATTCGACGGCGCCCACATGCTCCAAGGCATGATTGGAACAGCCCGCATCCTCCGCGCCGCCAACGCGGCCGAAATCAAGCCCATGGTCCCCATCGAGCCCTACCGCCGCGACCCCCGGCGCTCGCCCGCGGAGGACGATGCGGTTTTCGAGGCCTGGATCAAGACCCTCAGCAAGGCGGACATCCTGGGCACCGGCACACCCCGTGCTTCAGCCCACCAGATGGGCACGTGCCGCATGAGCAGCCGCAAACACGAGGGCGTCGTGAATCCACGAGGCCAGGTTTGGGACCACGATAACCTCTTTGTTGTGGATGCGAGCGTCCTGCCGAGCGCGAGTGGTGTCAACCCGATGCTTACTACTATGGCCATTGCTGAGTGGATCGCAGATGGAGTAAAGAAGGATATGCATAAAGAAAAGCACTAATACGGAATTCATTTTGCAACTTGTAAATTTGTTTCAATTGTATTGATGCGCTCGCGGGCAATCTTCTCAGATGGATATTGATTGAAATAACTAATATATGTGTATCTTTGACCAGTACAACTGGCTTCCTCGAGACAGCCACCAGGGCCGAGATGCTAACCAAGGTTTCAAATGCTATCCCCGCCATTCTGCGCCGGCTATAAATCAAGACAAAAAAAAATACTTTCTAAGTTAACTCCCAATTATTCCTGCATACCGTACCACAGGGCACGAATTGGTCGATTCCAATACACCAGGTTGCTGTACAAAGGCAAGGCTGCGGGGGCTATAGGAGACATTCCTTGGCACAGCCAACCCGAACCACAACCAGCTCCCTTCAGCTAACTACCCTGTGGTTGGTTCTGTCCCATTCTCAACCTGTAGAATATGAACAAGGTATGCAGGGCAACGTATTGGCTGGTCGCTAAACAGCAGTCGTCCGTAGGACGACGTAGTTTAGCAAAGCTGTGCTACGCAACCAGGCGTAGAGATGAGGAATTGCCATTTGGAGCATATACCCCTGCCCAGTGAACAACCAGCGTACCAGGGCTATCGCGTTGGCTAGAGATAAAAGATAGAGACGGGCTGCACGGCAAGCCCATCTCTAGCATCCATGCCCGGGTTTGCGGAGGGTTTAACCCAAAATCAACTTGCAACAAATCAAGACTTTGCTGAATTTCTCAAAACAAGAGGGAAAAGCGCCAGCGAGGTTTTCCTTCTCGGTTGATTTCAAAATCCAGCAAGAAGTGGACGGAATGGAAGGAAATCCAGTTTCCCAAGAGGTTTGAGGGTGTCAGTCCCATGGTGAAAATCAGGCCATCGAACGACCTTCTCAATTATTCCTCAACGTTCGGTTCCGTTAGACAGGTATATTGTTTCCCGCTGGCATCAAGCCGCGAGAGGCAGTGGTGTTACCAACTATACCAGTGTCATGGGTCGTGTAATTATTCGTGATCATCGTGTAAGCCGTGGATACGAGTTAATTCGACCCAATCAAACCAAACCGTCGTAACCATTAGTCGTTCCAATATGCGTCAAGATTCGAGACCGGATGATGCAAACCAGCGTGGGATCAGTTGCCACGTATTAGGGAATCCAAACCAGTGGGTATCATCGCTCCAGAAAGAACAAAAAGAAAACCGAAACCGAGAAAAAGACAAAAAAAAAAATCCGCACGTCATCCTTGGAGACACTAGAGAAAGAAGGGAAGGGAAAGACTTTGAAGAATGGAAACGCAGCCGGCTAGCGGTTTGCCGACTGGGGTTCTGTCTCGGCCACTGGCCGAGCATTCGCAGGGTGTTGGGCGCATTGCTGCAATTCCTCTTGAGACTGTAAAGTAAACAAAAAAGAAGAAAGGAAAGGAAAAGTATAAGAGGGGTGCTTTTTTTTCGGGACATGGGTGAAGAAAAGCCGACAGTATCAGAACTGTGCAGAGGCTTCGGAGAAGAAGCCAATCGTATCGCGGCTCTCGGGTTTGCCCGCGAGTGCCCACCACTGGAGTCAGAGGAGATTTGAATTTGGCACGTTCTCCCTTGAGGCTGATGGAAAGACGGCGCATCTATCGATCGTTCTGGATTTTGTGGAAGAAAAAAAAGAAGCCATAGAGCCTGCTCAGAGCTAACGAAATTCCGCGCGCTGAACAGTCGAAGAAGTAGACCAAAGAACCCAGGAGAGCCAAAGACGTTGAAAGGGGTTTTCGAGAAAGGAGCATGCCCAGGCTGCTTCGAAACAAGTGGGACAAGCTGGCAACTCCCCCTCCCATAGCTAATTCTTCCGTAACGCCGTTGGTGTAAGTGAAATCTTTTCTCCGTCCGTTGAGCAGCCAGAATGGTTTAAAATGTAAACGTTGGAACTGGCCGGAAATCCGGACCTGGGTTTCTTTCTTTTTGCTGGACTCCTTTTTTTACCTCCTTTATGTTGACTCTAGTTCGCGTAACCTGTATTGCGAAAAAAAACATTAAACGGGTTATGACGACGCCGTGGTTACCACGGGGTAAGTGTCTCCAGAAGTGGGCGCTGGTTGTCAGATGGTTGTCGCATAATCTTGACATCGGTCCCAGAAACCGAAACCTCCGTAGCCGCCACTCATTCCGCATTGCGATGGCGCAAGAAGACTCGGTAACGGCATAGTTGTAATTGGAGATGCCACCTGAGCTGCGGTATAGTATAGGCCGGCGGAGGAGAAGGGCGGGCTGAAAAGTGGAGAGGGAGAGGGTATGGACATGTCAGAGAGACCCATCGTCGCCCAGACTGACATGATGGATGCGTCAGAGGTGGCCGTTGTCACACCGGGACTCGATGACAATACCCTCCAGGGCTCCACGGCGGGAAGGCATGTCGGTGTAGGCTGCGACCAGATAGATCCTGCTGGTGAGCTTGGGAGCAGGGGCGGCTGGCGCACAACATCGAGTACTCGGGGTGGCGGAGGGAGGAGAGGCTTCATCAACCCCATGATGTTGTTCTTCACTTCCTCACTCTTGCCACAGAGGAGCTCACCAGCACCATCTTCTTCTAGACCCTCGAGGGCTGAGACGTGTGTGCGAAACACAAACTTATTGATAGCCTGTACGAAATCTTCGTGGAGCTTCTCACATTGCTTTTCCTTCTCAGACCAGTCATAGATGTTGGCCTTTGCGTCAACGCAGTGAATGTCTTTGTGATACTCGACAAGAGCGTCAATAGTGTCAGGCGTCAGTTTGAATGCAACCTCGTTCCGTAGCACCATATCTACATGCACAATGTATGCCTCGATATGTATGATTTGGTAGTTGAAGGCTTCTGCCAGAGGGTTGGATTCGTCTTTTCGCAGTTCCGAATCGGGCGCTTTTGTTAACATGACCGAGGCGAGTGTCCATATCGCATTCGAAGAGGAAAGGGTCTCTGTCAAGCACCTCTGATGTTGCGGCACACTATTGAGCGGTCTCTTTACCCGGTTGATGCGCTTGAGAGTCTGTGTTAACCATGGTTCGACCTTGGATCCCAAAACAACATTCACCAAAGAAGCCCTAGGCGCAAAGGCAGCCGCCGAGGCGGGGAGAAGTTGAGGTGGCATGGCGAGAACTGTGAGAATCGACCGAAAAAGGACGGGACAAGAGAGGAACTAGAGTAGCGAATCGGACACACAAAGAGTTTAGGTCGGGTGGTGGGATGTGTCCGGGGCGAATCGGATGGGTGAGCGCTGGAAGCCGGGTTGTGGGCAAGATGGTATAAGGCGGGAGCGAGGGAAGCGAGGAAGGAGAGGGAATATAAGAATGCGAATAATAAAAGGACGGTGCTAGGCGTTTCTTGCACAAAACAAGATATTAGATTCTGACGCGCCTGCTGCCGTGAATAGAAGAGAATGAAGGACGAGGAGCTCGTGCGGAGCAAGAGAAGAGGAGGGCGAGAACGGAAGAGGGGAGCAGAAGCATTGTATATAGAAGTCAGGCAATGGGAGGGGGGGCAACGGAGCAGAAATAGGCGTGGGTGAGCGCCCAGCGCAAGACCAGGGAAGGGTGGGGAGTGCAATAGAGGGTGTGAGTGTCTGTCCACGCAGTATTACAGTGGATGGATTTAGTGGACATAGCGGGCGTGGCAGGCATGGGGGGTGGGCGTGTGAACAAAGGAGGAACTACGGAGTACTCCCTAGAGTTGCCCTGTTAAGCTAGGAAATGTGGCGGAAGGAGCCCAAGAGCTGCGCTGGATGAAGAATGGAAGAGAGGGGGAAGGAGAGAAGGAGACAGGGGGGGCGTGCACTAACGACTGGAACAGCAGCCCACTTTCGAGGTGCATGCATATATTAGACCACCGGCCTCCGTGTTTACAGGAAGGCGCAGGCTGCAGTGGATGGAAGGTGCATATGGCCGGGTTCCAGTCAATGGCGAGTACTCCGTACGAAGTACCTTCTGTACCTGCTTTGGATATTGCCCACATTTTCATGCCAGATGCGTGGTGTGGTGGGAATACTTCGTAATGAGAGCAAAGTTGAATGTCAATGTCGCCGCGCGTTATTTACACACCCTCCGCCATCGCTCTCCCATCCTCGTTTTCTTTCCAACTTGCTTGCCGTGGCACGCATTTTCTCGTCGTTTTATCGCTCCACTATCTGATGACGAATTCAAAGCAATCAAGGGCCTCTTGCCTCCAGCCCGGAGAATACTCGTTTGGTACGACAAATGAGCCTACGGTCGGGGGATAGGAGGGCGTATACAAGTATTTACACATCAAGAAAAGTGGCTAAAAATAGGGATGTCGTACCCTTGGCCTAAGCGAAAATATACTCCGTACTCAGTAAGTCGACGGTTGCCAATGTGGTTGCCTGTCAGATTATCTTTCTTTGGGTTCGCATTATTGGAGTGACGAAAACTGCTTAACGGGATGCTTGCCAGAAGCGTAAACGTAAACCACCTCAGGCAAATATTTGCCCTTACTGTTGTCCATACTCCGTACAAGAAATGAAAACAAGCCAGTTCAATAATCATTTCCACATCCTCCAACCAAACAGGTCCTTCTAACTTTTACTGTGCAGGCCTCCAAAGTACGGTTTAGCTCTCCGAAACCATTCCAGATCAAGCTTGCCCGATGCATGATGTTTTATTGGACCCTGCGTTGGTAAAGAAGCTGAATTACCCCTAGTCACCCTTTTGTTCCAATGGCTCGGGTCTCTCCAGATGCAGACCTAAGACGAGAAGAAGCAAGTCGCGAAAAAAATACCTCTGCATCCAGAGGTCTCATAATAGCATGGCTTGGGAAGAGAGGGACAGTCTGGCAGCAAGAGAAAAAGAGAAGATGGCTGTGCTAGTTGACGTTCCATAACGGGGACTTGTCTAGGTTAAACTGCGGGTCAAAAACGAAAACAAAAAAAAAAAAAAAAAAAAACTCAGTGAAGCTGAAAGCTGCATCCCTGCGCCACCAGGAAACAGGGGCATGCTCGCCGTGGTTGACCCCGCGCCAGATACCAGGCACACAGACTGGTGGTCTGTTCTGAAATGGACAGTGCTCCGCATTGCAATCCGTCTCTTGTTGCGTGCTAGAATATACCTGGTAGTACTCCGTAGTAGTGGAAGTTACTACTACTCCGTATACGATTGGCTTTGACAGAAAGCACAGCTACTCCAAGGCTCGGTTGGTGTTTTGCGATGCTGCGGGATCGCCGAGCCAAGCCTTTACTGTACCTTGTGCCTGGAGCCGCGACAAGAACCGCCAATTCACTAGCCCAGCCCGCTATAGCCCGCTCTGGGGCCCGCTGTACCGGCCAAAAAGAAAAAGTACGGAATAGCGAGTTTTCTTTGTCCCTTGCGCAGAACTCATTCCGAGACCTGCGAACAGCGTATTACTGCGAGGCCGCCAACATTTCCACCAAGCTGATCTGTTAGTCTTTGCATCATGGATGAATGAAATTTTCCGTGTTTCGAGCTCTCGGCCTCATTGTCACCTCGCTCGTTTCTTGACCGTAGCCGCCCAGTCTTGCTTTTGATGCACGGCTCACAGCGGCTCATGCGACCAGATTATCCTCCTAGCCGTGGCGAATCTTCGGTGCATTCAAGGCCGGAGCACCACCCACCTCCCCCTTCAAAGACTCTCTTCTAGGGTAGGTTCCAAGGAAACAGGTACCTAGGGAGTCTTGAAAGTAGTACGAAAACATTCCTTTTCCACGGAACTGTGAATACTCGGGACTGCGCTTCGGCTTATTTTCTACATCTTCTCAGCTTCCGCCATGTCATGTGTCGCGGGGCCAATTGACCCGGGTGTCTACGGAGTACACACTCTTCAAGTTGTCTTTCGAAGTTCAGTTGACTCAAACTGAGCGATAAATGTCGACCGCGTCTGTCTCGGGTCAAATCCTTTCCGTACTTGGAGTCTGCCTCGGCCCGCCACCGTGAAGTCTAGTGATTTCTTAGTGTTCACTTTGGCCCAAAGGTTTTTGACATAATACGGAGTATTGTTTGCTCTTCGCATATGGAGTAGTTTTCCCCTCATTTTCATCCATGTCTTCTCCGCTTCACTAAGCCCAAGAAAGAAAGGAGGTAAGAGGAAGGAAAAGCTAATAGTCATTAGAAAGGTAGACGTTTTGGGTACCAATGGGCGGATTGATTGGCCGACGAAACGAAGACTAGGCATGTTTTCGAAACTTCCTGCATGCTTCATTTTAACGGCCCCTCCAAGTCCCAAACGCCGCTTACTAGGATAAGGCCAGTCCCAAAAATGAGGATAATATGAGGCATCAGATTTGTCCCTTGCTTGCTGAGCAAGATTTTCTCAAAAAAGTAAACTACAGCTGGGGAGTAGAGCCACAAGTTCAGACCTACAGACATTTATTGGGGGGACGAGACATACGAGAACTATCAAGGAAGAAGGGTCTTGGTCGAAGGTCTTACCTCTGAGTCACCATTCGCCAGAGGGGAAGAGGACGATGTAATTATTTCCCTGCATCTTGAGATTTCGCATATCATGATATACTCGCTAGAATGCGTATCGTTATTTTGTCTGTCGATTTTCGCCCTTTATGGGCAGGTTTCAGCGGAGGGGAACCCGAGCTGGCACTTTCAGCAATTGGGTAAGGCGCATCGGGCATGGGAAGTCCTGCATGTTGGATGTTGGCCCAAGCGGGCGATGACTTGCATTCCCGTATGCAGTGCTGGCAACATCCATTGCTCGACAGATTCGTTGATTTTGTTGTGACTCACTGCAACAGTCCCTCATCTTTCTGCGTGCTAAAAGCTCACTCAGGAACAAAGCATCTAGTTCGAATTTCATCCTTCTCCTTGGCTTATCTCTGTGTTGCTGTGGTAGAATCTTTCGCGCGGGCTTATGGGATGCCCAGCGAATGCCCACACTCAGCTCGAGGGACGGGTCTCCAAATGTAACGAGGGACGAGGTAAATGAGATGTGAAAACTGACTGTTGCTAGTTATTAGTGTCTGCAACACCATGTTACGGGTATAGTATACGTACCTGCTACGGACAGGATTTTCCCGAGAGCGCACTAACGAAGATTAGGTCATGAGATCGGAAAATGGAAGCCTTTCATCACGATACCGAATGATCATTATGAGCACACCTTCTGCAGTTTTGGATTCTCATTAGCATAGTCTCGTCGCAAAGCCTTTAAAATTGATTTAATACAAAAAACTGTACCTCGTGGTGGTTTCCCGAAATGACTGTGAAAGCAATTTAGTTTACTTCTCTTGTCCGGAGTACGGAGTAGTAATATCATAACACAGCGAGATATTGAACAAAAGAGGGATTGTTGGTTGGGGGGGGGGGGGGGACGAGGAGGAAGCTAATGGGCAGTTTAACCAAGAAAAGTGCAGAATCAAGCGCTGATTGGCTCTTGCCCGCTGAGCCGGACTCAACACTAAGTGGACCCCACCTTGGTGAATCGATTGTTCTGGAAGCTGATTGGAGGAACTGACTTCCCTGGTTGGTGTGCAACCAGCGAATCAGACTTGAAAAGGCCATACTCATATCACTGGGAAGGAAGGAGAGGAAGGGGGGGTTACGGAGTAGAGGAGAGGACTTTTTGATGGTCAGAATGACTGAATTGGCACTTCACTCAGTCCCTGGGATGGTTTCCCCCCTGCCATAAAGCCACGGGTACACTTTGTACGGAGTATTAATACTGGCTTTGTGATATTGGTACTCCGTAGTTGATACCCCCCCCTTCGCCTGTTTCTCCCCATTCAGAAAGTGTAAAGGTTGGCGAAGATAATGAAAGAAAATGAGATGCGAGAGTACGGAGTAGTATCAGCTGATCTGGTTTCATGCTCTACGGAGTATTTGGTTTCCCGGTTCAGGGATCAATATTTCCGAATTGGATTACCAGAAACAGGTACGAAGTTGAGGTGTATTGCCCGTTTGAGAAAGTGCCCTGGATATGGACTATTTTGTAACGGCAATACTCCGTACTGTCTATATACTCGATTATACACTAGAATGTAGGCATGTCGACATATTCTTGTCTTCTGAGCTATTCTTCCATACAAGTCTGCACCTTCCACGAACCTAGGCTGGTATGCCTCCTTCAACGACTATTTTCATTGTCTTGCATCTATACGTATAGTAATGACATCAAGAATCGTTCACACACATTGACTTGTCGCCGCGTGCCTGTGGCTGGCTGGACGATAAGAGCTAAGAGAAGCTGAGAAGACAACTTATAGACCAAATGTCTTTGCGAAGGGAAAAAGGAGGTGGGTGGCAAATTTAGAGGAAATACTCCGTGGATACGCGGCAACTGAGGGCAATAGTGCATACTTGATAGGATATTGGCAGCGGGAGACATTAGACGCGTCATGTGAATGGTATCGGACGCGTCGGTTCGAATGCGTCAATGCTGCCGTTGCATATCGGGTGTTGGACGGGACAGGTGCATTGAGCAAATGACGACTCTATTGGTGTGGGAAGTGCAGAGGGTGGCTCAGCTAATTTTGCAGCGACCTTCAAGGGGGTGGGGGTGGAGGAGCAATACTATCCCCAAAAGTCAATGATCAGTGTACCGGTAATACGACCTATCTCGCTTGTCGATGCCTTTTGACCTTATCAAAAATTCTCGTTCAATCGTTGTCGTCCATGAGAGTGCTGGTAGATTTGCAGGAGGGTGATCAACAATGCTCACAATTAGCGAGATGATAATTATTTCGTGACAAGTCTGTTACAGAGTTTGGAGTTGACAAGATAATGGGACGTTACGAAGCGTTCTCCAAACGGTAGAACAGTCTCACGCGAGAAAAGGAAGGGCGAGGTTTCGCCTGTATTCCTGTGACCCGGTCTACAACGGTCGTGATTCGGCGTTTCCCATTTAGTGTCGAGCGGTTCTTGGATATGGGACCTCTACGAGCCGGCAATGGTAATAACCTTTTTCCGGAACCCCCCCCCCCCCCCCCATCATTCTCATTAGACATGTAGGGGAAAGGGGGACAATAGGGGTGCAGTTCAATCGAGAGGATGAGAACAACTCTCGACTTTTTGGTTTCAAACCTTTTAAAGCCGAGTAGAAACTATTATGCTTAATGCTAAGCCCTGCCTTGACCATCCTTTGAGAAGTGGCGCTTCGGCGTTACCATTCACTGTTCCAAGTGGAGGCCACGGCTCAAACCCAGGCGTCTCCCGACAGTTCGGTCGTCGACTTATTACTCTAGTCGAGAAGATTGATTAGAGTTTTCCACTTTCAGGGGGGTGGCGGGATTTACTCCGTAGTGCGTTGGTGATTAATCAATCCAGTGGATATTGGAAGGTTCAAGGAATGCCTTCTTGATATTCGAAAAGAATGCTCTCAAACCTGTCCCGAGAGTGGCGATTTGTGCTGTGAGAGGCTGGTTTGCTGGCCAGAGAACCTTTGAAAATGCGGCCAGTGGTTACGTGTACCTGATATGGCATTGTCCATACACCCCTCTTGACTACCGAAATCAAGGCAATATCCAATTACCTCCGAACGAATTACACCTGAGTTCAGGAGACGGAGCATTATGCCGGCGCGCTCTACCTAAACTACATGATGGAAGTTTGGGCGTAAATGGGCATGTGGACAAGAATAGAATACTACAGAGTAGTACATGTTCGAGTCCTTGCCTTGTATCCTTACTTGTACGGAGTAAACTAGACGGAGTACAACTAGATGGGGAAGAGTAGGGGTGTGTACGGAGTACTCCGTACAAGTAGAACAATTGTCAGTGTGGCTGGGGCTTGACCACTGTGGGGTAAAGAGGGCAAGAGGGTAGACGGAGACGCCGTAAAAGCAACCAGTCTCTACGTAATAATTAAGCAACGGTGTAGTCACATGACCGTACACTAGGAGGTTGACAAGCGGGTGATCGACAGCCAGACTTTTCTCGAGGCGGCCAGGGTTAGGTGGAGCGCAATAGCGCACTAGCCACACTCCGTATGCCAGCGATATGCAGGCTGGAGGCAGCCAGTCCTCCTCCTAGACTTGGATGATTTACGGAGAAAATGTTCGAGAGAGCGGCGAAATGAATTTTGACAAAAGCGAAAAGAGAGTTCCAAACTCCGAAATATTACCAGGAAACATCTAACCATATCAATCAGTAGCTACCTCGGTGTTCAAGAAAGACCCAAAACTACGGAGTAAAATCATTACCAAAACGAGAGTGGGCGGGACAGAGACAGAGACAGAGACAGAGAGGCGTGTACTCCGTATACGATGGAAAGAGGCAGTGATACCAAAGAAGAGATCATTCTGATATTGCCAACCAATATAAACCTTACGAAGGCCTATATCCGAGCCCAAATATGACTTTTTTGAAGGGAAAACCCGTAGCACTCTTGGATCACGTATCCCGGCGAAAAAGTCTACGGGGTGGGCCTCGACGCCCACTCACCCCCCTCGTGATCACGAAGCCTGTGGTCCCAAATGACAAAGTGTCCCCGAGATTTTGTGTCATGTGGTACGAAGTAGAAGAGCCAGATTTCTTGGACAAGCCGACCTTCCTCCGTAGTCTACTGGCCTATCGGGTTCGTCGCCATTCTCGGCTTCTCTTTCACTTTACTCTCTGACGTGGCGTAACACAAGGCGTGTGGCGCACACCCAGAGATCTTCTCCTAAAAGCTTTGGCGGAGGGACGAGAAATGCTGGTATGGTCTAAAAAAAGAATCGACATAGTGGCATTGGAGGCCTGGAGCTAAAGTGTGAAGGGGCCAGTTTCTTGACGGAGTGCCTTGCTCTCGGATTTCGCCGCTCGCGTGGATGCGCAACGGTGCTGGTTCGAACTCCCTGGCCAAAGTGAGCATTTTGCATTTCGTCATAAATTTCCGTTGTTTTGGGCTCGATGTTCTAGCCCCCAACTCAACCTCAGCCCTTGTCTTGGTATCGGTTCTAGCACCCAAAGCTCGACTTTTGGTGTGGGGTTAGCGGTCTGTCCAAGTGCTGGGAACAGGGGTTCTGCAGGTTCTGCAGCACAGCCCCAATTCCACAGAATCATACTTGTACTCCCTATTTCCAGCGCTTCGGAGGACAGTGGTAGTGCATCGGTGATGCACACTTCATCCGCCTCGAGGTCCGCCTCGGCAGGGACAGGGGCTAAATGTCTGCAAAGTCACCATCAAAAGACTATTATCGTCATCTTCGTCGGTACGACAAGGTGAGGACCCAGCTTTAGCTTAATTGGGAGTAATGTCCGTTTGGTTGAGAGCATGGCCATGGATCATTTGAACACCTGCATACTGTGTGACTGTGTACGAAGGGGGCCTTGTTGATACCATAACGGCCATGTTGCCCGAGCAGCAGCATGCTGTGTACTTGATGTCACAGGTCACGAGCACTTGCTGTGCGGACGTCGGCTCGCCGTTACAAAGTTACGGCCCGAAGAGGAGGCAGAAGGGGATAACAGTTTGGATTGGAGCTTCCATGGATCCTCCTGCCCTTTGATAAATTTGCTTCACGTCAAGGCAAGTCCCCTGGTTGTCGTGTTGCTTGGGCTGCTGGGACAGTCTCCGGAAACTCGCAGATTCGCACTCAACCAGCTGGGCTACGCACAGCACATCTTACAAATGGTGGAATCATAAAGAACCAAAAGATGCTATACAGTTAACAACTATCAGACAAAGAGTACCATTACAAAACTGAAAAAGATGTGTTAACGGGACAAGCCGACCCGCCAGCTCGGCACACCCTGCTGACACCTCTACACCAGCTGTTAGCGTCTGTTGCTCCGTACTGTCCTAATTCGTCATCGAAACGAGGAGAAAAGGCGAAAGAAACCATACAAAAAGGAAGAAATAAGGAAAAGGGAAAACGAGAGATGAATTCTCGAAGCTAATGAATCCATTCATTAAACCATGGGTTACTTCTGCTCTTGTTAATCTTTTTTTTTTTCAAATGCAAAGCGTATACTCTGTACGGAGTATGTACTTCGTATTCGACATGTAATCTTGTTCAGACAAGGCTATGGGGTCGCCGTAATGTGGGTCAGACCAGCTCAATAATAGTTCATGATGATTCGCCGTTGGCCAAGGCTACCTCACTTCCAACCAGAGTGCACGGAAGCATGACGAGATAAGCTTCATTGCAATACTGGCCTCACCCTTCAGTATCTTACTGCCAACACATCTTATTATCAGAAGTACCCAATCAATTCAATCTTACACCGTCAATTTAGATTAGCCGCCGTGCAGCTCGATCATTTCCCCTTAGACTGGAGATGCACACTTCCCCACCCTAACTCATAGCTCGACGGGTAGCTGCACATCGGTCGAATTCTAAGTATAGGACCTATCTAACGCCCGAGAGAAACGGCCTCATCGGCCACTCGCCAAAGCTTCTTGGACCATGGCGCCGCACGCGCCTTCAATAAACGACAACCCGCTGTGTCGCAGACTTCCTGGCCGTGGACCGGCCATACCGATTGCCCTGCATGAGGCCGCTCTAGATTCGCCCACGTTCCGCGCGAGTGCAGTCCATTTCGCCGATCAGGTTGATCATATCGAAAGATGGCTCGACAACTACTCGAAAGCCACCTCCCGTTTAGTCCACGATATCCTCACCGTCGAAGACTCCATCAACGCCTATCTCGCCAAGCTCGTTCCCTCCCCTACTCTCGCAGACTCGATCATCGACCAAGATTATACATTAGTTGCACTCAGGCGTGCTGGAGATGCTTCACGCGACTGGCTGATGCAGATACTGAGTGCCGTGAAGAAAACCGACATGGTTACGGCTGACCCCATTCGGTCCTTCATTGCCGGTGACCTGCGCAATTTCAAGGAGGCGAGGCGGACGCTGGATGCCACCCAGAAGACTTTCGATGCGACACTCGCCCGCTATGTTGGCCAGTCCAAATCCAAAGAACCATCAGCCCTCCGCGAAGATGCCTTTGCCGTTTACGAGACCCGCAGGGCCTATCTCCGCGCCTCGATGGACTTCTGTCAACTGGCGCCACAGCTTCGCTTCACACTCGACAAGCTTTTGGTGCGTGCCAGTTCAGATTTGTGGAGGACGGTTAAAAGTTCTCGCGAGGCACCTCCTAGCCATGCTAAATACGGCTTTGAAATCGAACGAATCCGGGCGTGGTCTAAAGAGATGGAGGCTTCGGAGCCTGCATTCCGGCGTGAGCTGCAGGCAGCCCGTCGTGATGTTGGCGAAGGAGCCGCCCAATCCCTCCGTCCATCTAAGAATCTTGATGCCTATAGCGCCTTTACTGTGCCCTTCCTAGGCAGTCGAGGCCCCGTCACCATCCCCTCGCCCGAGGCGGGTGGAGGCGCTGGTGTTGTTGCCGTCGTCTCCGAGAAGCAAGGCTGGCTCTTTGTCAAAACTCTCAACGGAAAACCTGTTCGCACCCACTGGATTCGCCGCTGGTTTTACTGCCGCGATGGAATCTTTGGTTGGCTCGTGCAAGGTTCTCAGGGTGTCCTGCAGGGCGAGGAGATTGGCGTGTTGCTCTGCAACGCGAAGCCGGCAGTCTCCGAAGAGAGAAGGTTCTGTTTTGAGGTGAAGACGAAAAATCAGTCGTTGATTCTTCAATCAGAAACCCAGGCGGAACTGACAGAGTGGCTCGAAGTCTTCGAAGTAGCCAAAAAGAGAGCCTTCGAGACGAGCATGGCCCGTGACAATGCATCCCTCCCCCCTGGGGTAGATCCAGCTTTCTCCATCACCCCTCCCGCTATCCCTGAGTTCTCCGCTAAGAGCCTTGATTCTCAGGGGGTGCCTGGTGAGGACGGAGTTTTGGGAGGTTTGTCTGGAACAACGCCTGATATGGGCCTCGCGCCAAGAGCAAGCTTTGATGTTACCACCGGTAGCGTCCCACGTCGTTCTATCACTGCACTTGGCCGCGACCTCGTCGCCCGAGAAGAGGGCGAGTCGAGCCGAGAGCATGCTGCTCGTATCATCCAGAAACTCGACCTTGCCAGGAAGAATGGTACATTTGGGTCAAGCAACGAGATTTCCGCCCCCTCCGGCTCAGGAGGAGGAGGCATAGCGAGCCTGGTGTCAGCCAGCTACAACCTGCTCCCACCATCCTATGCCACAAGGCCACCGCCGAGTGGCACCGCCACAACCTTCGAGCCTGCACCCGGAGGCCTGGCCCCGCCGACCTTAGCTAGGCCCCCTCTCGCTACACCTTTGAGCAGAACGGCCGTCGCCGTTACGGCGGACCGAAGTCTATCATCGAATGTCGCGCGCTCGGTCTCGACAGCTTTGACGAGCAATTTCTGGGGGAGTGATTCGTGGGGTGCCCGTCTTTACAGCACAGGGAGCGCCGCGGCCGCCGTCACTACCGGCATATTTGACCTACCTGTAGCACCGAAAGGTACCCATGGCGATACACCTGTGCATCAGGGTCACAGAAAAACGTTGAGTGCTGGACCTCAGCTCACGCCACCAGCCTTGGATAAGCCCGCCGTAGAAGTCTTCCCAACAGGTTACCCATCCGAGCTTCGATCCCAACACGCCCAGTTCCGACTCCTCTTTCCTCATGCTCCCTTGACCGAGAAACTTGTGCTCGTGTTCCTAGCCTCGTGGACACGAGCCTCCAAGGCCGATGCGGATCGCAAGGGAATCCCCATCGGCAACGGACGGATATACGTCACCCCTGAAAACATGTATTTTTATAGCCAGGATATGGGTATGATCATTACCTTTTCGATTAGACTGGATACAATCGCCGAGGTGACTGCACTTCCCGGACGAGACTCCGATGCCATCATTCTGCAGCTCACCAAGGACGATGTGGATGACGAGCTCGACCGTATTACTATACACTCCTTTATCGAAGACATGCCTATTCTGCAAGCAAGACTCAATCTTCTAGTCGATAATCTGCAAGCCGAGGAACCCATGGAGTTACCCGAGCTCATCCGCCAGCTCATCGACTTGGAGAATGAGACATACGAGAGGAAGAGCATGAGCATCGGCAGCTGGGAGGAGATTCCATCTGGCCCTCTCGCTCACCAGGGCGCGACCGGGGCACAACAACCGCCGGCCAGCAACAAAGATGTCGGACCAGAGCTTCATATGGATGGTCAAAGGCGTAGTATCAGAACTAACGCCAAGTTCCAGCTACCGACGCAGCCCGTCATATACAAGCCCGAGGGCATGGGAAAGGAAGTGTCCGAGAGACACTTTGAGATCAGCGCCAAGGCATGCTTCCACGTCATATTTGGCGACAAGAGCTTTATTTTCCCCCGACTCTACTTTGATAAACGCGCAAAAAATGTCACGCAGTCTCCCTGGGTTCTTTCTGATCATGGCAAAATGAAGCGTGAGTTCACATACGATGTGACCTCGACCGATTTGTTGGGCCGACCCAAGACTCAACACTTAGCCGACTTCCAGAGCATCGACGTGTATCGCGAACATGTCACATACGCAGTCACCCTTTCCGATACAGCCTGGCATCTTCCTCACTCGCAGTATTTCAAAACCATGGCAACGGTTGTCATCACCCATGTAGCCAAATCCAAGTGCAAGCTCGCCATCTTCGTCAAGGTGATATGGTCTAAATCACCAGCGCTGTCTAAGAAGTTGATAGAGCGCCAGGCTCTCGACGACCTTATAGCACAGGCTGAAGAGTTGGCTGAGGCAACCACCCACCAAGTGCGACGTCTCGGCCCGCACAGTCGTACGAAACAGGCAATCCAGGTGTACGGCCATATCGGACAACAAACGCAGCCGCTAACCTTTTCCCCATCTGACGTCGACGCGGACGACGCAAAACGACAGACAATCAAACCCCGAACTCTCACTGAGATGATGTTTGAGACCGTCCGCTCCTTTGCCGAAAGTGCAGTGACATCGATCCTAATGTGGTCTTTTGCGGCGCTTCGAAGCATCTTCAAGATTCTCAACACTAACAGACTCATTCTCATTCTTCTCGCCATAAGCGTGCTCACAAACGCCTTCCTCACATCCAAGGCAAGCTCCAGCTGGTGGGCTGAACGACGAGCCACAACCCTGATGCGCCGCATCGGTATAGGTCCAAATACGATGATGAGCAAGGCCGTTTACCTTGCGGATCTAGAGGAGGCAGTCAACCCGCCGGCCGGGCCCTCTCCGGTGTTTGAAGACGGCAGCCCATGGTAAGTCTCAAAATAAATTACACCCCATAGACTCCCCATATGTTCTAACTTCGCTGTGTGTCAGCTATGCAAAGTTCCAAGCATTGGCCAACTCTACAGAAATCGATACACCCTTCGAAGACGCTGGCCTGGGTTTCTCGTCACCCTCGAGTCGCGCAACAGCACAACGCCTCCGCCGCTCACGCCAAAGGCTAGGATCGTACCGCCACGACCTCCTCGTCGCGATGCGCGTCGTCAACAGTGTCGAGCGAGCCATGGTCGTCTCGGAGTGGGAGAACTGGCTGACGGAAGAGAATTACCGATGTGACCAGGTCCAGGCGCTCATACGGGCAGACAGGGACGTGTCTTCCGCGGTAGCTGTCAAAAAGGGTGACGATCGGGAAGATGACACCGCGACGGTAAGAGAGCAGCGTGTTTTGGGGCCTAGGTCTGCAGCTCAGAGGGCGAGACTGGCAGAATGGTATGCGGAGTATTGTGGTAGTTGCCGAGCAGATCGGAATATTCTGGCTGGAGACAGGAAGCTCACCTCTTGACTTTCGAAGAGCCTTGGATTATTTGCATAAGTTGTTTCCTATAAGTTTCCTCCCTCTCCTAAGTTTCCTCCCTCTCCTCTTGCTAAAAAAAGCCTATGTACTATTTTGTACCCGCCTACATTGTATCCTCACATTGACTGGTTCTCTTGATGAAAAGAGGTCTCATATCAAGTCTGTACATTTTGTCTATTTTCGCGTGAATACAAAATGTGGAAAATCGGTTTTAAGCAATAGCCATCTCACACAAGAACCCTGATAATCCAACCTCTATGCCCTTTTCCCGTACAACGCCCAGTAGATCTCCTATCCGACCACGAATATCGTCCTCTACAGTATCTATCTTTACGACAGCAGCAGCAGACGAGATGATGCGTGCGCACACCTCAAAGGCCTCAGGTCGCGAGGCCCAGCCCAACGGACCGTCAATCTGTTTCATCAAGACTTCAACAAGGCTGTCTAGGCCATCCAGGATCCATTCCACGAGTGCGACGAGGGACTCTTCACCTTTTTCAAATGGGAGGGTCGGAAGCATCGTTGTGGGCCAACGGTGGATCTCTCGAACTTCGTCGATAAATAGATTTTGCTTTTCAATGACAAATAGTGATTCATCAGGCTTCATCGCCTCTGTGAGCAACATAGAAGCAGATTTCCATGGTTGTTGCGATGTCTGGGAGTGGAAAGGCTGGCCCACGGCACGGTTCGCGGCTATGGCGCGGAAGACGGGGCTGTGAGCATAGTTGATCACGAGCCAGTCCAGGAGTCGAGTCGAGGCTTCCATGGGAGCAAGCGTGTTTCCGATTACAGAGTTCGCTGCAGTTGCGGCTACTTCCCGGATGTCTACGTCATCGTCGTTCAAGGAGTCGTAGAGGGCTATGAGTGCGGCGAGGTAGTCTTCTGGTGGATTGGGATTACTGTGTAGTTTTGTAGCTTTGAAGAAGGAGCCGAGGGATTCAGCGGCTCCGAGACGGGAGTCGTATTGCTTTTGGGGGCGTGTTAGGAATTTGAAATACATGGTCGGGGCCAAATATAATAAAAATCATGCGGATTTACATACCTGGTCATCTCGGAGAGCTTGGGAGACCATCAGTCCCCAATGCTGAAGTTGGATAGGGAAGCTATCTACAGGCAGAGACTCCCGGCACAATAGTAAAGTTGCTACAATTGGACCACTGGCTCGGATAATTGCGTTTGCCAGCATCGGCCCCATTGGCCCTTGGTTGACCGAGGCCCATAAGTCTTGAAGGCGTCGGCATATCTCTAGATTGCACGAAGCAGGGTGTTCCACAAGGTAGTCGAGCGAGATGAAAATGTTATCGAGAGCGGCAGAGCGAAGATCGATCTTGTTAGATTCCATGACGACGTCGATGAGGAAGTTTGTTAGTGTGAAAGCGTAATGTGATGTGAGGGATTCCCTGTCCCAGACTTCGGGTAGTATCTCAAGAAGGGCTAAGAGACTATCTGAGTTCATCGTTTCAGATGCCTTGACTTCTTTGAAGAGGAGCTCAAGGTCCCCGAGGAGCCGCGTGTAGTAAACTAGACCGATAGCTGATTGGACACGAAGGAGAGCGCCAGGCGAGTTTGTAGAGTATGAAACTTCTCTGACAAAGTCCCTTTGTAAAGAAACAATGTCAGATTGAAGGGCTTGTATTACCTCGTTATTGACTCCTACATCGATACGAACTAGGCAGAACTGGCAAAGGCTGTTGATGACCCTTATTGTTATTGACTGAATATCGGGTGTTGATATCCGAGGATGACTTGATGCTTTGCGCACCATCAATACCACTTCGCTAGCGTGCTCTATAGATCCATTTGTTAATGATCAAGGTACTTATAGAATGTGTGGCGGAAGTTTTTACCTTCTAAGTGATCTGGCATCGTTTCGGATAGCCTTGCAACCAGGAACTGCAACGCCAGCAAAGTCCCGTGTAGTCGGTTCTGCGAATTACTTGAGTCATCTTCTAATGCGAGGCTAAGCACTCCATTCATTTCACTTGGCCAATTGTCGTGTAAGAGACAAGCACAGAGGGCACGTGCTGCCATATCGCGCACATGCCACACGGGACTTCCCAAGAAGCCGATTATGAGTTCCTGTAGCTGGTCTCGCAGAGCAGTTGGAGGACCAGCGCGGCGAATGATATCGAGGGCTGGGAAAACCGATTCGGCAGCTGTCGTGGCCGTGTTTGCTGTCATGATACTCTGGCTGCTTTGAAGAAGCTGAAGCAGGGCTGGTGGAAGTGTTGGGTATCGGAGGTAGTGAATACGGGTCCCTTTGCCGTCCCATCCAGCTTCGATTACCACCTTGTTCTCGTTGGTTCCGAATAGGCCGTCCATGATACTGCGGATAAGCAGAAGCCCGCAGTTCCGAATAGCCCACCTGTTTGTATTTCGTTAGGCAAGAGAAAATCTCACAGAAACTCCAGGAAGCGTTGTCACATTTCCTTTCCATTGAACTTACACCTCAGACTTCAAGCTGTTGGCAGCCAGTTGGAGGCACTGCGACAGATGCCTTTCTGTCGTGGTCCCCAAGTAGTTTAGATGCGAGTTCTTGAAGATGTCTTTGAGCGAGTTTAAGGCATGCACCTGAGGCAACTTTGGGCAGTTTGTATCTGAGGCCGATGTTGGAGTTGAAGCTATCGCTACCAAGTCATTCATGACGACATCAAATGAGGGACTGGCAGCGTTTGCGGACAGAATTCCAGTCACAAGGAGTGGAATACCGGCCGATCGACGAGTTGTCAACATTTGGCTGTGAATGCACCCAATCGCGCCCTTCAATGGCACATTAGCGTTAGAATATAGGGTTATGGGATTAGAAGTCTCTCACTTTGTACCAGTTCTGCAGGTATTCCGGATGTTCCCCAAAGTTGTGCGAGTCCAAGAACCAGGCAAACTGACAGCAGGTCGCAAAGGTATTGGCAACTGTCGTCAGGGCACCACGGTGCCGAAGGGTTGATAGCTGCTCGAAGGAGAGATCACCAAGGAGAGAGAAAATATCGACAGGTAGCCATAGTACTTTGTCGCCAGAGCACTTAAGTCCGCCCAAGACTACAAGCCGGATCAGTTTGCTATATTTTCGTTAGTCAGTTGTACACCGGGCAAGGCTTGAACAAAGATTTCTTTGTTGGCGGGCGGGTAACGGACGAACCTTGATTCGTCAATGGCTCGAAAGCTAAAACTTAGTAGATCCTTGGAGTCGATTGAAGGCACTTCTTCCAATTCCTCGGGAATATGACCTTCGGGGGAATCGTCGCACAAAACATGGCGTACAACTTCCCAAATACGTCTACAGCATCGAGCAATGTCTGTCTGAAACTGGCTTAGTTCTGCATTGGTCATGACGTTTGCATCTTCTTGGACAGTCTTAACAAGATGGCTAAAAAGAGTATTCGTCAGACCAGAATTTCAGAGGTTTAGGTTTGCATAGTTTGTCCTCACCTTAGTGCAGCAAATGTACCATGAGTTGTTGCTTCTACAACGGCCCTACTCAGGTCCGTCTCGGCAAGAGCGATTTTCTCCTCCAGGTTGGAAACAAGCCTCGTGATAACTGACATCTGCATTGCTCGATCCTTGGAGAATCTGTGCAACAACTCGTAAGCTCGAGCAACCCCACTCGCGTGGTCGGATCGGCCTGTGCGACTAGCCAGCAGCTCTGCCCTATCCAGGAACTGGAGAAGGACAACATGGGGAGCGCTCCCATCTGGTAGAGCCTTTCCATATTGCGGTGTGAAAAAGATTTGTCCGAGTACTAGAGAGGCCATGTCGCTTACTTCGTCGAAACGATCCATCAACATGTCAAGAAGAGCCCGGGTCCATGTGCTATCGAACCTTTCAAAGTAGAGTGTCTGATCAGACGGGGTAACCCAGATCTTGGAAGGTGCAGCCTCCATCCTCATGATGGTAGATATAGCACGCAGCGAGCAGATATGCCTTTGGTACGAAGCCGTTGGTGTAAGCTCGTCTCTCAGGAACTTAAAATACCAGGCGATAAAGTCCTCGTGGAGGCTTAGGAACTCTGCGAGTTCGCTCGCATTGAACTTTCCTGGTTGCTTCTCTGATCGCTTGAGATCACGACGCATAACGAAGATAGCACCTCTCACACGCCTGTACATTTCCTTGGCCTTGCTCAATGTGTCGGTTCTAAACTTGGCGTCCGAGTCGGAGAAATATATCGTCCAGCACTGATGTAAAAGTCGGAGAGCAGACTTTGAATATGCCTTGGTGGGAGACGACGAGCTGACTAGAAGGGACAGCGCCAGGGTCCGAATGTGGTAGGATGGGTGGCAGAGGAAAGTTCCTATGAGTCCACTTTGGAGGGGAATCTTCCCACCAACTTGGGGTTGCGCCGTATACTCATCCTCATCAACAGGTTCCTCAACAAGGCCAACTTTCTTGCCTACTTCTAGAGATGCAAGCTGGAGAAGCGAGGGCGCATCCAAGGTCGGATTTGAATCTTGGAAGTCAATGTTCCTGTTCATTTGGTAGAGATACTCCAAAGCATCGGTTTTTTCCGACCGGAATATCGGTAGGAAGATGTACTGCTTGATGCCCTCGAGGAGACCTGGGCAGGCAATCAGATTCTCAAGAAGCCATTTGTGCCAGACTGATATGGTGAATTCTTGTTCCTTGTTAGCTAAAAAGCCCTCGCGAGATTCTCGACGGAGGCTCTTATATAAGAGAACCATAAGTTTTCCTGCTCCTGGGCATGTTGAGGGCTGTTTCATCCAGTAAAATAGTTCATCCGCAAAGCTTCTCCAGAAGGACAGTTGGTTAACAGACACACCATCGATGGACTTTGTCGTGCTGTAACACTGTCCAAGCTCCTCAAGAGTGAATATCGACCTTCCAAATAAGTGCTCTAGAACCTTGATGGCCGATTGCGCCAGGGGTTTCGATGATTGCTTTGTGAGGACGTGAATGAGAGGCTGCAGAACGGCTTTCTTTGTGTTGGCAAGACTGCCCTCATCTGGGTTGCGCGTAAGAAGAATCCGGAGAGTGTCCAGCACATGCTTCAAAGCACGACTCTGGTCCGATTCATTCCAATTCAAGTAGGAGTTTAAAAGCTTCAAAACACTGGCCTTGGAGAAGATCCAGCGTTGGAGCTCAATGGATTCGGATAGTGTGCACTGTTGGATCAGCTGGCATAACTGCAGGCGACTACTGATCGAAACCTTGGGTTGTGATGCGGCTGTGATGAGGTATTCAAGGATATTGGTTGCAGCACTGTGAGGTACGGTCAGCCATAGGCTCACTTGAGTATGAAAAGGTAAAAAAAATACCCAAAGATTGTTTATAAAATCAGACATAATGCTAACCTTTCTCTGTTCTGGACAGGCTGGTCCTCTAGCCAAGTGCGGATATCTACCACTGACATCACGAGTAGATCACCCGGCACGGCTGACGAAGAAACTCCCTCCATATCCGGCATGGCAGATTGGTGAAGTAATCGGACAGCAGAATCACACTTTGTTGGTCGAGTGAAAACAAGCTCAAAGGTGGACTTTGCTCTCAATTTCGAGAAATGATCATGTTGGCCATACAAACAATTATAGGATCAATATATGCTCTCGGCTTCCGCCCATAAATGGGTTTTGGAGCTCTTATTTTCGTCTTCTTTTATCGTAACCGAAAATTTCTTCTTTCACCTGGCTCGTTTCCTTCAAAGACCAAAATTCTATCTCATTTATACTGGCCGCAACTTTTTTTCCCACTTTGAATCGCTCTTTCCTTTGGTGGGGTCGAAATAGTACATTGGTACTTACAAGTACGCATCTCCATAAGTTTCCCTTTGCCTAATACATAATACTCCGTACTTGTACTCCGTATGGAACCTACGCATTTCGGCTTACGGCTTACGTACTCCAGTGCCCTTGAAAGTCCCCACCACAGCCCACCAAACCCACCACAATTTTTGGATTTTTGATTTTTGATTGTTTGAAAGTTCAAGAGATTCGATCCCATCTTCATCTCTCCATTTAAAGCCCCCCCCCAAAGAATCACGCGACGACCAGATCATATAAGTTGATACTGGGAGACCATCAAGATGTCCAAAATCAGCGTCGGTTTGTCATGTCCACAAATTACCCAATTTGCGCTCGATGAGTCTTGCTAACTCTCTATCCAGCCAACGTGCGTGGTCACATCGGGGAACTCCTCGAGTACTCCCTCAATGAGAAGAAGCGTAACTTCCTTGGTATGCATTAGAGTCCTATAATATGATGCGATGGCCGGCAGGCTGCCTATAACATTTTGCTAACTTTTCTTTTCCCTTTACAGAGACTGTTGAGCGTATGTCGCATACTTCCAGCCACACGACCTCTCCATACTCCCTTCGGATCGCAATACTCGACGTCAAATTCTAACAAAGACGCAGTTCAAATCGGCCTCAAGAACTATGACCCTCAGCGTGATAAGCGTTTCTCTGGAACCGTCAAGCTCCCCTCGGTGCCCCGTCCCAACATGAAGCTTTGGTACGTTGGCATACAGCATACTTCACAAGCACAGCAAACAGTCATATGCTAACATTTATACCAGCATTCTTGGTGACCAGCACGATATCGACCGAGCCAAGCACGGTGGCATTGACGCCATGTCCTCGGACGACTTGAAGAAGCTTAACAAGAACAAGAAGCTCATCAAGAAGCTCGCCCGCAAGTACGATGCTTTCATCGCTTCCGAGACCCTCATCAAGCAGATTCCCCGTATCCTTGGTCCCGGTCTCTCCAAGGGTTAGTTATAATTCTCTTTTGTCCCTTTCCGCTGCTCTCCGTTGTTGAGAATGCAAACCTTTCATCTTTTTTTTTAGAAGACCTCATTTACTGACATCCCACCCCACTATAGCCGGCAAGTTCCCCACTCCCGTCTCGCACGCCGACGACTTGAGCGGCAAGGTCACTGAGGTCAAGTCCACCATCAAGTTCCAGCTCAAGAAGGTTCTCTGCATGGGTGTCGCCGTCGGAAATGTCGGCATGACCAACGAGCAGCTCCTCGCTAACGTCATGTTGGCCATCAACTACCTCGTCTCCCTTCTCAAGAAGGGCTGGCAGAACGTTGGTAGCCTTACCCTCAAGGCTACCATGTCGCCTCCCCGACGCATTTACTAAGTGGCCACATGCACGGGTCTTTTATCTTTTCTTGGCTTGAGCGGAACCTGACGATGGAAGGTTTGCTCCGCCTTGATGGCAGAGCCTCGTAGATAGACAATAATACCGAGTTGAGATTTTCCCCGTCATATGCACAGCATTTGAAGTGAATTGCTTTGTGGCCTGTTTCCAATGAATTAGTTCTGTAATGCTCAGCCCAAGTTCGCAGAAGGCTACAATGGTGTGTGGGCAGAGAGCCTGGCTATACGTTGTGGGACAGTAGAACACGTACTACGACTATTTTGCATAGCATTAGGATCAAGATGGGAGCAAGTGGATAGATTCTTCGCCCGGTGTTCGATGTACCATTTTATGACTTACGGAGTTTGCCCCATAACACGGTGTGTGAGATATCAGATCCTATTGTACTCGTAGACGAGGAACAGGGATGAGGGCCCGGCTAAGGTTTCAGACGAGAAAAGAAAACATTGAACAAGATGAGTGGGAAATGCAGCGAAGCAAAGAAACAGTTACTCCGTACATGAGAGAAACAAAGGACAGTCATCGAAGAAAATCAGACACCAGCCAACGAATATTCAATATTCACACTCACAATAATAATGCCTGTCATTTATCATTAAATATACACTGAACCGCCTCCGCCTTCACAGGCATGGTATTTGGATCGTCGGGTTTGCAGCCGACAAGAATAAATATCCGATAATTTTTTCGCTTACCAGACCGATCAACAGTCTGCTGTTTTTGCTCTTTCGATATTTGATTTTTCACCCTAGGAGGAGAGGCAACATTTCTGTTACCGAGAGCATACCGAAAGACCAACAAGCGTCGATCATTCGTACAAGTATAACAGGAACGCCAAGCGAAGAAGCTCAATTTGCTCCAAGACGAGATTGTGACCTGCCAGGGCTGTCCACGTCTTCTCGGTGCTGA
The DNA here is from genome assembly GCA_019925285.1 of Graphium sp. VPRI43844. Taxonomy (NCBI): domain Eukaryota; kingdom Fungi; phylum Ascomycota; class Sordariomycetes; order Microascales; family Graphiaceae; genus Graphium; species Graphium sp. VPRI43844. The sequence continues at coordinate 7,804 of JADHKT010000037.1, read as the reverse complement.
ACAATCACAGGTACTATGTGAGGCTAGGCGCTTTATTTTGATCTCCCCTTCGTTGTCAGTTGTAATGAGGACAGGATATACGGAGTAATTACCAGAAATTCCATGCATAATAACACTTATAGACGGTTCTTGAAGATCGAGAAAAGAATGCTATTAGAAGCGATGCATATCTCAGGCTCACCTCATTTCGATTATGCGAATGGGCCGAACTCGGCGCGATGAATTATGACTTGTCGTGGTATTTAGGATCAAAGGAGGCAAGACAGTTGATGCCTTGGTAACAAGGTCTGCAGTCGGAAACATCAAGTAGAGACCACATCGCTGGAAGCCCGACTGTATTATTGCTTTTCTCATGAGCATGAGGCCGGATTGTTTGGTGAAAAATAAATGAAAAAGGGATGGGGTCTGAGTAAAGTTGTGGTTCGGCCCATCAAACATGTCTGGTTACAATCGAGGCATAGCCCTTGGATTCCCGCTTATTATGCTTCTACTCCGTATTGACCGAATATGAAACGATTGTATTACAGAGGACTTCTCTGTATGTGAAAAGGAGGTGAAAATCCAATACTAGGTCAAGGAAACGAAAGGCAAGGACGATATGTCTAGAAGGGAAGGAGTAAGCGACAGCAATATCACTCTCTCCTTGTTTAGATTCCTAAAACGTAGCCGGCAAGTGCTTGGTTCGCTGCTTTGTTCAAGGACATCATCGAATCGGAATTAGAAAAAAATATACCTACCCTACCAGCACCGATTGATGTTCGACTTCCCACACTGCAAACTACCAATTTCACAGCGAGGTTGAAAAAGCTGCTGATTGGTAGCCAAGTACCCTAGCCAAGCGCTGGCGCTGGCTGGCCTTACAGCTTCCAGCTTTCAGCGAAAAAGGAAAAGTTAAAAAGAGAGCGGGTCCATCGACAACTAATCCATGTTTAGCATTCGGCCCATTTGCGGGTTCAATTCTCCTTCACTTTTTTTCCCCGCTCCCCTTTCTTTTTCAACATTTCCTGTATCCTGGTGTGCGCCTACGCCATTGGTTTGACAGTTTACCTAACTAAATACACATCATCGACGAGCATCCCTTTGTTCCAGTACCACGCAAAAAAAAAAAAAAATACAGGAGCTAGACATTGTTGGGAAAGGAGGAAAAAGGAAAGAACTAGAGGGCCCGGCGGTCTTACCTCTAAACAGGTGGTGCATGCTTTCTACTATATTGAAAACATTCCACCGCTTCACTGGACAACATTACAACATTTATGTCATGTCATGCTCGAGGTCAACGAACGAAATGGATTCTCGCTAATGCACAGGCGCTATCCTTACGGAGTCTTGAGCGTACAAGGACTATTAAATGCAGCTACGTCTCGGTGCCCGGCAGGCAGAGCTGAAAATTACAGGCATGGGCCCTAGCAGGCCCCCTACCACTTACTGCTACGGATGTTTACACACGAGATATTGAATCCATGGCGTCGCATTGTTAGATTTTCGACAATACTTACTATGTGGTGAACATGCCTCGCGTCCTGTCTCCGGGCCGATCATCCCTTGATAGTGCGAGTTTTAGTACAGGACTGGCGTGCGCGCTACCGAGTGGCACTACTACATCCAAAGAAGCTTCTACGTAAAAGGTCTACTCCGTATGGAGCAAATAGTCATACTCGCGTAGGAATAGAAAGCCACATGTTTTTGGATAACACTTCGCATTCACTTACGGAGTATTCAACAACAATCCTTATCGTCGACAGGTGCGGGATCCAATCAAGCTTACTGATGGATGCAAGAGGGCGTGTGAGTTGTGACGGAGTGCTATGGGTGTCTGTCTCTTCTAACCCACTCTCGACGCGAGTGCTCCATAACCAATAAATACAAGTGTAGCAGAGTTCGCAAAAAATTGAGAAGAACTCAGAGAAAGGATTACACGATAAGAAAAGAGCTGATCTGCTGTCTTATAAACTACCTACTCCGTACTAGGTTGGGGAAAGGGGGCAAAAAGAGTCAAGAAGAATCGCACCAGAAAAGGTCCAGAAGCCGTTCGATGTGTTGGAAAGGGGAGGAGTGCATTGAAAACGGATGGGGACAGACTGGACAACGGGATGCTTTTCTGGCTAAATGACTCTCCCTACGCTTCCCTCTTTGGGGTCTTTTTATTCTTCTCGTATCTCGGTTTCCTTTCTACAGCAAATTTCTTCATCTGCGTCAATGTCCCGTCAGCCTCCATGGTATCAGGATCATTCTTACGGAGTAGGTTTCTCCCATTTAAACCCGGGGTAATAGCTCGTCTTTTCATGTCCATCCCTTTTTCTTTCCTCCCCCTCTGTGTTTTAAACGAGGTATTGAGAAGTCTTTTTTCGAAGAGAATTGAAGTAGCGAAAGGGGGAAAGGCCAAGGAGATATTCTACTTTTTTTCCCTGGGATTATCGACATGGCCCAAGAAGCTGTACTCCAGAAAAGGCAAAGATAAACAAAGCCCTGGCTCAAGTCCGTGTCCTGTGCATCCGTAGATCTCCAATGCCAGATCGGCGGCTTGTCCTCCCTCGAATGCTAATGCGCAGCCCCCCCCCCAACGCTCTTCTTATCCTGCTGCCGAGTAAACTACATACTTCCCTGATCCCTAGCTCTTTCCCCATACGCCCCCAAATCCCGCCCGATCTCCCTCCCACGCCCGCTATAACTACTTGGTCCGGCTCACTTTCCTCTTTTAAACAGCACCCCCCTTCTCGTTTCGGTCCGGCGTTGGTGTGGGCCTCTTCACTGGATCTCTTACTCCCCCCTTCCCCCCACCATCAACCACAATCCACGTCAAGAGACGTCCGTCTTCTTTTCCCATGTGTCTTCTCCATAATACCTTGAGCCTTTGCTTGGTTTTCCTCTTACACCTTATTTGGTTCCATCTCTTCAAACTCGTCATTCCCAATGTCGAACCTTCCCTCCCCATTCCCAGTTGCTTCTCAAATCTGATTTCGTTCTTGTCCATCTCACCTGCTACTTCCTTTTTATATCCAGTAAAGCCATCTGGTCTGGCTTGGGTAAAGCTATCTGGAATCTCTGCACCAACGCTCGTACTCTAAACAGCCACCCAAACCGCTATATAAAGGTTAAAATGATTTAGACTCTTCGCTGCCTGTTCTCGTTTCCACGACCTTTGGAAAACGTCTTTCTTCCGAAATTATCTTCTTCCAATTCGATCGATATATTAGACACATTCCCACAGAATACACCCCTTCGTGTCGCTTTCTTGCAGACGGAGAAGATACACATGAAGGAATAGAAGCCATTTGAGAGGAGTCGAAGTCTCTGGCCAAGCCTCGAATCACCACCCAAAGAATGTCCCAACGGGACTACACCTCCCCCGCGAACTCGGGCGCCCCTTGGAATCCCCATCAAAGCGGCTCTCTCGGCCCTCCGCATTCCTCCGATCTAGAGAACACTTTCGACCTTTCTTCTTCTCCACACGCCGACTCAAAGCAGCCAGGCCCCAGTCCCATGATTTGTGGTATCCGGAGGAAGGTCTTCTTCCTTATCCTTGCTGTCGGTGTACTCGTTACCCTTGCTGCCATTGGTGTTGGGATCGGTGCCGGATTGGCATTTGGCAGTAAGAAATCCAACTCCGACATGTGAGAGCCCTTCAAGTTTTTTTGGCCTTTACAAAACTATAATTTTGGGCCAACTGCGCCCTATTGTTAGCGTCGAAAGCGGACGGCGCCTTCTCCTCCCCGGCTTACACGTGCCAATTTCTATCGTCATCGAAGCTAGATTTTATGGCCGCCAACGACTTGACGGCAAACAAGTTTTGGCAATGGCTTTGCCCTCGACCTTGCGATAGCTGCGCCCATCTTCACCCTTCCGCATCTTAATGATGCAGTGTGTACAAGGCGACCGATGTTTGCAACAAGCCTCCACAGCTCGGGAAAGACCAAGATCTAGCTAGATCTCTGCCCAGAGCTGTACTCCTTCGAAGAGAACCTCCATTCGCATCGCTAAGAATGCAAGGAGTCTTCAAAGGAGAACCAACGCTATGCCCGATCGCTCTCCCTTCTTTACTTGCTAGTCTTGGTTTGCGAGTAAACCGATTTACGCTACCGCCTGTATCTCTTTACTCACTCTCTCTTTACTCACTGCTGCCGAAAGTCTTGACACTGTCGAATGCCATTTACATTCATTCTATCCTAAGGAGAATGGCAACGAGATTTGTGCCAAGCGTACTCGATAGCCTCTTTTTACACTATACCTCGAAAACGCTTTTTTAACGGCCGAATATGGGAATGGGATTATAGACTGGCGTTTTGATTTGGGTTTATTCATGGGAGTCATTTCGACGGTGAAGCACACCACCAAGCCATTTAGTCCAGAGGAAAGAAGTGTATTCACTTGTTATATTATGGGAACGGGCAGTGAATAATGTTTTTTTTTCTAGGCAGCTTATTATCATGCCATGGTATCAGGGGCGCTGGGCTCGTGACTGTAGTCAAGAGAAGGCGGACAAGACCAATGGGGCCTCGTCCACGTGCATGTGCTCTCATGACCATGTGCTGCCCACAAGCCAACTTGGATATATAGACCAATACCTTGAAACCAACGAGGTATGCAATTATCCATTGCATGCCATCTTGTATTCTATTTCCTGGTCCTGCAGTGCAATGCCAAGTGAAGCGTGTAAAGAGATAATGTGAAATGGTAGAAGGCCAGTTATTCGCTGCCCATGATAAGAACTCCGTGAAACCGAGAGGCCAAAAAACAAAGGAAGATGAGAAACAGATGAGAAACAAATGAGAAACAAATGAGAAATCAAGAAGCCGCCCCTTCCCACAATAACACACAGGAAACAAGTTCGAAACAGGCTAATTACGAGTACTGTTTGCCCTTCTAAATACATCAAAAATCCCTTGAAAACCTTGCCTCCTTTTTTTTTCCCCTACTCCCAATTAAGTTCAACAGCTTTTGGTGACTCGCCAGACGGCCAGACCTCGCCGGCCCACGACGCGGCTGAGTGTATTCCAGATGCCGTCGTCGCCAAAGTCGAGGTCGTCGAGGTTCAAGTGTTGCCTGTACCGCCAGACCTCGCGGAAGCGGAGGCCCGCGACGCCCTTATTGGAGAGGTACGGGTCTAGCCAGGTCGCCGATGTGGGTGCTATCAGGTAGGTTCCGTTGCTTTCTCTGAGGTATTCGGAATTGCGGCGGTCGGCGGGGGTGTCGCACGTGGCGAGCTTCTCGAGTTCTTCCATGAGAAGGGGGCCTTTCATGCCCATTACGTCGCAGGTCTCGAGGACTTCGTTTTTGCCGTTCAGGAGCCATATTGGCGGCGAGTATGTCTTCCACCATATCGCATGTGTCGCATCTGGCTGCTTGCTCATGAACACTTGCGCCGGGACGATCCCGCCTTGGTGGTAAATGCCCATTAGTATGCCGAATAGCACGTTGAATAGGATCCACACCGAAGTGAATATCTTCAACAGGGTACGATTCCGCGGCAGCTTGATAGACGAGAGTATCAAAGGCACGGTGGGCAACAAGAACCTTGCCTCCTGGTGTTGGAACACGGACAAGACGAAAATTCCAGAAATGGCAGAAAACAACCGGAGCGAGGGATGTGGGTGGCTAAAGAGGAGGAGGGCAGCCGGGCCAATAAGCATGGGTATGTTCACCAAGAAGTGTTGGTACCAGGGGTGTAAGCCATGTTCAGCAAGGTTAGCTGTAGATATATTGTAGCGGAGGTTGTTCCAGGGTGTGATGACGGGTTGGGTGAGAAGGTCAAGCCATGAGATAGGAGTGGGAGTGTAAAATGTCGTGTCGAGTGCAATAGCAACGAAGGCGGTACACAAGGCCGGTACCACGAGAGCCACGAGAGAAAGGGGTCTGTAGCCGCCGTTTATACACAAGTTAGTGTTGGGAGTCTGGATTGAAGAGAAACCGCAGTAAAAGCCAACACGTACCTTTCTATAAGCTTAGGTACCAGGCGAATGCCAGGGATGACGAGGAAGGCTGGGAAGGTTATGCGGTTGAAGACGCCGAAGACACCAACAATGCCGATGAGTGCGCAGGAAAGAAGAGACGCCCGTTGCTGCAAGATATTACAAATATCAGAATAATGGCAATAGTAGAGAGAGAAAGACAGAAAAGCATCGGCAAAGCAGAGCGCGCGACCTGTCATGCAAGGGTAGTCGGAAACATACAGAGCTATCAACGATGCGTTGGATCAGAACCATACTCCAAGCCACAACCAAGGTCTCGATTGAATTAGAGAAGGTGTGTGTCTGGTAGGTCCAGGTCGCGTAGGAGGAGGCCACGAGCATCACAGCGAGGCGACGATGGCGCGGGGAGTGTATTAGTTCGTGAATCGCCCAGTCCTCGAGGACAAAGCTGATGGCAAACATGAGAACGCGGAGGGTCCAGAAGACACTTATGGGTGGAATCTCGCCGTCTTGGCCATTTCCTATCCAGAGCCATCGCAGAAGGAGCATGGGGAGACCGTACACGGGCCAAAGGGGGAAGACGCTTCGCATCGGGTGTTCGCTCGTAAATTCCCATGTTCGTCGGACCGGGTAGCTGAAAATCTGGCCTAGGATAAAAGTTAGTCGCGACTGATCAGCCATGAAATCCGAGAGCGCGCGATGCGGGCGTCTCCAAAACTACACGTTGTCCCAAGCATACCAGCAATGACTTCGGGCCCCTGGAAGTTCTCATCGGGATGTAGGTAGCTCGGCGAAAGCGCAAACCACAGCCGAATCGCCACGAGCGCTAAATAGACACGGCGCCACATGATTCCAAAGGACCGGCCTTCGCCACGGATGATGAGGGCTTAGGTTCGACTATCGTCGCGCAAAATGTTGGAGGAGCTTGCTCATGAGCGAGTAAAGACCCGGAAGGGGCGGCGCATCATCGAGGGAACGGAGGGCACACTATAGTGGTTCGTGCGCCTAGGGGCGTGTTCGAGGGCGTTTTGGAGGATACTCTAGGTGGGGAGGCAGTGATCTTGTACAGAGGGCCCGCCGCTAGGGAAAATACAGAGTATTAAAGGAGGAAAGAAAGAATGTGTACGGAGTACGGAGTAGTTTGCTATGTCAATTCTCCTTTTTTTCTCCTCCGTACTAGAAGATCAAAGATAAAGCTTACTTAGGATGCATTTATCCAGGGTTACGTCTTACGTGTAAGTCTACCAAGTGCGGACAGAGTACTCCGTATGCTTATGAAGAGGGCGCACGCATAATTACTTGTAAACTAGTATTCCACGGAATTTGGTTCGCGTATTAGCATACACCATTCCCCTATCGGGTAATTTCCGGCGTATCATGGACCTACAGCTGTCATTAGCTGCTAATAGTGGGAAAAGCTAGTACAGCATCAATGGTCGACGAAGTGAAAATTAGTCAGGGGTTGTTAAATTGACAACTTGGCTGATTATTACTCCATACTCCATATTTTCACCAGTTTAATTGTTCCGAGTCCAGTTTACAGAGTACAAGGGTCGAATATTCACCCCAACATTCTTCAAACCCATTCATGTTCGCCTTGAACTCATTGACTTGACGCGAGATTGTTTTTCGACGCGTAAAACTACTTGCCATATCTTTGCAATACCAGTAGTCACCTTCAACCGAAGATATCCAGTGTTATGAATCTCTGTACTCCGTATTGAGGGTCGCCTCAAACCCCTGTAACTATTCACTACCTTCAACCCGATCCACAATGTGAAAGTTCTTATTAAGTCAACCACCCCCATGTTGGGACAACCCCATCCTGGGACAACATTTGAAAACAAGAGGCCAACAACAATCATTAATTCTTAAACCAATTTATTAGTAGCCCCCAT